>VZRR01013254.1:35298-83760 GCA_013398015.1 Oreocharis arfaki | reverse complement strand
GAGCCGGGTCTGCCCGCGCGGACGGGACAGGTTCCGCCCCCTGATCCCCGTCCGGGTTCGGTACCGGCGCTGTGCCGTGGGACGGCGGCTCCGCGCCCGGCGGATGCGGCCCCGCTGCGGTGGGACGGGGCAGCGGCGGCTCTGCCGGGGGTGCCCAAGGGAGCGGGACGCGGCAAGAACCCGGTGGCCGGTGCTTAAACCCCGGCTGAGCTCGGCGAGAGAGCGGGGGGCATCTCAGAGCTGCACCGGAGCAGCCACGGGCAGAGCTCCGGTGGTTCCTCGACGTGGAACCAGCCTCACCACGGGCTGTGCCGTAACAGCGCTCCCATCCCTGCATCCTGCGCTCGACACCTCCAGCTCAGCACCCATCCCTGGATCCTGCCCTGGGCACCCATCCCTGGATCCTGCCCTGGCACCTATCCCTGGATCCTGCCCGTCAGTCTGCCGGAGTGAGCCAGCCAATGGTGGCTCCTGCCCTTGCTCCCATGCCTGGCCTCTGCTCTCCACACCCCCGGCTCTCAGGGCACCCCGCTGCCACCAAACCTCGGCGTGTGCCTGCGGCTGCCCTGCCTCACATCCAGAGCGGTTGCGTGCGCGGCCCTTGACTCAGCTCCGGAGCAGCTGCTTTGAGCAACACCAGTAATCAATGAGTGGCATTTTGGCTCTAGGGAGATGGGGGCAGGATTATAACCTGTTCGACTGGGCAGCAAATGAGCCTTTTATTCTGGAGGTTTGAGTGTTGGCAGATGCCCTAATATCATGTTGCAAGTTCAGTTTATCCCTAATGCCCCTGCCTCAGGAATGGTGGAGGATTAGCACTGGCAAAACACTGTTTTCCCTTATGATACACCGGATCAGCTGCCCCTGCTCTGGCAGGGAGTGGATTCCTCCCCCAGGCCTCGCTGTAAACCTTGGTGCGTGCTGTGTTCCCGGTGGCTGGGACGGGCTCTGTGGCACTCTGGTTCCCAAGGAACGAGAAGGAAGGATCCCTAATTTGGGGGACACGTGCCGTTCCCCGCTGGCAGAGATCTGGCTGACGTGACCCTGGTGAACGTCAGGGGAGCAGTAATGCAGCGGGTTTTAATCGATTTATGCCTGGAAGGTGTGAACGTGCAGCTCTGCCTGTCCTTCCTGCCCCCGAGGGCTCGCCTGGGTCGTGGACAGGGACACAGACATCCCGGTTTCCTCCAGGAACCAAGGTGAAATCCCAGGGATTTCATCTGAGCCCTCGCTGCGCTGCGGGGTCTGCTCTGGGCTCTGGCACTGCTTCCTCGTTGGTCAGGGCAAGATGGAAATTTGCATGGCTTAATTCAATACCTGATCCCAGCTGGAATCTCGGAGCTGGAAAGCCAGAGAGCTCACACTGCTCTCGTGCTAGAAGCGTACAGGGCGTGGGGGGAAATCTTCTGCCTGAGCCAGGCTCCACGGGAGGGAGGAAAGGGATGCAGGGCCGGCACAACAAAGTCTCAGATCTCTGCTCTGGGAGCCAGAACCAGCTTTGTCCCACCACCTGCATACCTGGGCATGCAGGAAGAGGTTGGGAATGAGGATTGGGGGAAAGGCACCTGGGCAGGGCAGTGGGGCCTGGGAGCACCACACCCTGACCCCACCAGAGCCATCTACACAAGGCTGTTCACCAGAGAAGCCTTCCAGGCTTCCTGCCACCACTGCAGGACCTTCCTTTCAGGGTGGTTTTTCCTAGAAGGTGGGGTAACACCTCAAACCAGGCACGGGAGCTTCTCCCAGCCCCTCCTCTCCAGGTACACAACCCTCAGCACACACACACATTTATCCCTTCGGAAAGGGCGCTCTGAGCAGCCATAAAGCAAAGGGAAACATCTAGCAGAGAGGCTCTGGCATTTGGAAATAGCTGAGGAATCTCTGAGCAGGAGCCCCAGCTCCGTGGATGCTTGGGAATAAAGCCAGGAACTGGGAGGCAAAGGCACTGCCCACCCTTCCCAGGGCACCTGTAGTGCAGGCAGCGCGTGGGCTCAGCTCACACAGCTACTCCCCTGCTTTAAAAATAGTATGAAATTATAATAATCAGGCAGGTTTGGGGTTCCCAGCAGGACGGATCAACAGGTGCTGCCACAGTCACCCCATGGCCGGGTGGGTCAGGGTTTTCAGGCTAATGAGAATGAATTCTCATTTATTTCCACCATCCCACCCTGCATTTTGGGGGGGGTCTGCAGGTCCCTCCCTTTTTGGGGCAGGAGTCCTTCATGGAGGAAATGTGAATTTGCGCAGCATCCCTGGAAAAGAGAATTCCCCCCAGCCTGGAGCGGCCGGAGCCGAGGGGCGCTGGCCCCGCGCTGCTCACAGGGGAAGCTCCCCATGTAAACTCCCCCTAATTTCCCCCTAATTGATTAAAATTGGCCCCTCTTCCTGTTACCCTACACAACCCCCTGGATGTGCTCAGAGGTGACCTCATTCCTTACAGCTGCTGCGGGCAGCGTCCCGCTGGCTCCCCCTTCGCCTGCTTCCACCCTGCCCAGCCTTGGGAAGCGTGGGGAAGGCGTGGGCAGCCCCTGCCCGCCGGGAATTCCTCCGGAGGGGAATGTGTCACCATCAGGTTCATCAGGGTGCCAGGCTTTGAGACTCCCCCTGAGAAGCCAGGCAGCTGAGAGCGTGCACCAGTTGGCACTGCCCCTGGAAAAGGCCCGGGTGAGCGCCAGCAAGGAGGCACCAGCCCGATTCCAGGACACGTTGCAGTGAGTTTGCAGCTGCCTTCAATTTTATGGGCTCTGGGGTGGGCCGGCCCTGCCACACGAGCAGCAGGCACAGCCCTGGGCCCCGGCGGGGTCACACGCGAGCAAACACACCAGGTCCCTGCGTTTTGTTCGGCTAACAGGGAAGAGATTGTGTCCCTCCTGTCAGCTGTGACTGCGCAGGGCACGGCTCCGGAAAAAACACAAGGCTCCATCTTGCAGCACCCCGGGAGCCGGAGCCAGGCGTGGGTCTGCTCCCTGAATGTGCCCCTCCTGCTCTCCATCCACGTCCCCCCGGGGTCACGCTTGGACACGGGGAGCAGAGGGATATGGAGCAGGGGAGCTTTCCTAAACTCCCCCTGCAATCCAGATGCCATCAGCTGGCGCTGGAATAATCCGTAGTGCTCCAGAACAGGCGGTGTCTCCGGTCGGGGCTGGAAAGCAGCGCTCGGTGCTCAGCCGAGTAGGGAACTGATGCTGCACACAACTGTCGGATCCCATTCGTGCCTCCTCGGGGATTAATTCTGGTGTTTAAAGCGTTTCGTGCGCCTACCAAGAGTTTTTAAGCAGGATGCAGGTGGCCTCAGCACCGCTGTGTACTGGGGGAGCCCCGTGCCCCCGCTGCGCTCTCCCGGTGACCAGCACACAGAGCGTGGTGCGCAGCGCCCGTGGCTCTGAAAGCACAGACGTGGCTTTAGAAAGAAGGATGGTTTGTTTTTCTTGCATCAAATCCTCTTGCTGCTTGCCGAGGGAGGCTTGTCCTCAGAGCAGAGCAAGGATTTATAAATATCAGCGCGCTCCAGGTTGCGCCCGCTCCCCGTCTCGCTCCGTCCCTGCGCCCGGGAGCTCTCCCTGCGGCCAGAGGTTTGGCTGGCAGCTGGCAGGATCCAGCTGTCGTGTGGAGAGGGAGCAGCCCTGCCTGCTGCCACTGTGGAAGGGGTGGCTGCATGGCAGGATCACAGCGTGGCAGGGATCACAGCGTGGCAGGGATCACAGCGTGGCAGGAGTTGGTGACGGTGCGAATGGAGAGGCAGCCGAGCTGCCGCCCTACCTGGCAGCCTGGGACCCTGCCCGTGGAGCCAAGTGGCATCCTCAGATGGATCCTTCCAAAAGCCTCACCGCCCATTTTTCCTGCTGGGAGAATGGCAAATCAGGGAGCGAGCCAGTGGCTGGCAGAGCGCTCGGGCACTGCTCAGCCGGGCACCTGGGCTGGGTTGGAGTCACCACCCGTCAGCCTGGTGCCAGCCCGGGGCTCGGTGCTGCCAGGTGGGAGCAGAGCCTGGCTCTGGAGGGTGGATCACCTCAGCAGGGGCAGGAGGCAGCCGGGGAGCCTTGCCGAGCCCCGGCCTCACCCAGGGCACCAGGCACCGCACTGGTGCCAGCGGGAGGGACACGGGCTGTGACACAGGAGTGTCAGCTGTCACCCTTCATCCCAGCAGGCAGCAGCTGGGATGGGCTCCCGAGGGATCGCCAGCCCTGCTGCCCAGGGAGCTGCCTGGGCTCTGGATTCCAGGCAGGACTCTGCGCTTGAGGACTAAACTGCTTGATGCAGGGTCGTTGAGCTTCCCCGGAGAGCCCGGGACTGTTTGCAGGGTGTCTTGTTGTGCGTTTTGGGCGTGATTCCCCTTTTCACGGATCCTCTGGGAAGTTACTGGTGTGTTCTGGCAAGCGCGGGGGCCCGGCTGTGCTGGGAGCTGCACAAGCAGCCAGGCCTGCTCAGAGCTCCGGGCAGGCAGATTATTATCTTGATTTAACATCTGACAGCTCCCATCCTGCTCGGAGAGGCCGGCACAGGCTGCCAGCAGAATCAATCAGGGGTTGGGTCGCAGCATCCTCTGTCTCAGCCCAGATCACCCCGCCCGCTCCCCTTCCTTCTTTCCCATTCCAAACCCGAACCGCTCGACCTTTGCGTCCTGGGGATGTGCCGATGGCTCTGACCCGCGCGAGAGGAGCCTATAATGGCCTCGGGAGCACAACCCGAGGCAGGAGAGCAGAGCCCCAGCAGAGCAAAGGGCTGCGGGAGGGCCGGGAAGAGGAGCGAGGAGCCGGCAGCTCCCACACGTCCTCTCCTCTCTCAGCTCTGCTTCGGACTCCCTTGGACTCGGCACAAGCAAGCCCTGACCCGAGAATGGCTGCAGTTTGTGCTCTCTGCTGAAATTTATTTGAAATGCCACTCTCCAGGACCATTTCTGAAGCAATTTGCTGTTCAGCCTGGCTGGGAAGGGCCCTGAGCAGGCTCGTTCATTCAGCGCCTGCGATATTGACTCTTCTCTTTACTGCAGGATTAGAGAGCATTTGTCATCTCCAAAATGAATAACTTTTCCTCTCCTGGGAGGGGGGAGAGGCCTTGCCTGAGTACTGACATTTTGCACACCCAGCCCACAAACCTGCCTCGAATCCCAGATGATGATCTGGGAATTAAACCAGGGGCTTCAGTGTCTCTGCTCCATCAGCAGAGCAGGGCCCACCACCCCCCTGGGCCTCCCCCTGCCCTAAACCCACAGTCCAGAGAGAGAGAGAGGCCTGGGGGAGCTCTCACCTGTCCAGGTACCAGTCCCATGGTTGTGTTCTTGCCACACAACCCAACAGAAACTCAAGTCTTACTCAAGACCCTCAGGGACAAGGCACAGCCTCTGCTCTCAAGACAGAGGAGCTATGTTTAAAAAAAAAAAAAAGGAAAATAAAACCCCTTAAAAATCAGAGTGAACCACCCAGCAGCACCAGAATAAGAAGGCAGAAGCTCAGACTTGCCAACTCATTGTCTAGAGCCCGACCAGTTCTCCCTGCTGTCCTGGAGATCACAGTATTTAACTCACAAACTCACCCTGTTTGCCTCTGTCATTTGAGCTTCCAAGGTGTTTTCAAGCCTTTCTCAGGAGGTCCAGGAACCAGCAGCGCTTTCCCATGGGAATTTCAACCTTTGTTAACAGGACTGCGTTCCCAGGAATGAAAGCAAGAGAAACAAACTCCAGCTGTTGCAAGATTTGGAGGAGCAGAGCCACGAGCGTTGCCGGCAGCAACCTTTCCAGGGGGCTGCACCACCAAAACACCAACCACAGCATCGGGATGGCTGCTCTGCTTTGGAAACCCTCTTACCTGGAAAGGAGCTGCTCTGAGGCCAGGAGATCCAGCCCAGGTGGGACACAACCAGCTTTCCATAGGAGCACTCCCCCGGGCTAAGCACCTGCCCCTCCTCCTGAGACAGGTGAAGCACGAAGCTCAGCCTCGAGGTGCAGCAGAAGGACCCACCCGAGCCGTGGAGCTGCGGAGAGCCAGTGGGTGCAGGGTGAGATCCAGGCTGGATGGAGAAGTGTCCCCTCGCCATAAACCTGAGCATGGTGCTGGCCAGGAGCGCTGGGAAAGGACCTGGAGGCTTTGAAGAGCAGTGTGTTCTCCAGGCTGTAATTACCCACTGGCTTCCCCCACCCCTGATTATGCGGAGGAGGGAAATGGCAGAACCCACCAGTCCGCCGGGGAGGGAGGAGGCTGCTCCGGTCCTGCCCCCGCTGCACCAGGGTCCCCAGGGACCCCCTGCCACCCCAGGGACCCCCTGCCACCCCCATGTCCCAGCCCTCCCCACGGGACACTGGCTGGGCTCTGCGCATGGGCAAGACCAAGGCACAGTCTGGAAAGGGATTTACTGTGGGTCAGGGCTGCTACAAGATTGATTCATTCATTAACTGGAGTCAGCTCAGGAAAAGGAGGATGTGATGGCAGATACACCTGGTTGCTGCCAGCCCCCTGCCAGCCAGTCTTCTCCCGAAGGACCATCTGCACCTCTGGGATTGTCAGCCCTTTGCAGGAAACCCCAGTGACATTCCAGCTCCTTTGGAAGGCACTTCCAGTGCTGCTGCAGGGACGGTTCTGGATCCAGCCCCTCGGCAGGACAGTCAGGCCAGGCTCCAGCACCCCGGGACACCGGCTTTGGGCTGGAGGGACTCCCCAGCCTGCACCAGCATTCAGAAACCCCTACCAAGTAGAAACGGGAGAAGAGGTGGGGTTTTTATTTCACACGAGGTGGTGCAGCCTGGGGTATCCTGCGCTCCCCCTGGCAGTGCCCAGGCTGAAGGAGGCGGCTGGTGCCTCTCCCTGTGCCCTGCCAGGAGCCTCTTGTGCCACCGTCCTTGCCAGGCACAGCCGTGCTGGGCTCTGTGTCTGCTTTGTTCCATCTTCAGCGGTTTGCTTCTTTTTTTTTCTGCTCTCAGCAACGGCTGGGAAGAGCCTTTTCATTCCTTTTCTCTTTCTCTGCCCCAGCACAATGACGGGGATGGCTGCGTGAAGAGCAACAGGGTTGGATTACAGCGGGATGCGGTGGGATAACGCGGGTGTGCTGGGAAAGGCAGGGCGAGTTTCACGGGAGCAAAACAGGGGACTTTGGGCCAGGCTGGGGCCGGGCAGGAGGGATGCCAGGGTGCAGCCCTGGGGACAGATGAAGGCTGGGGCAGCTCCCGATCTCAGCCGAAGGCGCCGCACCCGTCAGGAGCCGCTGCCAGCCCAGGCAGACGAGGCCCCTTCCATCCCCAGCTCCCCGCACGCCAGCAGCTGCTCAGCCTGGTGTGTGTGGGCAGCAGCGTGGCTCTGTCACATGCCTGAGACAGCACGTCGCAGTCGGTGGCATCCCAGCCAGCTCCCGCTGCGAGCGCCGGAACACGGCAGGGGCCGCTGGCACCCGCCTTGGTGGCTGTCCCCCAGCGCCTGGGCATCGTCAGCCCCCAGGCACGTGGGCTGCGGGCACAGCAGCCTTGCCTCTCGCTTAAATAAGGAGCTTCCCTCCAAAACACTCAGTCCTTCTGGCTGAGAGCTGCTCTGGGTGGGGTGGAAGGATGTCGCGCCCGTTGTCGGCCATTCCGAGCCCTGGGGGTGTCGTGTGGAAGTGGGGTGTAAGAGGTTGTACGGAGCAGCTGTGGCTGCCCCTGGATCCCTGCAAGTGTCCAAGGCCAGGCTGGACGGGGCTTGGAGCAGCCTGGGACAGTGGAAGGTGTCCCTGCCCATGGCAGGGGTTGGGATGGGATGAGATGAGCGGGTGTTTGCCGCCGGCGCGGCAGCCCCAGAGTTGGCAGAGCGAGCCCAGCCCGTCACATGCAAATCTCTGGATAAGTTCCTGCCTGCAAACAGGAACCACTTTATGGAAAGCAGCAGAGCCCTTCCCAAACTGCCTCAGGCGCGTCCTGGGTGCCCCGGGAACAGCTGGAAGGTCTGCCTTGCTCAGAGCTGGTTTGGGGCAGGTGCTGCTCTCGCTCTGCCCGAGTCCAGCAGCGCTTCCCAGGTGATTTTCCTCCACTCTGGGGGCTTGTGGGAAAAGGGGATGCTGGCCCCATCCCCAGCTTCTCGGGAGCAGGATGCTGTGGCTCTGGCATCAGCTCTGCCTCTTTGTGTTCACAGGAACAGGAACAGGGGGTCCCCAGCGGGTGGCTTTGGGCACTGTCAGAAGGACACAGGCGTGCCCCAGCTGCCTGGGCCTGGGCGAATGCTGAAGGAGACATTAGAGAAAATTAATTACTTAAATGCCTTACATTTTTTTGAGCCGTGACTTCTGTGCCAGCCTCAGATTCCTCTGGGCTCGCGGTGATTTTGAGTGCCACGTTGGCAGGAATTGGTGACGTTACGGTGTCGGCAGCAAGTGCCACCCTGAGTCCTCAGTCTCTCCCTGGGGAAGCCATGGTCCTCCTTTCCAGTTCTTGGACAACCACCTAATTAGAGTCTGGAGCAGATCCCAGTAAAATCTATGCTCTTTTCTCTCCCCAGCTCAGCGTTGGACACACTCTGTGAGCCATCCCAGCTTCAGCAGCCCAGGGCGCCCGGGTGCCGCTCCGTGGTTTAGAGCAGGACTTTGTTACCAAGTGTAAGTGCCCGAATCCTTTGCATTGTCGGTTTGAGAGCAGGGATTTCCCCTGCTCCAGGAACTTTATTCCTTTGAAAATAACACACCTTTCCTTGCTGCTCCAGCTGGGTGGCTGGTGGGGGGAAGCTGAGTGCTCGCAGCTGCAGCAAAAACCTTGTTGAGGCAAGAACTTTTGCAGCTTTGGGTCCACAGCTTCAGGAGCTGCTCAAGTAGCTGCCAGCAGGGAAGAGCCATGGAGGAGGCCACGTTATGCTCATTAAGTTTCTGTACCACAGAGCCAAAAACCCCCTGGCAGCACCACCAGCCACTGCTGGGACCTGCGGGTGCTTCCCAGAACATGGGATGAGGGCAGACAGCGGAGGGCTGGGGAAGCCACAGTCGGGGCCTCTCAGCCCTTTAAGGACCCTCTTAACACAATTAAGAATTGCTGGAGGGACAGATCCCTCTCCCCAAGGCCCTGAGCATTCCCCTGGCTTTGGAGGTGCCCCAAAGGAGCAGGGGGAATCAGAGCAGGGACTCTCCGGAGCCGCGTGGCTCGCGTGGGCGATCCCAGGCCTCTGCAGCGTCTCTCTCCCAAGCATTAGCCAGGCATTAAAGCAGCACAAGAGCCTCCCCCTGTCCCAGCCTCTGCTCGGGTTTTACTCTCAGCATCTGACATAACCAGGTCACTCTTTCCACACTTCCCCTGCCTCCATGAGAGCCGATGACTGATGGGGATGGACGTGACTCACCGCCTTTCCTAATGAGCGACTTTCCTCTGTTTATGTGCTTTGGCGGGGCCTTTCCTACACCTAAAAAAGGAGAAGGGTGGCACCGGGGAGAGGGCAGCGTGCTGGAAATTGCTGGCATCTGCTGTTCCTCACCATGCCTTTGAAGTCTGGCCAGCTGCGATCTGCTGTGTTTGAGCATGGAAGAGGTGTAGCTCATTTTCCACGTGCTGATCGGGGTGAGATGCTGTCCAGGCCCACAGGTAAACCCTTGGCGAGTAATTGGAGCTAATTAGGCTGGAAGATTTTTTTTTTTTGTTATTATCTGTCCAGGCAGTGCCTGGGGGACAGTGGTAATGAGCACTGTGAAACCAGGCCCGCATTCCCCACAGAGCTTTGCCAGGCCACAGCAGGGCGAGCTGGGGTTTCCTGTTCCCTTGCACAGGCACAGGTCAGGGACAGCTCCCCGCTCATGTGGCCTCACTTGTGTTTTGCAGTGACTAAGCAGTGGGAGCTCTCGCTGTCCTGCCACCACCAGCCCAGAAAATCCCTCCCTTGGCCGAAGATCCCGTTGGCTCTCTTCCCATAATGGAAGCCTGAGTGCCAAGATCCTCCATGACCTCCAGAAGCCACAACTCCCTGCCGAGAACTCTGATGGCTCCACGAATGCTCTCCGAAGGTGCCCTGGGGGGCATCGCCCAGATCACCCCCTCGCTGTACCTGAGCCGGGGCAGCGTCGCCTCCAACCGGCACCTGCTGCTGTCCCGGGGCATCACCTGCATCATCAACGCCACCATCGAGATCCCCAACTTCAACTGGCCCCAGTTTGAGTACGTGAAAGTGCCTTTGGCTGACATGCCCACCGCCCCCATCTCCCTGTACTTCGACAGCGTGGCCGACAAGATCCACAGCGTGGCGCGGAAGCACGGGGCCACGCTGGTGCACTGCGCCGCCGGCGTCAGCAGGTCGGCCACGCTCTGCATCGCCTTCCTCATGAAGTACCACAAGGTGTCCCTCGTCGAGGCCTACAACTGGGTCAAGTCGCGGCGCCCCGTGATCCGGCCCAACGTGGGCTTCTGGAGGCAGCTGATAGACTACGAGAGGAAGCTCTTTGGGAAGACCACGGTTAAAATGGTACAGACACCCTATGGCATGATCCCAGACATTTACGAGAGAGAGAGGAGACCCCTGGTGCCTTACTGGGGAATTTAATGGGACTGCAGATGGGAAGCACAACAGAAGGGACGCGCTGTTCCGAGTCGACCGGACTGGAGACATTCCCTTCTCCTTCTACAGCCAACTTTGGTTCTTTACCATACAGCAGAACCTCAGTTCTCACCTCACTAACCTGCAAGGCCAACGACTCCCTTCAAAGCATTTTTCTCTATGGGGATTACCCATCTGCATCTCTGATTTAGCAAAACCGGGTCTCATTATAAGTTTATTCTTTCCATAAAGCCTCAGTCCTTTTTCTTTCTTTAGTCAGTTTATTAGGATCCTCCGAGGAAAGGCCTAAGAGGCATCGGGCAGAGTTGATGACCCAAGTGCGCTTCGTGACGCGGTAGCAGCCTGGATATTTTGTTATAGCTCGTTTGCTTCCTTGCAAAACCCTGTAGTGGCTCAGGAGCAGCACTAGCGAGGCCCTGCTCCACAGCAGCAGGTTTTCCAAGCAGCAGGGAGGCAGGAATACAGGGGCTGTGGTGCTAGTGGCTGGTGTTTTCTTTAACATCCGTAGTGACTCTCAGTATATAGTGTTTGAGATCTTTAGTCAGCTCTTAATCGTATTCAAAGTTAGGGAAAAAAAAAAAAGGAAAAAAAAAAGGGAAAAAAAAAAGAGTGAATCGGTCCGTGTCGGCCACAAGTAAAATAAAATTTGAGTAATTCAAATCAAATAAATACAAGATCCTTTTTCACTCATTCCATGCCAGGGCAATAGTCCTGGAATACACTTCAACTGCTGGAAAATGCTGGTGTGTTTTGCGGGTGGAAAGTTGACAGATCCTGTCCAGATGTGGCTCAAGACAGAAGCGAGAGGGTTGGAGCCGCCGGGCAGCCAAAGAGACGCTGAGGAATCTGTGCGTGGCCCCCCGCCCGGGGCCGGGCTGTGTGTGCCAGCATTCCAGCAGCCAGCCCGCCGGGAGCGGGTGAACCCGCTGGGTTCCGCGGCTCCCAGGCCGGCAGGGACCTGCCTTAGCCCCTTCCCGCCTCCCTCCATCCCGTCCTCGAGGTTATGCTGCATTCCAGGATCGCTCCGCTCTGTCCCCTCCGCACGGGGTGGGGGACGCGGGCCTGGCCTGGCTCGGAGGGGGCCGGGAGCGATTCCAGCCCCAGCCCTTCCCCGGGAGAAGCCTCCCCGTGGCTCCTGGCCAGGGGCAGGCACTGGGTCCTTGGGGTGTGCCTGGAGCCCGGGAGAGCCCCGCTCCTGAGGATGCCCCGGCGTTTCTGTTGCCTCTGGAGGAGGAGCAGGCAGAGTGCTGCGATCGCTGTCTGATTTAAATGAGATTCTATACTTGTTAAAAAAAAAAAAAAAAAAAATCAATAAAGATTAAACCAGAACACGTGTTGGTTTCCTGTTCCGAACGGCGCTAATGGAGCTCCAGCAGCAGCCCAAGGCCCAGCACTGCCTTTAAACAGCTCTGGCTGAAGGAAGTTGTCTCTTGCTTTTCCAGATGAGTTTTGAAATAAAGGTGAGGTTTGCCATCAGCTGCTCCCAGCTCAGGTTCCACGGCTGCATCCCAGTTCCAGGGGCAGGCAGACACGGGAGACTCATCTCCCTAATTTAGCAGGAGTTAAACTTGAGCCAGGGAAATGGTAAGTGAGGAGCTAGAGAGTGAAAAATCAAGATTAATCATTGGTCTGGGGACATTCCAACACATGACATTTTAAAGAGAAAAAAAATGCTAAAAACTGAAATCTGTTCACAAAATTAAACTTTACCTAAAAATGGGCAAAGTGGGATTTAACAGCATTTTTTGTATAAAAACTGGAAGGTTGAAAATTCTCCACTTTGAATTATTCCACAGGCTTTATACACACACTGGCTGAGGACTGAGGGGAGGGGGAGATGCTGATGTTCAGCCAAGAAGGCACCAAAGGCTGACTTCAAACACAAGGGAAAGTTAGACCTATAAAAAGTGAAATTGCCTAATAAAGCACATGAGGAAACAAAGAATGCACCTGAAATCCCCATTCAGGGTTGTATTACAGTGTTAGTGCTTGTGGGTGTTTCATTGCAAAAGCTCCTCTTGTGTTCACTACAGCAAAAAATTTTACCACTAGTGTTTTCCCCCTCAAAATCCATTTTTTCCTCCATTCTCAAATCTGTAGAAACCAAAGAAGAGAGCACCCTGGTTTAGCTTGGATTACTGTGAGCACACCCATTGGCTCTGAGAGGAACACCCCTTTTCCTGCTCCCCATGGGCTTTTCCAAATGGTATCTTAATTGTCTGAAAAGCATTTTATATCTTTTGAGACTCCTTCCCCATCCCAGCCACAAAGCAGATTTCACTTACATTATGATATAAATATTTCAGCTTCCCAAGCTGGTCAGATATGAAATGAGCTTTTTATTGAACACCAGGTTTGAATCTCAACACAGGGTTTATAAACCATTGCAGGAATTAAGGGAGTAAACAAGGTTCTAAAGTCAATTAATAACACTTATTCTCATCGGATTTAAAATATCAGCAGAAACGCCAGCACAGCACAAACCCAAACAGCTCCAACTAATAATCACAAAACCACTTCTGGAAGAAAAATAACATTTGCCCAGAGGGCAGGAGAAGAATCACAATAGAAAGAGAAGTTTTTTGATCACTCTTCTTCATAAAATTATGCCATTCCTATTTTAACATTGAGAACTGGAATTAAACACAGGTCCAGAATTAAAAACAAATCCAGAGCAGCAGTTTGTACAGCAGCAGCTTTTATTGGAAAGGCAGGGTTTGTTTCAAGTTTGTGATTCCCAATGTAGCTGACAGGACTCGGAGCATTCCCTGGGTTTCCATCAGCTCCCGCTCAGCCTGGGGCTGAACTTCACCTTCACTCCCACACCCTGCACGGATTCCAGGGAAGGAGCTGCTCCGACCACCCCCGGTGAGGAGAAGCTGCTGCCAGGGAGGAAAAGTCCTTGGAATGAACGGCCAGGGCAGGAGGTGACAATTCCCAGGGCAGAGGTGACCTCCGAGGGGCTGCAGGGACCCGCAGCCGAACACGGAGAGGGAGGGGCAGGGAAGGGGCTGGAGCAGCCCCCAGCGCCAGGGAAAAGCTGCCACAGCACGGAAGCACCAGGAATACAACGGGGTTAAGCCATAAATACATTAAATAACCGAGCAACTAATTCCTTACAACTCCAAATATACACAAAGACACAGAACCCCCACATTCCACAGGTCACGCCAAAGCAGCCCCACACAGATTAAAAAAACAAATAAAATCTTATTTTTCTTTTCCAGTGAGAGAATCCATGCAGGAAAAGGGAGTCACAGGTCTGGAACTGGACACAAGCAAAAGGAAGGCAGCGTGTCCGGGGGGCCTGCAGCAGGGGAAGGTGGGCTGTGACAATCCTATCACCTTGGATACAGCTTGGAAGGACACTGGGCTTTGGCTGGCAAAAACATCCAAGAGGATGCTGAATGCTCCAGTGAGTCATTGGAATGCCTGGGATCTGCGGGCTGATCCTGCTTGTGCAATGCCTTTATCGAGGGGATCTCCATGCAAACGTTCCCTGTGTTCCCATGGCAGAACGCTTCCTGCTCCCCACAAAGACAGGGATGGTGCCTGCTGCTCTCCCTTCTGTGGGAGCAGGAGAGCAGCAGTGTCACCCTCCAGTGAGCTCTGCTGCAGCTGGAACTGTAAATGTCCATTCCTTATTTTTATGGGCCAAAAGCCGCGTTGGGAGCAGCTCGGAGAGGGGCTGACCTGGTAGCAGGTACAGGAAAACCAGCACTGGGAGATGCTGCTGTGACAATACTGTCACTGTGACAATGCTGCTGTGCTTTAAATTTCACACTATGGCCTCTTATTGGTGGTGTTCTCTTTCAATTAGGGGAAAAAAAATTCCTCTCTAGCAAAGTGCTGGGGAGCTGTGGTGGAAACCCAGGCTGACAGTAAACTCCCTTTTCCCAGTACAGCATTCCCTGAGCACCAGCCTCTCCCAGCCCCTGGAGAATACCTGTCAGTGGCTCCCTGTCCCCAGACTGCTGTGGGAACACTGGTGAGGGGCACAGCAGGCCCTGACTGTGTTGGAGAATAAGGGCTGTGGGCACAAGTTGTGGTGCTGGAGCTCTTTCCCACCTAATAGAAGAAAAGGAGAGGATCAATGAGTGGCTTCCCCATTTTTTGGATAATTTCTGGGCAGGATGTGAGAAGCACAGCACAGGAAATCTGCCTCTGGATCAGCCAGCGCTGGAGGCACACGGTGCTTTATTTCATGAATGAGCTAATTTGAGGCAGCAAGGAGATTTACTGTAATTGGTGTAAGGAAGGAGCCAGACACCTCTGAGCCAAGATTCTTTCATTTGGGCTAATTAATAGTTTTGTATAACTAAGCCTGTTTGTTTTTTAAATACAAAGCATCGTTTTCCTCATTGTAATTCCTGTTTCAGCAAATAACCACAGGTCAGTGTCAGGTACTTGTAATGGGGGCAGGATTAACTTGGAGAAGCTGTTGAGATCTCCGGAGAAAAGAGGCAGATCTGAGGGACTAAGCCAAAGAATTAAGGAGAAAGTTGTACCCCATGGATTTACACCCCCCACTTCATTCCCTGCAGACCTAGACAGCATTGTGGGATGTCTCTTGAAGCTCCCACAGGTTTAAAATCCTGTAAGCAGCACTCCACTGACTGCACTGTCCTCTGGACATTGGATCTGCCAGGTACCTCAGACGTACAGGTAACATTTAGTGAGAGTCTGTTACACGAACCTGTCCAGAGAGGCACAAACCAGCAGGGACACGATGCCTGCTTCAACCACCAGCTTGCTGAGACCACCAAATTGCAGGGTTAAATCCCTGTGGGTGTTAAATCCCACTCCCTGCTGCAGGAGCCAGGGGCCACCTCTGTGCTGCCAGCTCTGAGTCACAGGAACAGGTTACTGCAGGTAGCACCAGACTGCACGAGTCACTCCCAGCCACCCCATCCCATCAGGAACAGCATCTCCACAGCCAAAAAAGGTAAAGTATCCACACAGCAGCAGAGGTGCTGCATCAGCAGAGACCAGCTTTCAGCAGCGCTGCAGCCACGCAGCTCCCAAAAGGTCAGGAGAGACAAAATCAGACCTGGAGCTCAGGACAAATCCAGGGAAGTTTATCTGTATTTACAACAAAGACTGCGAGTTTTAAACTCCAGCTGCCTGCCCTACAGAACCCAGACAGCACGGGGAAAATTCCAACAGCTTCCCAGTCCTCACCTCCCAGCACTAAGCAGGTCTGCATCCAGCACAACTTCCAGCACGGAGCAGTGGAAGTACAAACACCCAGCAGCTTCTCCTCCTGAGTCAATAATTCATTCTGCCTGGGATGCTGCTGTGACTCATGTGCTGTGATATCACAGCAGCAAATACTCAAAGAACATCAAGGACCGCGTGTCCCAAAAACGCTAAAGAAAAGATTTGCTTGCAAATACAGACTTCAAGTACTTAAGTGGTTGTTTCTATGCAAATGAGCCCAGCATTCCAGGTTCTCTGGGAAGCTCCATGCTGGCCTCTCCCAGGTTTATGCACATGGTTACCGGGCTGCTTTTACACAGGATAACATTTTCATCTTCAGAAAGACTGGAATGCCACTTTTTTTTTTTTTTTTTTGCCATACTACATATTTTCTGGTTATTTCTGAAACCTTGGCCATTACAAGTGAATTCTTCACCGTCTGTAACAGTGGCTTTAATCTGTTGATTTTTGGTCCAAAAATCAAACCCCCAAACGTTTCAAACCCTGAGCCCACCTCCAGCCTCTCCACCACAGCAGCTACCCCAAGTCCTGCACGATTAGACCCGAAGCTCCACCTGCAGTGCAGCTGCCTTCAGAGCAGGTCTGGCAGGATGAGACCTGGAGGTTTGGGCTCCACGCAGTTGATCCAGAAGTTTGCACAGCTGGCGTGGTACTGGTGCCCCCCGTACGCCAGCTTGAAGTTATCTGTCTCGGAATTAAAGGCCTGCAAGAAGAATTGAAACAAGTGTCACAGTCTGATCCACCCCAGAGTCTAAACCTACAGTGGAAAACAGCACAGGACCCTCCCCTGGGCACTCCACCCCATCAACTCTATTTTGATTTTAGCTGCAGGTGGACAAAACCTTCAGCCATCACACCTGAGCCAAGCTGCACCCGCAGGAAGGGAGCCCTGACCTGACCCCTGGCAGCTAACTCACCTTGTTTCCTGCATCTTCAGTTCTGCTCCATCTCCCTACCGAGGGGAAAGCCTGTCCTGCTTGCCAGCAGGCAGCTCCTGCCTTTATTTCCCTGGCTCCAGCCTGGCTGTGGCTTAGGCAGGTGCAATTCTTGCTATTAGTGTTATTTCAGGTTGAATTTGATCTACTTCCTCCTGTTAATTGAAGCTGCTTTACAATAGGAGCCTCTGAGCGTGTGAAGCCACGAACAGGCTGAAACCACCTCGGTGTTTGTTGCTAGGAGATACTTTCCAGTGCCTCACAGCTCCCTATTTAAAAAAATATCCCAGCCCTGCTCTCCACACCCTGGATTTCCTGCAGAGATTTCTAAAAATGCCACTGCCTGCTACACAAAGCCAAAAGTCAATATTTCTAGCACAAAGCCCCCGAAATCCCCCCTCTCCTGCCACACACACAGAGGCAGCACAGACCCAGGAACTCAGGGATTTTCTGTCACACAACAGGAGGAGCACAAAAACCAGAGAGCTGGCACAAGGCACAGGCATGCAGACAGACAAGGGGAGGCTCTGGAGCATGTTAGTTGATCAGATCAAGAGTTAACGGGCACAAAACATGACTGGGGAAGAGGATTAATGATTGGTACAATTGAGAATGACAGCTGAGAGCCCATTAGCAGCTCAGCCTTCCACACTCAAGAAGAATGAGTCCAGAAAGAATGTTTTTTACGGGTTCATACTTTTTTGGGAAGTTCTTCCACAGGTTTCTCTTCTTTCTGAAATAACGTTGAAACCAAAAAGTCAGGAAAAGTGCCCCTATTTTTAACTGGTTGGCACAACTCTGCACATGCCCTGGGAGTCCCTCCCAGCTCTGCTAATGGCAAGGGTCCCCTCTGGTGAGCCACTTCATGGAGCAAAGTCATTAAAAGCTTTTTATTTCTTAAAAAAAATATGTATACTTTTGAAAATCTTAGTATCCCAGTTTCTTCCTCATTATGAACAACTGAACTCAACCCCTTTTCCACAGCTGTGTCACACCAAAGCCCAAGGAACACTGGGTATTTGATTATAGGATTTTATTGAGACCCATCTACAGGTCAGAGCTTACAAATTATAACCACGAACATTTTTTCCATACACCCATCCCTGGAAGTGTCCAAAGCCAGGCTGGACACCCTGGGCTAGTGCAAGGTGTCCCTGCCCATTAAGGTCCCTTCCAACCCAAACCAGTCTGAGATTCTGTATGAAAGTCCAAACTGTAAATTCAAGAGGAGTTTAACCACCACACTTACTTTGCTCCTGGAATCCACGTTTAGCAGGCACACTCCACAGGCAAGATCCTGGGCATTTTTAATCCCTGGGCGCAGCATACAAGAAGAGAAATCCAGGGAGTTTTCATCTGGCTAAAGAAAGGAGACAGGAACATTTAGGCATTTTCAGTGCCTGAGGAAGTTGCAGACATCGTGATGGAGATCACTGAGCACGGAGAGCCAGCGTGTCACACAGGCATGGCAGGGGTGACAACCACCAAAGCCTTTGGGATGGATGTGCCACCCCCAGCAGCACTAATTTATAACACTCAAAGTCTTAAAAAAGACTACAAAGGGAGGAATTCTTGAGCTGCACATTCCCACATCCAAAGGGGAAGGAGCACTGGGAACCGGGGGAAGGCAAACAGAGGCTCTGCAGGTGTTTGTGCAGCTGTGGGGAGGGAGCTCTCCCAGCCTGCCCTGGAGAGGTGGCTGCAGCAGGATTCATTGTCCTGCACTCCCTGATATTGCCTCAGCAAAAAAGGGAAGCTAGTGTTCTCTTTGAGGGGGTTTTTGAACCTACAGTATGGCAGAGCAGCACAAAATGGGATATTAGGGTTAACCAAACCATGGAATTCAGGCCACCAGCCATACACAAGCTCAGGTTAAACGGAGGCAAAGGGTGGGAGAATGAGCCTGTAAATAATAAATTCATGTGGTCTCTTTTCCAGTGCTTTTTCATTCTTTCTGAACCTCACATTTCAGCCACAGGATAAATGATCAATTGAAACACTGCATAAGGGGGATATAAAACTGTTCAAATTTTGCATGAAAATAGTAATGCAAATAAAAGCAATGGCTAGAAATGCAAGAAGCTTAAAAAATGGTGTGATCCCAGGCCATATGTGTCTTAAATCCACACCCTGGGCATGCTGCTCACGCTGCCCTGCTGAATGGCTGGGTAATAATTGGAATCCTGAAAAAAGCACACCCTTTAATCTCTAAGTAGATCAATCAAATTAATAAAGGCACTCTAATATTTGTTTACCAAATGCATGAGTGAAGCAAATGAGAAGGTCATCCTGCAATTTGCTGTGAAAAACCACAAGGCTGTGCATAAAATTACCTTGTAACAAAATCCTTTAAAAGATAAAATTAACCTTTCCAAGCACATGCCTGGGAGCTGGAATACTTCTCTGCAGTTAATTGGCACTTCTGCATCATTTAGGATCCGTGACTGTAACACCAGAGGTGTGGCTTCCACCCCTTCCAGTGAATCTCGTGGGGAAGAGAAGCAAAAAAAAGGGTGATTTGGAGAATTGTAGGAGTCATGGGTCCCTGGTTTTTTGATAAGTCCATCTGGACTGTGTGTGCATGTGAGAAGTCACTGGTTGCAGCTCCTAATGTGCTTAAAATTTAGCTGGAGCTACTAGCCAGGAGCTGCTGTGGCCCGGAGAACACATGGCCAAGCTTTGGACTTTCAGGTAATCCCTGTAATCTTCCAAGGAAAAGCACTTTAGGAACCGTATTTTAATCCACTGTTTAAATTAGGAAAAGACTCTGATAGCTCTTGGGATTGTTGCTATCAACAATGCCAGAGTTCAAACAGGTGAAACCAGCTCTATCAACTTCCTCTGCCAAGCAGTGACATGCTGAGGATGTAAATTCCCGAGGGTGTCAGGCTCTGTGCATCACAGGACATCACCAAAACACCTGGAGAGGTTTAAAATGTGCAAAAGGTGTGAAAAAGGGACTGATCATTTATAATACCTGCCTCGCAGGGAATGCCACTGAGCTGGAGATGGGTATTTCTAGCAGAAACCAAGTATTCCAGGCCTTACTTATAAATGAGTTTATTGGGAAGGAGAAACCTTTTGTGGCCACAGCTGCAGTTCAGGGAGGAAGCCACAAATTAAAATGCTCAGTGGAAACCTCCCCGTGGTAATGATCTGCTCAGTGAAGCTTGGTGTGCTGTGCTGATCCTGGGAGCTGAAGGCTCCTTGGATATGCACTGAGTTAAAGGGATCCACTGTGTAAGCCAGCATAAAGCACACACAGATGGGTGATTCCCTAAAAATACGAGCTTTTCTGTGGTTAAAGGAAGTCATTCTGCACACTGTGTCTCCTGCAACACCAACACACAAACCCCACAAGGTATTTACTGGCAGGGTGATTTTCCTGCCTTCTCTTTGTGTCTGTTTTGCACCTCTGTGTGCCTCTCTTTTCCCCAGCTCCTCTGCAGACCCTTCCCATGGGATGCTCCTGCTCTAAAGGGCCACCCCTCAGACCATCCCTGCCTGTAGCCCTCACCCAGCTATGTCCAAAGCTCTCCAGTTCCTACCAGGCTGTGTGGGAGCAGTGGAGCTCTTCCTGGCAGCCCAGAGCAGGAAAAGCTGTTTAGTCTGTGGCAGGAACCAAAGCAAACTTGGGCATTTCCAAATGCAGAGAGAAGGGAGAGCAGTTTAGTTGTTTCTGTGTTGCTGCACTGTGTGGTTTGGAATTGTGAGCATTAAAACCAATTGCAGGGATGTTGAAAAACAAGATGTGTCCATGTCATTCTGGCTTTGTAAAATGGCTTATTTGGATTTTATGAAATTCGCCTCACTGGAGGTGTCCACAGGATATCACCCACACCATTAAGGCACTAAGTGAGACACCGTTGTGTTTGTGCATAAATAACAGTTTTCTTAGAGGGTTTTAAACTGGATTTCACAAATAAATTCATTTCCATTTCCTAAGAGAAGAAGCACAAACTGTCAAGTCAGGACACCCTGCAAAGTCTCTTTAAATTTAACGATGACATTTGTTTCAGTAACCAGGCAGCTTATTTGGGTCTTACCGTTAAAGCAGCCAGGGACATGAAGCTGATCAGGTTGTTCCACACTTTATCAATATCCTTCAGCAGCTGCTGGAGCTTCTCACTGCAAACAGCAGTTGCTTTGATGCCCAGCTCCACCCTCTTTGTTACTCTGTAGACTTCAACAACCCCTGTGGATGTGAAACAGGGAAGGATTGCAGAGAATTCACTGGATCCCGAGCCTTGAACTCAGAAATGGCAAAACCAGACATGGCACAGGAAGGGTGGCCATGGAAGGTTAGCTCAAAGCTGGAGTTACATTTGTTTGGCAGAAGAGTTTTTCATTATCTAGGTGCAGGCAAAGATTAAGATAAAAGGGTAATGCCATCTGGGGAGGAGTGATTCTATATTCCTGTTTTTCAGAGAAGAACTCTCAGTGTAAAACACATGGAAAATTAAAACATACCCAGTAAATATTCCATGCCTTGAGCAGACTGGATAACTTCAGTGCAAACAGATGAACTGCTTATTCCATTTAAGGTGTCGTTTGCTTTCTTTATCACCTGGCGGAAATGAATTTCATAAAATGATGGGGTTTCTATCTTTAAACAATCATTACAAACAAGACTGCCCCCCAGCAGAAACTGTTATTCAAGAAAGGAGGCAAATTAAAGAAGAAATGATTGCCACACTCCATAACACGTTTCTATATACCCCTGTTTAAGTAGATCAGGGGCAAGTACGAACATTTAAAACCTTAATGTATTCCCCCCAATATTCTCATGACCAAAATAAGAGTTTTAAGAGCATGCATGCCTTGATATCTAGTTTACTAAGAGCATTCACACTTTGGGCTCTCTAATACTCCCAATGCAAAGAAGAAATGTTAAGGAGCACTGATCTGGCTGTGAAATCTCTGACAGCAGCACATGAATGGTCCCTGGGCACAGCACATCAACAACTCTGTTCCTCAGGAAGCCCTGAGGAGCTAGGCACTGGTACCAGTGTCCTGAACAGCACAATACTGGACACCCCAACACAGGACCACCCCACTAACCAGAGAGCTGGAATATTTAGGGAAAAGCCAAACTAATCCCCAGTGACAGGGAGATTAGTGTAGGGTGCTTAGCTGAGGAGGTGGCAGCTTTTGGCTTAAAGACTGTAATTCCCAGGGCTGGTTCCCACACTTTCTCTGCCTGTTGGCATCAAACACTGAGTGAGGCGGTTCCTGCAGGGAGGAGGGAAGGATTTGGAGGAGGAGGAGGTGCCACACTCACCTGCAGGGCACTCTCCAGGCACCTCTGCCACTCATAGGCGTACCTCTCGCTCTCCTAGTGCAAAGGAAAGGACAGGCTCAGTCTTGTCCCCACACACATTTCCCTCCCTTTCTCCTACACAACAGACACACAGCAGACAGGTATTTTAAAAGACTATTTGCAGATCAGCTGTGTGAACTTTTAACAGATCTGTTCCTAACTTCCCCCCATTCTTTCAAGATTTTTCTATGTACCTGAACGCTAAAATCTGATTTCTGGGAATGAGAACGAGTTTCCAAAGAAGAACAGATAGGAGTGGGTAAAAGGTTTCACTGCACACACCTCCTCCTGACACATTTGTTACAGTCTGCTGTTCTAGCAGTGGGGATTAGCAGAATTTAATCTGAGTCCTTTTCCCATCTCTTCTCAGGATGAGCAGAAGAAATAACTACCAGGCAGCCAAAAAGTGATGCCATTTCCCAAAGCAAACGGTCTCGGTGCCAAAGCTGGGATTAGATTTAAACTGTAACTAATTTCCAGTCATAAGCTTAGGCTGCAAGGTCAAGTGATTCTGTGTTTCAGACAACAGCGTTCTCCCACTTCCCTTTAGAGACGTGAGAGAAGAAACTTCCAGGTCCCACTCACGTCATCCAACTGCACCTGGACACCATCTCACAGCCACACCCATATTCAAATAGGTAAAGCCCCAAAAAGCCGGATACAGAACCCCCTTGATGTCAGTGCCAGCTCAGCTGTGCTGCAGACAGTTCCTTACCTCCACCTCCCCAGTCAGGTCCTTGTACTTGTCCCTGATCACGGGCAGCGCCGGCTTCTCGCTCAGAGTGTTCGACCGGTCCCTGAACGGCTGCTCCAGAGCTGGCAGAGGTGAGGAGCGACTGATTTCTCTGTCCCCCAGGCTCAGGCTCCTCTTATGAGACCCTAAAAAGCCAGGTTATAAAAAGTTATTCCTTTACTCTGAAGACCCAGGCTATTTAAAATGAATGAAGTGGCAGCAAGGGTTGGTCCCGCTCCTCCAGAAGAACAAATATTTCTCTTTACTCAGTGACTGCTGCAGATTTCCCCAGTCCCTCAATTCTTACAGGTTTTTGGCACAACAAATATTTTCCTTGTAGAAAAAGACCTGCTCCAAATGCCACAGAAATCAATGAGAAGATTCAGGCCGTTTCCAGCAGCCTTCAGAACAATCCCCATTAGCTAATTTATAATTCAATTAGGAAAATCAGCCTTTGATAAGCACATGCATCATGAGGTTCCTCCACCATGGGCAGGCTTACCTTGCACAGACAGGTCAAAGGTGGCCAGCTCACTCTTGATCATCTCTTCACTGGACTTCACTTTGCCTTGCGAAGTTGCCACCAAGAAGTCGAACTTGCTGATTTTTGGTTTTTCGCTTTGGAACTCTCCGAAGTCATCTGTGGCCTCTCTCCGCAGCTCAGAGGAGACTCCAGCGAGGAAATCCAGGGCTGTGTCAGCTGCTGCTGCATCCTGAGCTTCCGAGGGAGGCCTGGCGAAATCCCCGAAGTCTCCGATGTCGTCGTCGCTCGGAGCGCTGGAGAGCGGCCCGGAGTCCTTAAAGTTTGCGAAGGCTGCGAAGGAAACGTCCTGCAAAGCATCCTCGCTGGAAAAGGTTGTCACTTTGGAAACCGTTGTCATGGTGATGTTTTCTGAGCTGCCAAACAAGGTCTCCTTCTTCTGGAGGACTGAGGTGGCCGCGGAGGAGCCGCTCCCCGAGGGCTGGGCGAAGCAGGAGAGCTTCTTGCCCTGCTGGACGTCGTCCTTGTCGGAGCCAGACCAGTCGTAGCTCGCCAGGCTGCTGACTGCAGAGCCACTGTGACAGCTTCCAAACGGGCCACCCTTTAAGTCATCCACATCTGAAACAAACCCCCACAATTAGGAGCTGAAGTTCAAACGTTAAACTCTCTACGCCGCCTAAGAACGCCTTGCTGGGAGTCTGGAGGAACTGCAAGAACAAACACGGTGAATTGTTGTCTCACTGAGGCTTGGGCTGGAGTTTGCACAAAAGTAATCTGGAAAATACCTGAGCACTTAATACAAAAATTTCTCTGTTCAATGAATGTAAGCCTTGACCTCTGAATGCCGTCTAACGTTTTAAGCTGAAAGTCACCATACCACTATGGTAGTGAAGAAACACTTTAAAAAAATCATTTTCTGGCCAGTCCAGGCTGCACAGATCACCAGCTGAGTTTTCTGGCTGAGGAATCTACAATCGAAATATAAATGTTACAACTCAAACACCTTTAATGCGTTATTTCATCTTATCAAATCCAACCACACAGAAGACTGGGCTGACTTTTCCATTCCTCTGATAAAGTATTAATACACTTTAATTTTATATTCATGCTTTGATACAAATAACATTTAAAAATGTGCTGCAATAATCTAAAAAAGCCTAGAAATCCTGCGTGAGCTTATCAGGGCTCCTGCAGCGCCGCACGGCCGGCTCGTCAAACTTCCAGGTGCCAGCACTGACAGGGATATTGCGGAGATCATGTTTTAACTGAACAAATAGTTTGTAAAAGCTAAGTCCAGAGAAAATCCAATTATTTTGCAGAAAGCCCCGAACATTTATACCCACCTGGTGATTACATGGCCCAATAGGTTCTTCTCCCTGCCAGGGGCAGGTGTGAGATCGGAGCCTGCAGTGCCCGGGGGCTCTGGCTGCTCCCACCCAACTGATCTTTCACCTCCAGACTGAGCTTGATCCCCAGCAAAGGCACACGGAGCCAGGGGCTGGGCAGTTTTCATTAGAGCATGAAACCCCCCCTCAGCCCTCCTATCCTACATTTGGCATTCGTTTTCCAGCAGGAACAATTGTCAGTTTGGATCAGAGACGCAGCAGCAGCACAGCGCCTGCGGTCCGGCGGCTCCAGGGACAGCAAAGCCAGACCACAAAATGTTTTTCCTGAGCCTTGCTGGGGCTGAGATCCTGGTGCTGAACACCACGGGCTGAACGGGCTGGCACAGCGGGGTTTAACACGGCCACGGTGGGAACAAGCTGACTTCCCAGCTGTCCTCTTCATTCAATCCAGCCACACCAGCCCGAGGATTAAAACCATTCTAACAAACCATTTCTGCCTTGGTTTATTCGTCTCACTGCAAGGGGAGAGCAGGCCAGGCTCCAGGCTGCTTCCCAGGCATGACCCACATACACGGCTAATGAAAAACCTAACAAACACACAACACAGTGATGGAGTTTAATGGCCACTGCCACGGGTCAAGGGAGGCACAGTGTGTCATCCATCAGCTCCTCCCCAGGGCCTTCCTGCAGCTGCCGCTTTGCCCATGACAGCATCATGCCCAAACCCAGACCTGAGCCCCCTGCACACAGACGAGATTTCCAAGTGCCACTCGAATTCTGAATGTGCGGAGCAGCAGTTTGCAGAGGGTAAACACAGAGAGATGAAACCGCCTGCTCCCGGCTCAGAACGAAGGCTCTGAGGTGAAAGGAGCCGCCCGGAGAGGGGTGAGTGATTTATCACCCCAGACCACACCTTGCGCTCTCAAGCTTTTGTTTAAAGACGGGAAATGAAAGCTTTGCGTGAAAGAGAGAGCCACAACCATCTCCAACACCGTGAGCCAGTTGTAATTAATCCTGGGATCCTGGAAATACCACCAGGTACCCGGCAACCTCTGCTTTCCCTTCACTTGGTGTTGACTCCAAAACCCAGCAAAGCTTTGAGCCTCGCCATTGTTCGGTGCTCCCTGGGACGGAAAGGGAGGAGGGATGGTCCCACTCCGAGGATCTGGACACTCACAGTCTGTTGGGAATTATTCCTCTGACAACTGCTAAGATTTTGAGCTGCAAACACATCCTAAAGGACCAGGTCAGGCACTCCTGATCCAATCGTGGCTCGGGATCAGCTGCAGGCTCTGGGGGAATCCTGAACTCATCTGCAATCAATAGGGCAGGGCAGGGGAGGCAGAACAATAGTTAAATTATTCACAAACTAAGATTCAAGATTCTCTGTGTGTGAATTCAGGCAAACACGAAACCTCTGCAGAGGTGCAAGGGCTCAGGTGAAATGTAACAGTTCAATTCTCTACATTTGATTTTTTTGGGGATAATTCCAGAAGGATCACTCCAGTGAATAAACCTTTTTTCTAGGAATATTATATTACAGGAGAAACACTGTGTTCAGAGTCAGTGTTTACAGCTCAAGCAGTCCTAAACAATTTGGTGAGAAGTATGAAAAATAAGCATGTGGAACCCGAAGTCCAAGCTGCCTGATCATCACCTGGGACCAGCTGCACCTGCACGAGCCAGCCAAGGCAGAGCACTGCCTGCCAAGTTAATATACAGTTAAAATAATACAGTTAAAATACTGTTTCCCAGTGTCATCTCATCTCCAGAAAAACTTGCCACCCCAGATTTGAGCCAACTATAATAATTTATTTCAACTACCAAGGATTAAGTTTTGGCTGGAGGCAAATTACAAGCTGGAGCCTTCAATGTCAACAGTTTAATCATTTAAGGAAAACCCTTGACAGCATTAGTGACTCTCTAAAGAAAACTGAAAAAGACAATTCAGGGACATTGGAATAAATTTAGGGATTTTAGCCAGCACAGGAGGCTTTCATGTTTTTGTATTTCAGTGGGTATTAAATTCTGATGAATAAATATAACTGTGGTGTCACGATTTGGTTGTTAGGGTGACACAGGTGGTGGCTGTGGAGCTCTGTTCCCAGCAGAACAGCATCAGTGCTGTTACCCTGGGAACATCCCCTGCAGCCTGAGCAGGGATCCAGAGCCTGCATGGGGACAGGCACCACCTGCTCACTGCTGCCAGTGGGTCTCCACCTGATAAAAGGAGATGAGACTGGAAGAACACAGAGTTTCATGCACTGCTGCTATCAGTGTCATGCCTGTCAGCAACCAGAAAAATCCAAAGCCCATTTCTCAGCTGGGGAAGCCTGGAACAGTTAACAATAAAGGAATTATTCCCATTTGCTTTCCCCAAAGAATGGCCGTAGCTAAGGTGGAAACCATCAAGAACGCTGACTGTAAGATAAGTAAAAATTAAGGGAATAGAAAAGCCTCCAAACCTTGTGGAATTACAGGATCTGCTGGTTATTTTGAAATGATCATGATAAACAACGTTTCACAGCAAAATAAAGCCCCTGAGCTGACACTGCGAGCTCAGTCCCACAGAGGCCCTTGGGAAGGCCATGGCAAACACATCCACACCCTCCCTGTCAGAGCCCTTCCCGGGATAAACCAGGGTGGATAAGCTCTGCTGTGTACAGAATTAACCCAAATGAGGGCAAGGGAGTGAATCTGACTGTCAAGTCTGGACAAAAATGTAATAAACACAGCCATGAACGTTCCTCTCCCTCCTCCAGGAATGACTGGCTGAACAAACACAAACAGCACGAGCCCTGCAGAATCAGGGCTCAGCTTTATGTTCAAAGCTTTGGTTTAAAAACCTTTAGGGCTGGGCACGACCTACTGATCTCCAGATTCAAGGAGGGGTGTTGTTGTTTTCTCCCTTTTTTTTTCCTTTTA
This sequence comes from Oreocharis arfaki, assembly GCA_013398015.1. Classification (NCBI taxonomy): domain Eukaryota; kingdom Metazoa; phylum Chordata; class Aves; order Passeriformes; family Paramythiidae; genus Oreocharis; species Oreocharis arfaki. The sequence continues at coordinate 56,316 of VZRR01013254.1, read as the reverse complement.
AAGTCTCTCCAGCTCGGTGTAAAGAAGAAAAGCCACATTCTGCTTCCTGAGCTGGCTGTTCTTGTGGCAACTCCAAAACCCCACAACATTTTAACTATTCCACATCTCAACTATTTTTAACTTTTTACCTTGTCTACTAATTTGATGCTAATCCCAAGCTGTCAGTGGCTCAGGATTTGGAGGAATTTGAAGTGACATAATTGCGTGCCACGAATTTGCAGCTGTCATTCATGTTCGCAAGTTTCAATATTTAGCAGGCAGAACTCCCCAAATGGAAAATTTACTTTGGTGCTCTGGTTAACTCACACTGGATTAGCTAAATAAATATCAGAATATTATTTAGTGGGCTTCTACTCACAAAAGTCTAGATAGCAACACAGTTTTTCAGTGCCAACTCACAGAAACAGCCCTGCCACCACACATTTCCTCCACTCCATCCCTCTCAAACACAGATCTTTGGAAAAATATTATTTAGGCTGATAGGAAAAGATTCAGGAGGTCACAGGGAGCAAGGTCTAAGCGTTGGAAGAGGAGAAAGAAGCTCACCCACATCCTGCTCTGCTAGAGAAAAGCACCCACCAGCTCAAGGGGATACCAGAACCTTAAACTCTGTGTTTTTGAGGAAAAAGAGATACATTGCTGGTTTGCAACAAATCACACACATCCCCACGTTTTCAAAATATGCCAAGATAATATTTATTAACACAGCAGGACTTACAGATCACAAAAGATAGTGATACAGAGGAGCTCGGAAGGGCGGTATCAGACAAAAGCATGCAGGTCAATACTTGCAGAAGAGAGATATCAAAGCAGATCTGAAAAGGCACATTCACACAGGAAATGTTTAGTTGAAATCAGACATTAGAAAAAGCAGCAAAAAAACCCTGAAGTTGATTAAAATATACAGAGATCTCCAGTAATGCCAAAGAAAAAGGTACTTTACAGGTGTGTCAGTGCAGCAGATAACCCTTTGAGAGCGCCCGGGGCAGGGCTCCTCTCGCTGCAGCCTTTGGCAGGAAGAACAAATCAGGTTCACCCAAGAGGAGCAGGTGCTCATTCAAATGCTTTCAACTCGGAGGGAAATGTAAATTTGGTGTAAAAGAAGCAGCCTGGTTCAGACTAACAGCATGCAGCCAGTGCTCAAAGGGTTATACGGAGTAAATGCAAGAGAAGTCAGGCAACATTAGTATCATCTACCTTCCACACAGAGAGTTAGAGCCGAGTTTAAAGAGACTGTATCCCCCTTGGAGAGAGAAAAACTGGAAACCTTTCATCCCTCAAGAGGCGACAGACCCTGGCATGGGAAGCAAGCCAAGGATTTCTCTCTGATTCCCAGCGTAAGCACCTACCTGCCCATACCTGGAAGCTATAAATGTCAAACCTCACAGCCAAGGGACAAACGCCTCTGTGCGGGCACGTCACAAAGTCAAATCATCTCTCAGCACCTCTGTCCTGCTGCTGTTCCACTGGAGATGTGACACAGGGCTTGCACACGTGCAGCACCCCAGGACAAGTCTCCCGTTTCCCAGCAGTGAGGTGACAAAGGGATACTGTCCCTTTTTGACATGAGATTTACAGATCGGAGGGAACGATGAGGGAGGAAAAAAAAAAAATCTGCTTTTTAACTGCATGTAAACTGAAAAAAAAAAAAAAAAGTACTTGACCATCAGCAGTTCACAGCTTGAAATGCATCAAACACACGGAAAGGAACACATGAGCGCAGGAGTGTTTGTAGCAGAGTGTCCAGAGCATGTCCTGCTACAAAATCCAAACAGTTAAATGGAGCAAAACTCTCCCTTTTGGAATAACATCTAACTTGGCACCATAGGAGAATACAGACTTGTTTAAGTTTAATAAAAATAGCTTCTAATTAATACTTCAGAGTTCAAAAGTTTAGCAACGAGCACATGAAGGGCTAACCCCTTTAAACAAACCAAAAAAAAGAGGTTTTCCTGCCACTAACGGCAATTATGCATCACGGGTTGCTGTGGCAAAAGCACACGTCCTGTAAAGAGCTACAGAAGTCAAACTACCACCAAAAGAGGCTAGAAAAATATTAGGAAAAAGTGCTTTCAAACCCAAAGTAAACATTCAAGAATATACTGTAGGCTGAACGTTTTGACAGCTCACTCAACTTGGAGTTTTCCCAAGCAGTAATATGAAAATTAAATGTCTTTGCTAATAAATTATTCCTGATATTTTGTACCCTGTTAGAGAGTATCTTCCACGTCGAAGTTGCCAACTTAATTCTCTCCCCTACTTAAAAATATCATATAATGCAAAATTACAGTACTGTATATTTTTTCTCTACCCATATCTGCAAAAAATGGAAGAAATATTTCATGTGGAAATAACCAATTCTTGCAGTAAGAGCTTTTACATTTACAGTTTGTATGTTCCCCCTGTTCAGAAAAGCCTTTGACTGCAGAAAACTTGCCCTAGAACACAGTAATGGTTCTCGTGTTGTTGAAGGCCACAGAACATTTAACTACAGCTTATCTCCTATGTATATATGAAAAGAAAAAGCAGGACACTTGGGAAATTTGTTCTATGATATGTGATCAGGTCAGAGATGGTCAGTTCACTCCCTCAGGAATGTTGTCATAAAGGGAAATTAAAGAAGGTGGAAACCTGATAAAATGAAAGTCCCATGGTTTAAATTTAGGTCCAAGAGCTCCCAGTCATGAGACCAGCACTTGCAGCCCCTTGGCACAATGATTCCCACGAGGGATTTAACACTGGAAGGTCTGTGAAATACTCTAAAACCGCAGTCCTGCAAAATCCTGGCTACGCAGACTGAGCCCCACTGTAAGGGGAATACACTGGTGTTGGTGATTAGTCAGCTTCTCATTAACAGCCCCAATTAGTGACCCTTGGGAAGCGCAGAGCGGGGGAAGTCCCCAAGCCAAATGCTTTGTGGAAAACAAGAGCTTAAAGTGAGACTCTGCCATCATCTTGCTGATATAAATGGAATGACATTGTTTGCACTGGAACATTTTCCACTCGAGTCCCTTAAGTGCCAATAGGTACCAGTACGATGTTAAATCTCAAAAATAAACCGGCCTGGAGTTCAAACTGTTCCAGCTATTTATACTTACAGTCTTCTAAGACAAAAACTAACGAGTGCCCTGCTGAGGGGCCGTGGCTGGCGGGGACACACACTGAGGAGTCTTCCACTACTGAAAGACGAGTGCATAATACTGTAATTGAGCACAGAACACGGAACCTGCACCGCCTACGTTACCAGAGCAATCTAACCAGTTCCTCACCTGCTGCTGGTGGATGCTGGCCACTAACTGTTGGCAAATCCAAAGAGCTATCAGACATGACATGCTTAAGATCTCCTCCCACATCAGCCAGTTTCATGTCAAACTGAACAGACAGCGCGTCTTCGGAGTCCTCCTTGCCCACGCTGCTGCCGCCGATGGAGGGCAGATCCAGGGATTTCACCGAAGCAGAGTCTTCTTTGGCCTGCTTGAAAGCTGCCACTTTGTCCACCAGCGACTTCTCGGCGCCGCTGGAAGAGAACTTGTTGGAGTGGAAGTCAGCAAAGTCATCGTCGCTCTTCACCGAGGAGAGCGCGCTGTCCTTGGCCTCCTCGAAGCCCGCTCCGGAGCCTTCCAGGGACAGCTGCTTGAAGATGTCGTATTTGGTGGGCGTAGCAGTGGTGGCAGAGCTCTGCCCACCCTTCACTGCGCTGGCAGAGGAGCCAGCCTGAGCACCAGGGCCGGCCTCCAGCTTGAGTGCATTGTGTTTGTCATCAGGTTTTTGTTCGGAAAACCCCCCGCTGTTGTTGAAAGCCATAAAATCTGCAAAGTCATCTTGTCCACTGGCTGATGCGCCGTTAGAAAATTCCCCAAAAAGGTTGAACTCTCCAAAGTCATCAGCTAAGCTTGAAGTTTTGCCCGCTGCTGGCTGGGCAGAGGCGGACGGAAGGGGTGGCGGGGGAAAGGAGCCCGGTTTTGAGGCGTTAAACGCAGGTGGGAAGGATGGCTGCTTGTTTTCTCCAGGAGAGGAAAAGAGCTCCAAGTCTGCCAGATTCAAAGGGGCCTTGGCTTGTGTTGGCTGTTTTGGCTGAGCGGGCAGAGGAGGGAAGGGTGCAGGGAAGGCTTTGTCTTTAGAGGGTGGCTCTAACGGGGAGATGCTGTCAGCGGTTTTGAAATCTGTGAAACCATCGTCGGCTCCCGCGGGCTTGAACTCTGCAAGGTTTTCTCCTGGGAATGAAACAGGGTGGGGAAAACAACAGTTAAACCTTGCAATAAACAAACACGGCGCGTTCACGCCATGCAAGCAAGCAAATTATTCCATGCAGTGTCGGAAGGTTTCATGCAAACTGTTTAAATTAAAGACCTCGGGACGCACACGGAACTGCAAACTCGACTGCCATGAACCACACAAGTGTCAAGGTCAGTGGTTCTACTTTTCACTCCAGCAAACACTTAATTCTCTCAAATAGCCTCAAAGTCACACTGAACTCCCTTTTTAATATCAAAACACACCGTGACAAACAGATTCAGAAGAAGATCAACACTGCCTTATTCGGCCTCCACGCAAGTTCTTCTCCCCACCTCATCCTCCCCGTGTTTGCCAAGCAGTGACTGTAATCTTGAATTTCACTTTTACCAATATAGTATTTGCTTTTTACGGAAGCAATTCCTCCCTTCCTCCCTCTGAAATACTGCAGCTTTTGCAGGGGGGGATCACCAGAGGGCTGAGACAAAACCAACATGAGGTAACAATGTTTTCACTGAATTTGCATTAAATATTTTAGTGTTCTCATTTTATAACTTCCTTCTTTTGAACAGGAAAACATTGTTTAACCCATTCACCAGCACGTACATACTTGGACTACCTGTAATTTTAAAGTATTGATGCTTACTTTAAGACAAGTGTCTAATAAATAGATTTTTTTCTATTTTAGAAACACACCACTAGCATTTAATTCTTAAGCTACCACATAGCGTCATACTTTAAATTAGTTTAAGCAAGATTTAAAAGAATACTCTTCATAATAGTAGTAAAGGACCACACCTAACCTATTATTCCACTCTCCCTCCCCTCCAAACCAATTCATTTGGCTCAGCAACAATATAAAACACTCCTGAAATTGCTACTCGTTGATCATAACTGCAACAGCACAGCAAACTAAACTTACTGAAGAATGGCAAACTTTTCCATTAGAAATGTAAGCTGGTGAAAGGGTTAAGAGTGGTCAGACCTTGACAGCAGGCAAATACAGCAGCTTTCTATATTTTAGAACATGTACAGAAAGAGATCAAATGTTATTTTACTGCAAGCATTTAATCCTGAAGAGGTTCCGAGCACGAGAAGCTCACAAAACACCACAGGGGTTTCATAAATGAATGACTCCTTACTTAAAACAAATTTCAGCCACACCATTACTTTAAAATAAAACTCAAGAGCACCCAGAAGAGACGCCAATCTTCCAAAAATACCATCAGCACATTGTTCCAACAGGATATTGCCCTGTTTTTTCCAAGATACTTCCTACCAGGGGTTTTAGAGAAGCAGCACCACCACTATTTTAGAGTTGCAGAGATGGAAATCCTGCAGTTCAAAGAGAAATGCTAAAAATGATAATGAAAATATGTTAAACCCCCAGTGCTTACCCAAGTATTTGCTCTCTGCTGGTTGCTCTAATTCCCGGAAAGCGCTGTACTTGTCCCCTCCGTCTAGAGAACAGGAGAAAAGAAATACATTTACACAGAGAAATTATGAATTCATATTAATTGCTCTGATTTTTAAATATTAATATCTTATCAATGGCAAAAAAGAAGATACATGAAATTTTACAATAAACTGCTCATAGTGGTTGTGTATTTGTCCTTTTACCTCCAAAAGCAGCTGCACTCTCAGAAGGCTTCTCAGCTGCCATTCCTTTAAACACAGCATATTTATCAGCTGGTGAGAGCGGCTTATTACCTGGGAGTGGCATTAGTAAAGAAGGAACACTAAAAACAAAAGAGATAAAAGCAAAGTTCCTTAATTTATCCATAAGAAATCTACATTTCCAGGTTTCATTTAAAGGAGCCTCTTATTATGACTACAGGATTTGGTTCCTAAACCTAAGCTTATGCCTTAATGAGTGCTTAATCCAGCCCCTGATGTAAATTACCTCAGCTGGGTAAATTCCCACTTTATCTCACCTAATTATATTTCTTTAGTTCAGAAGTCAATTTGCAACATTCTTGATTTTAATTTCTATCAAAACCATGAACGAAACAGTCCAGAACTTTACACCAAGGAATTCATAGCCCAGGAGAGAACAAGCACACAGACACAGCCCAGGAATCACTCCTGATTCATCTATCCCTTTGAAAATTCCCCCTGCTAGAACCAGGTACAGTAAAGAGTTAAAACTGCACGAGATCTTGACAGGTCCATACTTTCATCTTATCTGATTCTGATTATATCTCATTACATACTGCAAAATTAAGATAATAAAGTGGGATCACTGTTCAAAGGGAGGAAAGAATAACTCTGAATTTCTGTCAGTGCCAATCAGTGAGTTTGGGCAGGTATCTCGTCAGCAAAGTAAGGATTAGTGCACAGTTACACAAGCAAGTCTTTTTGCATAAACACACTCTACTTTATCCAGTAAAACTGCCACAACAACCTAACACCTTGTTAGCAAATGCTGGAAGATTTAGGAGAGAGCTTTGCTCGCCCTCCACCAGTTATCAGACCTTGGCAGCTCCACACAACAACATCCTTTACATATGAATGATGCATTTTACCTCTAGTTTGTGTCATTCACATTGAAAACCTGAATGAATTTCTACTGCATTCTTCAGCCTGGAGCAAGAATCTTTCCAGAGCCATTTAAATCTCCTTATCAGCAGCCTACAAGCAACACACAAACGAAGCACTTGCACACATGTGCTGATGCTGGTCTGTGATGCTTGCAGACAGACAGTGCAATGGCAAAAAACCAGAGCTTATGGTAATATAATTAAATTTCCCATCCCTGCAAAGCAGGCTATTAGATATGCAATCTTGGCAAATGGAATGGTTAATCAGCTGTACTCCACAGATGGCTTTTTTTTAAATAAAGCTCCATAAGCAATTAGATTATAGCTCATTGTAACATTTTGTTCGAAACTGAACGCTTTCACAACTGAATAAAGAGAATTGCTGCAGTGAAAAAGAAACACCATTTTTTGAAATATTTTTTTTTACGATCCTCTACTTCCCATTGTGCAATTTACAAACAGTTTTCTGTCAAAACTTCCAGTAACAAATTAGCTTCAGCTGCAAAATGACATTTAAGACAAGATATACTTAAATCATCATCTTCAGATCCATGTGGCATTGACATCCCTGGGAGTGTCCAAGGCCAGGCTGGACAGGCCTTGGAGCAATTTGGTCTAATGGAAGGTGTCCCTGCCCATGGCAGAGGGTGGAACTGATGATCTTTAATGTCCCTTCCAAGCCAAAACATTCTGGAATTCTATGCCATCAGCAAAATCACATTTCTTACACAGAAGCCATTTGCTGTGGTGTAACAGAACAATTGGGCTGAGCATCCCCATTGGATGTCACTGCTGAGGAAGCACCTGGTAATCAGGGCTCACGTGGAACTCAAGAGTTCTGCTTGCCATTAAGAACAGCCAGCTCCTACCCAGAAAATGTGTCTGGCTACAATTAGACACCTGGGAGGTGCATAAAGAGGAAAGAAGGCTGACATTTTCTAGTCTTTGTAGACCTTGAAAGGTTGATTGTGAATTATCAAAGGGAGGAAACATGTTTATTTATTTTCTTATACAAAACCTGCCTGATCAGGAATTACATCCTGCCTCCCAATGGAAAAGCCAGGATTGCTGGAGTCTGAATGATGTTTCAGTTGGGATTTATAGTCAAGTATCAAAAGTTTAGGCACTGGCCAGAGAAAGGACAGAAACACCAAGGATGTGGTACCTGCTCCGGTGCTGTGCACTGGCTGCTTTGGCTGCGTCCCCCTGGAAGTCAGTGAAGGAGTCATCCAGGGAGCCAGACTTTGAGGCATCCTGAAACTCCTGGAAGTCATCATCTTCTGGTTTTACCACCTGAGATACAAACAACACGTAAATTGCTGTGCTGTTGGCTCTTCAAATTGTCACACAGCATGAAAGCAGCTTGGAGCAGTGTGATTAAGAGGGAAAAAAGAAGGAAAGGAACCTTTCAACACAAGCATCATCAGCATTTCCACTTTGTCTGCACCTCACCCTACTCAAACACACACAGGGAGCAAGAATGAACAACAGAACTCTACTCCTTTCACAATAAATGTGTTATTGATCACAGCCATGTCATCTTTTAATACAGGGCAAATATTAATAATTCAAATAAATGAATAATTTAAAATTAATAGCACTGCAAGAATTATTTTCTGAAGGATGAACCACATCTGCAAACAGCAAAATTTATCCCCCACATCATCTCCCCCACCCTTGTAAACTGAAGGTTTTCAGAGTTCTCAGCTGGTCCTGAAAACTCCTATTTTACCAGCTGTTAGAGTCCGTTGTGCAGTTCAACCTAAAATTCCATTTTATGTGCATTACAAAACCCTAACTACAACTAAAATCCTCTTTGCAATGCAGAACACTTTTGTACCTCTTCTAATACCACCAGAAAGAGCTGCAAAAATAAAAGAACGCCCTCCGTGCGGCACTTCACGTTTTCACACGTCACGTGCTGCAGTTCAGCTCTGGTTTTTTGCCATTTTACTTCAAACCTGTTACCACCATGTAGGTTTGGAAGCGCCAGGCTGATTCCCTTTCCGGAGAAGGGAGTTTCCCAGGCAGGGAGAGAGCTCACCTGGCCGGGTGGGTAGGAAGGCAGGAACGCTCCGGAAGGCTGTGCTGCAGCTCCTCCCGCTGGAGCCGGGGCCGGAGCTGGGGCCGGGGCGGGAGCCGGGGCGGGGAGGCTCATGCCCATCACGGAGGGCCCGATGCCCAGCCCCACGGAGGCCGGGGGAGCGGCGGGCAGCAGCGGGGGCTGGCTCACCCCGCCGGGCAGCGGCACCGGGAACCCGGACAGGGTGGGGACGGGCGCGGCTGGAAACTGGTTGAGCACGTCAGGGCTCACGGCAGGGATCCCTCTCTGCAGAGGCAGCAAGCAGACACACAGTTACACGTGCGGCGGCGATAAAAGGGTGCACTGTGTCCCCAGTTCTCCAACACCTCCCTGGGCAGCGCCTTCCAATGCTTAACAACCCTTTCCATGAATAAATTCTTCCTGATGCTTCAGCTGAAACTCCCCTCGCACGGCNTATTAAAAATACATATATACGTGTTTTGTAAGTATATCTAAGAACTTAAATTGACACTAAAGAAAAGAGCGATTGAAATGTGACAAAATTGCTAAAATTATAATCCCCCTGAAGTTACAAGGGCAGTTTCTCCTCTAGACTTCAACAGAAGCAGTATTTTACTGGAGGTGCGCACCACCAGGCACCGGTGCTGACCCACAGCCCAGGGCAGGCTGCTCAGGGAGCTGCCAGGGGAGTGCCATACCTGAGTCACTGCTATCATGGCCAGCACGGAGTAGAGCTCCTCCTTGGTGAGCTTCCCGGGCGTGGTGCGGTTGGCCAAAGCCCAGATCTGCCCCAGCGTCTCCCTGGGCAGTCCCGACGACATCAGGATGGGGTAGAGTTTGGCTGTGTCTATCCCAGCAGGAGTCAAAGTGGTTTCTAGGATTTTCTTATACAACTCTGTTGTGAGGGAGGCAGTGTTAGACAGTGACAACTGCTCTTTTCAAATAATACTGCTTTTCTATGCTGTCTCAAACTGAACATGGTATCAAATCAGCAGCACTCAGTGTAAGGTAAGGCAACAGCATTCTGGCACTGTATGGTATCATCATGTTTCATCTAAATGTGTTATTGGATGGTCTTTACAGACAAGTTTAACTCAAGCAGAGAAATATTTAATATAAAATACACTTAGTGCTGCATTTCAAACCACGTTTCTTTAATGAAATCGCAGGATAACCCATATAAAAAGACAGTTCTAAGAGCTTTATGTATTTAAACCTCAGTGTAATCAATATTTCCTACAGCATTTCGTTTTCTATTCACTGTGTTATTTACACATAGAAGACAAATAGCCTTCAGAAATGAGCCTGCCTAATTACAAGACATGCCAAAAACCAGAATACCCATGAAAGCAGCATTATCAGCAATGCAACCTCTACTGGGATAAGCTGCTGCTATAAATGTTTAATCTAGAGTTCGTTAACATACTCGAGTAAAACCCGTATTTCTTTAAATGCAGATAAAGCCACCATAAATATGGAACGTATCACAGATACAGGATTAATTTGATGAGGGAATAAAGCTTTGATCAGTAAGTGGCCACACGAGCACAGGTACATTCACACCTTGCACTGCCCACCTGGCCAAACGGCCACTGGTTGGTTTACCTGGGACCAGGCTGTCGTTGTAAATCCAGGGTGGCATCATTTGCTGGATGGGGTCCTGGGGAGGGAACACTCCAACTCCTAAAGGTATTCCATTCAGTAAGAAAAACAGTAGTATTAGGACACTGAGTACAATGATCTTAAGAGGCTACTCCACAGATGGTCAGCACCATTCAGCATTTCAGGCAAAGATTTCAGATAGGAATCACTGTGCTCAGAGGAAAAACACATACTGCAGGAATATGAAATAATAACTAGAATGATTTGGGAGTAATAGATTATTGTTATATATGTAATGAAATAAGGAGCTCCTCACGTGCCTCCCTCAATGCATGTCCAGATGTACACAACTTAAAGTCTCTCTGTCTTCAAGTTTCACAGCACCACTTCTGTGTCGTAACAAATTCAGCTCCCCATCAACTCCCTGCTATTAGGGCTATTTGTGGAATAAATAAATCCATACCTACCATAAAACCCACAATGTTCCTCCAGAACATCCTCCCCTGGGAAATCCACAAACAGCCCATTGACTGAACCTCAGCAAGATGGTATCCCACGCCCTCAAACCCGTATCCATTGCTCCCAGTCTTCAGCTCCAGGGGACACCACAGCCACCTTCACTACTACATGCTTTCAGAACACGATCTGCCACACTGCACGCCCTGAAAATTGGTTATTTCCTTCTCCACTGTGGGGACTCTTCCCCTCAGTCTCCCTCAGCAGATTTTATGCTCATCTTGGATGGAGCTCTGACCAAAATCAGCATCATTTCAGATTTCATTGTCTTTCCAAGTGCCCCTGCATCTCCTATCTTCCACATGGATTCCCTCCTGACTGCAGTCTAATTTCTAATCATTCCACAATTCCAAGCACATTCTAATACAAGCAATTCCTTTAATTTCACCAACCAAGTAAAATAAATTTGCTACTTTTTCAGGTCTCGTTATCCGTAACTCACTCAACAGTTTCAATAAAATCCAAACTGGAACAATACCTTGGTTTAAGTTTTCATCTAGCCCATCTTTTAAATTTTCATCCCTAAAGTACAAGTGGTTTTAGACATAACATGTATGAGCAGCAAATTATCTGAGAAACAAGTATTAACTAGCTAAGAGTTTTAACCTGGCAAGATTTTATCCCCTCGAGGCTAAAAGATCGAAACCCACCATAACATTGACCATCTTTAGTGGTAAGTTTCCCTAAATAATTTTCAAAAATATCTTTAGAGAGCACAACTTCTTTTTCCCCAAGACAGGACAGAATGTTTTAGAACAGCAAACCTGATTAAACAAACATGTTAAAGGTGATTACAACAGTAAACTCACATGGAGAAAGTTCAGAGCAAAATCATGGCAGTTACACTTTGAGCAAGGAGCAGGAGGCACTGACATATTATTCAAGCAGGCGTTCAGAGCAAAATTACACAGGGCTGGCCTTGGAATTAGTGAACAGAGCGTTAGCACCAAGCAGCATCTCATTAGATCGAAATTCTGTCAAATGTTTCGATTGCTCACCACACTCTTCAACTGCTCTGTTTTGTTCTGAAGCCTTGTGCACCTCTGCAGCAGCAGTGGGACCACTTTCACGTCCACCTACAACGTCCCAGTCACTGCTGGTGAGACTGGGATGGGCTTGGCTTGCAGCCGAGGCTTTGTGCCCAACTTCGGACGTTCTAACTTTGGTTTGCTGTTGTTCAGATTCATCTGAGCCATTAGCTAAGGCTTTCTCCTCCAAGGAAGAGCCTGAATAAACAGCAGGAGGAATTATTTATACTTTGTTATGAACTGCCCAGACTGCAATTCCACCCTTTTCAAAGGAAAAGTACTTTTGGTACCACTGATGAGTTAGAGATGATCAGCCCCAGCTCAGACCAACAGCACCACCCTCTCTGGACACTTTCAGAGCCCGATCCTGCCCTTTACTTACCACAAACACAAATTCAATGAGCAAAAAACAAGTAAGAGGAGGAAGACACGAAACTATTTCCTGTATTAGGGTTATTGTTGCATAATCATCCAGGCATCAGGAGCAGAAGTGGCCAGTATCTACTTACATCTCCAAAATTCTTCATCTCACCAACATCCCTTCAGCCTCCAAGGGAGGAAGCACACAAGTGCTCCACAGTAGCATAATCATTATTTCATATACCACCATCTCAACTGTGTCTTTTTTCTACCACAAAGACTTAGGAAGATGCTAAAACACAAGATTTAATTCACCTAAGATCAGGTACGTGTATATTTAGCAGTATTTGGATCCATACACGACTTGCTTTTACAGGCAGCTCTCAGGGAAGGGAGAAGAGGACTTAAATCATCTTTTCCCATGGATCAGCAGGTTTCTGCTTAATTGCCTACATATTATTTCTTCCAGCCAGACTGAAAAAAAGACCCCAACAAAATAAGCAAAGACTCTGTGTAGCTCAGAAGGTGACATGTAAAAAAAAGATACTTTAGAGTTACCTGTTTTATGGGTATTGGATGGAGATGCAGAGGTAGGAAAATAAGGAACCTGCCCAGTTGTACCATGCAGGGTGGATAACACTGGAGCCTGGGCTGGAGGGACAGGTTGGAGCACAGCCCTCTCTGAAAGCAGCTGCCCAGCCTCAGTGGCAGGATGGAAAGGCTGAGAGGTGGATTGAGGCACCACTTTAGGGGTTTCAACGGGCCCTTGCATAAAGTCACTAAATTCTTCATCATCGAGAAAAGCAGAATGGGAAACAGATACGGCAGAATAGGATGGTGTGGGATGATCTGCAAATGGAATGAACACACAAGGCAAAGTGATGAGGAATAAGGGTCACGGGTGGGAATGTGGGAAAAGTGGCAGACACTGGGAATACACAGGAAATGGGTGAGGAGCAGCAGCGTGGCATGTGTGCGGTGACAGATGTGAAGGTTGTCACTGCCAGCGTAGCAAATGCAAGGTAAAACTGAGCGGCCACTTCCAACCACGCATCTTCTCTCCCAGATTTTCAGGATGCAGACACTGAAACTTGGTCCTCAATGCTGGCTGTGAAAGTATTCTGTCTGTTTTAAGCAGACGGGGTCAAAACAAATCCAGAGGTAATATTTCAAACTGGACATAATGGGGTCTGTCAGGGGGACATTCTCCCTCAAAGGAATGTTTTATCCACAGAAACTCAGCAATATATCAAGAGATACAAAAGAAATGTCTGCTCATGTAGACAATTTTCTGCTTGATCCCTTCCAGTGTTGCCCGTTTTAACAGGCCTGGTGAAGGACAGGCAAATCTACAGACAAAAGGAAGTTGTCAGAAACCACCTGTAACTGCAAACTTACCAAAGAGTGAATCCGCAGCAGAGACACCAATTTTATACAGGAAAAAGCTCGCCCAGATAGCTTTGTTTCAGGCTAGACACTAAAAACACTACACTACAGACCGTAAGAAATCTTAAGTGGCAATTGTTGCAAGTGTAATTACTGAGAACACAGAGGCTTGGTTTGACCATGCCCAACGACACAGCAGTCAGCTGTGACACCCCACTCAAGTCTTTATACGCTGTTTTGATCGTTCTTAGCACTTAAATAGCACTTCTCATCTTCAAAAGCACTCTGCAAAACATTAATTAATGCTTTGACTAGAGAAGAACAAACGCTTTTCTCAATTTCCTTCATGTTTCACATTTTAACACAGCACATTAGGCGTTCTGTTAAAGATTTCAAGTCTTTTAATAAAGGCTGATATCTAATATTTCACCCTCATACCCTGACCAAGCCAACAGTTGCTAGAATGGCATTTGATTTTACACTCATTTAATCCACTCATTTTGTACCACCAAATAAAAATACTTGTTGGAATTCGTTCCCCCTGCTGAGGATTTCAAACGCTGGAGTTTTATTTTCAGTTGGAAAATGAGGAAAATTACAAACCTGGCTTTTTTGGATGCGTTGCTGGTGTTGGGTGCATTTTAGCATCTCTAGAAAAGCCATCTAAGTTCCCTTTAATGGCTTCCAAAGCATCATCTCTGCTTTTTTCACCTGCCTGAAACACCACAGAAAACATTTTGAAAAATTCACAGAACAGCTCCCGTTTTTTTTCAATACTCACACTTCTTCAACACCAGAATTAACAATGCCTGCTGCTGGCAGAGTGTGTAAAGGACTGACTCTTCCAGAGGTTTTTCAAGCCATAATCTGGAGTCTCATGCAATTCCCCACTGATTTACTTGTTGAAAGAGACCCTCCCATTAAAAGCTAATAAAAAAACCTGAAGAAAGAAAACACCCCACTCATCATCAGGCCATACCTTCGGTTTCACACTGCTCAGGAGTCTCAGCTTCTGCTTCTGCTCTTCAAACTGCCGCCGTTTTCTTTCCTCCTCTAAGAATTTCTGCTGGTGCTCAAACCTCTTCCTGAAGGAAAATTATTTAAATATATATATATATGTCTGTAAATAATTTTAATGAGAATTTTCATGGCAGGTTTGTGCTTGATTTCTCCATTTCTACCGTCTCAAATTCAGACGGTTCGGTGCACACATTCCTGCTTTTCCTCACACCTGGACAAGCACCGCAAACTTCAGAGGCAATGGGACACTCAGCAATATTCTACAGCCCTAAATGGATGCTGCTCCAGAGAAACCGCATCTCCCCCTTACAGAAGGACTCCCCACGAGTCAGTGAAGTGGCACTTACTGCTGCTCCTCTGCAAACTGCTTCTGCATGTCCGGGGTGTACTGCGGGGCGGCCGGGCGCATTCCCAGGAAGGAGGCCTGTCCCATGTAAGGCATTCCGGCCGCGGGCATCGGCCCTAAGGCCATGCCACCCTACAACCAAACAAACCACACAGCTCCAGGATGCTTTTTCTCAACCCCAGTATATATTTTTTTTCCATAGAAAAAGCCAAAGTGCTGGCAATGCCAAGCTGCAAAGTGGGTCGAGCCCATGAAATTCGGTGTCAGGGAGTGCTGGAGGAGCAGTGGCTGAGCAGAGAGCAGCTGCCCTCAGTAGATGGCACTCTTCCACTCCACAAGGACTCCCAGTCCTCACAGCATTTGGGAAGTCATTGGCAAAAAACAGGCCTTCAAATCCATACAACCTGCCCCAAGAGCAGGAGGACTACAGCCATCCTACACCACTCAGTACAGGTTTTCTTGGGGTTTTTGTTTCCTACTCTAAGTGATTTCGTAACACTTTTATATTCCCTGCTGGAGGGCACATTCCTACCAACTATGGATGCTGGAAAACGTGGTCTAGTCATTTCCCAGACATATCCAGGGAGCCAACAATATTCGACAACAGCCAAGAGGAACCTTGTCTGAATAAACTGTATCAGAAACATTTGCTGAGAAATATATTCTGGGACATTTAGAGCAGCAAAGCTGCCTAATATAGAAGGAGCCAGGAAATAATTTACTTTTCTTACCACTCATTTTGCATTTGGTCTCAGAACACGTAGGAAGAGAACAATAGTTGTTTATTATTTTTAGACCAGCTCTCATAAAAACATCTTCCTACTATAAATTTTGCCAAAATAACATCATAAATTTCAGGTAGGGGAGGGAAGGGAGTGTAAGGAGATGCAAAACACAATAAATTCAATTTGTGACACAGCAATTTGGTTAGAAAGTCATGCAAAAACATTAAATTTCAGCGAAGTGCAAATTTGTACATAAGCACATGTGGTGCTAAACAGAAAAGGCCTTGGCACAGGTTGCCCAGAGAGGTTGTGGACTCCCCATCCCTGGAAGTGCTCAAGGCCAGGTTGGATGGAGCTTGGAGCAACCTGGGATAGTGGAAGGTGTCCCTGCCCATGGCAGGGGGGGGAACTGGATGAGTTTTAATGTCCCTTCCATCCCAAACCAGTCTGGGGTTCTGCAGCTTCAGCCCACATTTCATTGCCACACACCTGCATGGTCATGGGTCCAGGAGGCATCTGAGAGCCATAATTCATTCCCATCATCCCTGGCATATTTGTCTGCATGACAGGAACCATTGGAAATCCTTGCTGTTGCATAGGAATCATCCCTGCAATGAAACATCACATAAGCTAAGTGCCCAGTTAATGTTAAAGCTTTTTTTCCCCCCTCTTCCCAAACCCTGCCTCCCCCTCTTTAATTGTTCTTTTTTGTTTACTATACCAGCAAAGGAAGATAAAAAACTCTGAGTTGTGCTGGACTGTTTAAAAATAAAAATGATAAAATTTGCTACACTGCAGGCAGTCACAGAATTTCCTTAGTTTAAACACTGGTCAGTCTACAGGGAAAAACGTTACAGCGCTTTTCAGTAACTAAGATGATGAATTCTCTCACCATCCTAAAGATTCTCTGTGGGTTTCTTCCCATATGATTTTTGGAAGGGTCATTTCCAATTAAAAAGACTTAATTAACCAGGGTGAGTGGTGCTGGTAATTCCCATTTCTCTTGAAATCAGCCGCTTCTGAAAATAAATCTTAGGAAATAAAGCCAACCTTTCACAAGGCAACTTCACACCCTGACCTGGCTGGATAACTGGTCTGTAGGTTAATTAGCACACTTTAAGTTAATTAGACAACTACATGTGTTAGAATGGTAACAGTATTAGTCAGTAAAAGCTAAACTTGAACAAAAACGGACGAATCAAGCTGGAATGTGTTAATTCACTGAATAAAGCAAGTGGGTTATGTTTCAGTGTCTTCCTAGCTCACATTTTGCTGTCTTGGGAGACAAACACTAATACAGACTCGTTACCAGCACACCATGAGATAATTATGCAAAAACACTCCAGGGGGGCATGACACAGGCAGGAATAATCCATGAATCAGTCCCTGAGATTTTAACAAAAAAACCCCTCCATTTTCCCCATAAGTTCTCTGCATATTTTCCCCTAATTAAACAAACAGCACTGCATCAGGAATGAGAACAAAGGCAATTTAAGGCTGAGGCTCTCCTATTGTATTAATACTTTCCACACAGGTTGTGACTCTTGTCCCAGGGTCTTGCTGCGCTTTGTAAATATTTACCAGGTCTTGCAACACCCACACAATATGGGTATACACAGCTGGGAGATGAAGCAGAGAGAGGTGAAATACCACACTCAAAATAACACCAGAATCTAAAAGGCAAATTCAGGTTAAAAAGGGAGATGTAGTTTTCCTGGACCTTTAATCTAGATTCTGGTGACGCTGCTTCAACAACACACAGGAGCTTATACCAACAGAGGGGTGAGGGTCATTTCAGCAGAGCTGAATTCAAGGGCAAAAACCAGCTACGGAGTTCAATTAATAATCACACCTCTGAACATCACTGCAGACCTGGTTTAGGTCTAATTTAACTAAACAAAGTAAAGAACTTTGAGCTCAAAATGTGAAGTTCATACGTACCTTGAGGGGGACCTAAACCGCCTGCGACGGGAAACATGAAGCTGCGGGAGGAAAACAAGAGTACGTGAAATTCTGTCATCTTAGTGCAAATATCCATGACTGAAAATCCACCTCGACTTCCACGTCAGCACCATCACCAGGAGCCTCCCACCTTCCGCTCAGCACTTGCATCTGCTCCTGCAGGTCCCACAGAACCCAACCCCATCACAGGGAAAAACGTGATCCCTCCGCGGGATCCTCCAAAGCACCGGAGAGCCCCACAGCACCTCAGCGCTGTCACAGGCTGCAGAGCCAGGAAAAACAGACCCGATCCTCCCAGCAGCCCTGAGATGGCTTTGACTCATCCACATCACCCACAAGAGAGTTTCGGCACCCACACAGGTTGGGAACAGGTCAGTTTTTTGTGTAGGCTAAGCACAGAATGAATAAACATCTCCTCTTGGAAGTATCTGGCTCAGCAGGACCATTAACTGCACCAGACACTTCTCAGCTGCTTAGGAACAGCTTTTCTGAAGAAAAATAAACTACCAAAAAACCCCATCCCTTTTTGTCCCCTTTGAAACATCCAGTATCACAAAATAATGGAGTTTCTATTTTCTCGGCTATCTAATTACAGCAAAAATAGCACCTTGGAGAAAATATTCATTCATGTATTGAGGGTCAGGTGCACCTGGAGGAAGAACCATTAAAATTTCAACTAAAATCCTAATGGAAATTCCTAGCCCTCGCTCTCAAACAGCTGCCAAACAGCAAAAAAGAACCTAGTTTAAAATTCTCATTTGCAAGCAACTTGCAGAAACCCACGTCAGCAGCAATTTCCCAAACAAGAACCTCACTCAGTGTCCCAGGCAGTTATTACATCAAAGTGCTGTGGAAGAGAAACACACTTATAGATATTCAATGTTCAATTCCGAGGGCGGATGTAAAAGAAACTGCCTAAGAGTACAAGAGAAAATGCCATCAGAAATGGCTGCAGGAAGTCGTGGAAGCTGACCGGGTTCATAAATATAAAAGAGCTGTGTAATATGAGCACTGAGATAAAATACGGAATTTAAATTATGCATTTATCCAGGAGCAAATTGCACCTCCCCACTGTACAGACAGTGGGTCACACAGTCACCAAGACAACACGTTTGCTCTTCACTTCATCCTCTAATCAGGATCTTCATCATCCTGAAGCCTTTTCTTCAGCCCTGACCACTGTGTGCTGATTTCTCCTTCCACAGCTATCACACACCTGTGCTTTCCAGTAGGTCCAGTCTTGCCCCACCACTTGGGGTTCTCTTTCAAGCACTGTACAGACTCACACACCTCAGCCCCAGACGTGTGCAGGGCTTGGTTCTCACCATAGCCAAGGTCTGTTTAACTCAATTCAGTCATATTAATCCAGTCCTTGGCATATAATATCAACGTGAAAACAAACAGACTTACTTTAGTCAGAATGATGAAATATTAAATGTAATTTCTGAAGTTCTCCTAAGCATGTAGAAGTGTTCTAAGCTTCATGTTTCCCTTCCTGTTGGAGAACGTGGTCAACAAGAACTCCCCAAACCAGCAAATGCAATGCAAACTGAACAAGTGTCAGGAGGTACCACTGCTGGTTGGAAGCAAGTAAAGGCCAAACTACTAAATATTCATCCCTTTCTACGGAGCTCCTGGTTTATTTATAAGTCTCTGCTGAAAAAACAAAAATAAACAATCAACAAAAAAACCCTCAGCTAATTAGAGGGCACTGGAAGACGAGCTAGTCCAGAGCAGCAAAGCGAGCTCCGGCAGCACAGCCCCGTACGTGCCGCTCGGATCCACCACGGATTCACTCCAGGATTCTGCTGTGCAACTGCCAGCACCAGCCACACTGGCACGGCCACAAACCATTCCAGCAATGGGAATTTATCACTGAACTACTTTTTTGGAGATGCAAAAATGCCCAGAGCAATCAGTGAAAGCAGCTGGTTCTCGTGGCTGAGGGAGCCAGAGAAGGGACGGTCCTGTGTGATACGCTGCACAGGTACAATAAAGAGAAGGGAAGAAAGTAATCACCCCACAACAGACCTCTTAAAGCAGTCCTATAAATCCATAAATTCCTACTAAATGAGTAATTTAAATACGGAGCTTAAAAAAAAAAAACATCAGGAAGCCTCAAACCAACCAAGCAACAGCTTCAGCCAAAACGCAGGAGCGTGGGGAGAAGCAACTCCTTTTCTGAATTGGAACTTCACTATAACAGCTCCAAACCACACAGAACATTTTCCCATCCACAAGTGGATTTTTAAACCCCTTAATTCCCAAGCAGTACAACTCTATCGATGCAACAGACTGTCAGAGTATTTTTGAATGGCAGAAATGCACAAAAATTGAAGTGAAATAAGGGAAAGAACCCACACAAAACAGAACTTTTCCTCTACCTCCAGACTTTGCCCTCAAAGGAACCAAAATACTATCAATGGGAAATGGTGATTTGTAAATCCTTTTATTTTTCAGAACCTGTATTTCACTGACAACATACTGAATAACCCTGACAAAACCGTGGGCTTTGGATATCCAAGACAACTCAATGAACTTAATCGTCAAATGCAAAATTTCCTCAGCCTCCCTAGAAGTAGGACAAGAGATAAATAACACACAAGAGCCTACACTGAAACAACATTACTAGAGTCTTCAAAGGTGAGGAAATCCAGTTTTCCAACCTTTCCAGAAACACAACAACATCACTTTCAACACCGGTTCTTTCTCCTGACACGATTCCTCCGTCCTCCCTCTGGCCAAGGTGCCCTTTGTGAGAAGGAGGAGAAAAGGGAAGTCCCCAGGGAGTCTCCATCCCAGGAGGCCACAAACAGACCTGCCCGACTGTGACAGGAACATTTACTGCTGCCGACACCGGTGGCACCAAGCGGGGCTGGCAGAACCCCCAAATCCCTCCCACCCCAATATCTGAGACTGCAGCTGCAGAGCCTGATGGCAAGCGGGGTGCAAACCTGGACACACCAAGGGGGATGAGCTGGGCCCCCAAAAATGTGAATAAATCTCAGCAAAACGCAGAGCTACTGTGGCTGCATTCCCCACAGCACACCTGGGACCCCCCCCACCNACCCCGTGTACTCCACCCAGGACCGCACCACATCCTGCCTGGGACCTCGATGCTCCAGCCAGGATCACAGGTACTACACCTGGGACCCACACATCCTACCCAAGACCCCACAAAATTCCCCTGACAACACATGAACCCCAGCCGGGACCCCGACCCACGATCCCACGTACCACACCTGAGACCCTACGT
>VZRR01013254.1:9426-35144 GCA_013398015.1 Oreocharis arfaki | reverse complement strand
TCGCGCTCGGCCCCGCCGTCTGTCAGCGGAGCGGCGGCGGCGGCTTCCGGGGCCGGCCCGGGCAAGCGCCGCCCATGGCCCCGCCGCTCCCCCGGTTTACAGTCCCTCGATTCCTCCGTTGCACAGCCCCACATACTCAAAGCGCCTCCGTTTCACGGTCGCACGGAGCCACAGCCCTGCAACGCATCCGTTCCACAGCCCCACGACCCCGCGGTTCCACACCCACACAGCCCCCTCAGTGCCTCAGCCCCACGGCGCTTCCATTCCACACAGCCGCTGGGTTCCACGGCTCCACAACTCCTCGGTTACCCGGGGACGGCCTGGGATGGACTGAGGGGCCTCGGCTTCCCCTCAGGAACGCCGGTTTCCCGCACCCAAACCACCGCTTTTCCGTAAAATAAAGAAAAGAAAGTGCCGCCCTTCCGCCCGACCTCCCCCAGGGGTGNTAAAAAAAAGCAGGAAACACCTACCTTGCTCCAACAGACACCAGGACAACGCTGTCCAGGTTGAGCTTACACCACTCCTCCACGTCGTGGGCGAAGGTAGCGCTGAACAGGGCCCTCCTGACCAGGTGGGAGGTACATGCCAGGAAGATGGAAGCCAGCTGGTCCCGGAACCCCGACTTCCCGTCCTCAAAGAGCTTGTCCGACTCATCCACCACCAGCCACTCCACGCTAGGAACAGGAGGTTTGCTTTTCAGGAGAGCCACTGGGGGAGAAGTGCCACTTTTGGGTGGCAAAGCACGTCTGAAACAGACTCTCATACCTGCTCAAGTCTATTGCTGGAGGATCTTCTTTCAGCAAATAAATGAGTCTGTTGGGAGTAGTAACCAGTATATCTAGTAAAAGAAAAGGAAAGAAGCAAAATGTCAAAAAAGATGCAAAATAAACCCAACAAACAGAGCCCTGAGAAACACCAGTTCCAATTGAATCTGCCAGAGGTACAGTTTAGCAGAGTCCATGTCAGGCTCACTTCCCATTTCTTCCCTGCCACTCTTTGAGCGCTGCACAACTGCACACCCTGAGTGGCATTCACCATCTCTTTAACACCACACAGCCCAGAGAGAAAGGTCAGTGGCATTTTTAAAATTTTTAGAAACACTTCAGTCCTTAAAAAAGTTACCAAATTTCTTGGAAGACTTGGGCCCAAACTTCTTGGCTGCCTCAGCTGCCTTGTGGATCATGTGGATTCTGAAGCCTGTGCCCTCCGCCAGCTTCACCAGCTCCCGGTGGGTCTGAAAAGGCAGCAATGATTGGCGTTTCAAATTGAGCTGATGAGCTTTTCTAACCAAAAATCTGCTGACNAGAAGCTGTGGCTGCCCCATCCAAACTAGATAAAACCAAGGCCATCCTGTTCAGGAGTTCTCCCTTAAAGGATTGTAGTTGCAAAGAAGCCATTCCTGCCTGACTGGAATTCTGACACAACCAGGGTGGGCTGAGAACACCCGGGGCAGATGAAGACAGGGAAAACACACAGAGCTGGGCCCTTTTTTGCCTGCAGACTTTTTCCACCGAGGCTGCACAGACAGGCAGGTCCCTGAATTAGCATCTTATGACCTTGTTTATTCTGGTTTCAGGCTCAATTACAAAACAGTACAAAATTACTGGACATGTAATGCATTAGTTATTTCAAAATCGTTTTATAGAAGGAAAAGAGCAGGAAGAGGAAGGCTTTACTTTCACATACAGTGGGTTTGTTTTTGGCTTTTTTGAAGCGTCCAGGGAAGTCTCCGACAGCTGCATTGATCAAACCTGACAGTAAACATTTTGTGGTTTTTGTCTCTGAATCTCCTGAAAATGTGAGACAAATGTATTAGGGGCAATTTGAACACACACAATATTGTCAAGGAGCAGTACAAAAGCGTGTGAAAGTAACACAAACTGACGCTGGTTTTGAACTAGTCTCAGAAATACACGGCATTCACTGCACGAGCACATGCTCCAGCTTCTGCAAGAAGCACCCAGGAATTCTCTCCTGGCATTTCAGTAGAGACTTTCCAGCACGTAAACCTTCACCCACACCCTGAAGGGAACATGAGAAATGTTCTTCTCCCTTCACCATCGCTGCCATCTTCATTCTTCTGTTCCAGCGCAGAGGTGTCAGCCCCAGCTCACCAGTCTGAATTCAGCTTTCTGAAACAGTCTGTAATTTACTGCCCTTTTTGTCTTCTTTACCTTTCTTCTTTTCCTTAATATTTTCCTTTGTAGCTTTCCTACAAGAAACACATTGGAGATCAAGACACCTGAACATAACCAGTGGCTTAAACTCAGCTTGCTATCACCTGACACATGGCAAAATGTTGTCATTAATCCAATCCCCAGTAGACAGATAACGACACTGAAACTTCATCACTAAAATCATTATGACTGGGTGCTTCATACAAACAAGTAATCTGTTAACTTTGGTTAAATTTTCTGGACTGTTTCTGGATAAACAGCATCTCTTTTTTCTGAAGAGCACCTCCTCTTCAGAAAAACCTACTTACATTTTTCTTTTGCCTTTCTTCAAGAAGCACTTTGGGGTGGTACAAATGGATTCTCTTGTCAAAGGTTTCTTAATTAATTTCTTCTTTTGTTTGCTGAGAACAAAATTTAGTGAAGGAAGATTAATAGGGTTTCTTGTTCAAGAAACTGCTAAAAGTTATTAAAAAGCACTAATTAAAAAACTAGTAAACTGCTCAAATGAACATACCTCTGCAGTTTGGGCAAATGTTTTATGTATTCTGGCACAGGACAGCCAGCTCGCTGGATAACGTTGGCAATACTGGAAAGGAGAGGAGGGAAGAGATCAACTCCACTGCTTGGACAAGTGATAAATATTTTTTGTGGAAAACAGCAAACCCAACAAACTGACTGTTTTGTTGGTGGTCTTTTGTTTTGTGGTGATTTCTTTTAAAGCAAGAAATAAAGACATTACTAATAAAAGACATATTACCTCCGTAATAAAGGTTTATCATCTTCTGTAAAGAAAGTGACTGCCTTTCCTCTGTGTCCTGCTCTTCCAGTACGACCTGTCAAACACAAATTTTGCAGAGTAGAGATTTTACTTTAAACACTTCCCTTTATTCCTCCTCACAACCCCAGCCTCCTGATGCATGTTCATATACTAAGGATATACCAAGCAGCCAATCCCCATACGTTGTTCCTAGTGAATGAAAGCACAGCTGTGTCTGAAACATCCAAATAAGGTTCACAGAATGCTAACAAAAACAGGACCATCAACATTAAGGACCTCAGAAACGGGAAAAAGGAGGTGATTTGTGAGCCATCCCTCACCTATCCTGTGGATGTATTCCACTGCACTCGTTGGCAAATCGTAATTGATGACCATATTCACGCCTTTGAAGTCAATCCCTCGAGCTAGTAACGCTGAGCAGATGAGCACCCAGATCTTCCCAGCTCTGAAACTCTGCACTACTTTGTCTCTCTAGGAAAAGAACAGAAAAGCTATTTAAAAACAGCCCAAACAACAATTTGAGAAAGGAGGTGAACTTGTTTCCTTAAAGTCGTCATGATGTTAAGGAATAAAACTAAACCTCTGAACAAAAACCTGCAGGAATTTGCTGCCACAGTTACCACGAGTTACATTCCAACACTCTTGCTTTTACCTTTCTTTCTAAAGCATTTCTTGAAAAGAAAAAAAATCCTCCTACCTGTTGCTGAGTCTTGTCTGCATGGATGACATCCACATTGATGCCTTCGTAAATAAGCTCATGGAAAAGCTCTTTAGCCCTCTCAATAGATTGTACAAAAACAAGGACTGGAGGAGCGAAACCCTGCAAAAGAGAAAGTTCATCTCAGGTTCCAAAGTCCTTTTCCTTGCAGAAACTGAGACACAGCAGATTTGGGCAATGGTTTAACATGTGTCATAGAGAAGTATTTGACCTGGGAAACTGGGAGTCTCTGACAGAACACAGCTCAGTTCAGCAGGAAGAAGAACATGCTCAGTCTCTCCGAAATACCTTTTTAACAAGCTCTCTCATTGCTGTTAGTTTTCCTGTCTCAGATCCAACAAACAACAGCTCTTGTTCTACTGTCTCTGCTGCAGAGTTTCTGAAACCAGAAATCCAACAGAAACACGTCAAGTGTTTTTTATATACATTAACAAGAACTTATCTTATATATTAATAAATATATATAATATATTAAACCCCCATAAAAATATTACCTGGTGAATGAGAAATACTGCACAACAAAACTTATTTCACCAGTGCATGCTCCTAAGATTGATGTTTGATGATAAAAGTAATTGGCAAAGGAAAAGAACACTTTATTCAACACACGAGAAAGACCTGTGTGCCTACACAATTTCTTCTGGAGACAAACAACCTGCACTGCTAACCAACAACAGCCACAAAACCAAGCAGGCTGATGATGCAAACAAAACACCTTCCCAGGAAATTTTAAAAAAAAGCAGGAAACACCTACCTTGCTCCAACAGACACCAGGACAACGCTGTCCAGGTTGAGCTTACACCACTCCTCCACGTCGTGGGCGAAGGTAGCGCTGAACAGGGCCCTCCTGACCAGGTGGGAGGTACATGCCAGGAAGATGGAAGCCAGCTGGTCCCGGAACCCCGACTTCCCGTCCTCAAAGAGCTTGTCCGACTCATCCACCACCAGCCACTCCACGCTAGGAACAGGAGGTTTGCTTTTCAGGAGAGCCACTGGGGGAGAAGTGCCACTTTTGGGTGGCAAAGCACGTCTGAAACAGACTCTCATACCTGCTCAAGTCTATTGCTGGAGGATCTTCTTTCAGCAAATAAATGAGTCTGTTGGGAGTAGTAACCAGTATATCTAGTAAAAGAAAAGGAAAGAAGCAAAATGTCAAAAAAGATGCAAAATAAACCCAACAAACAGAGCCCTGAGAAACACCAGTTCCAATTGAATCTGCCAGAGGTACAGTTTAGCAGAGTCCATGTCAGGCTCACTTCCCATTTCTTCCCTGCCACTCTTTGAGCGCTGCACAACTGCACACCCTGAGTGGCATTCACCATCTCTTTAACACCACACAGCCCAGAGAGAAAGGTCAGTGGCATTTTTAAAATTTTTAGAAACACTTCAGTCCTTAAAAAAGTTACCAAATTTCTTGGAAGACTTGGGCCCAAACTTCTTGGCTGCCTCAGCTGCCTTGTGGATCATGTGGATTCTGAAGCCTGTGCCCTCCGCCAGCTTCACCAGCTCCCGGTGGGTCTGAAAAGGCAGCAAAGATTGGCGTTTCAAATTGAGCTGATGAGCTTTTCTAACCAAAAATCTGCTGACAATCATAGAATTATGGAATGGTTTGGGTTGGAAGGGTCCTTAAGGCTAATCTCATTCCACCCTTGCCATGGGCAGGAGCACCTTCCAGGGATGGGGCAGCCACAGCTTCTCTGGGCAGTCTAATCCTGAAGACAGAGCTTCAAACACCACCCTGATTTCAGTGTTAAGAGAAAGCTCTCTGGTTTCCTTAGCATAATAAAATGCAGCTCTCTAACAGGCATTACTCACTTCACTACCATATGTGGCTCCCTCTCTCACATGAATAAAAACTGCCCAAAGGTGTCGTTTTTATTTCAGTTTAATAACACAGCTTTGTTATAGAGTTATTCCCTGAAATTCTGAGTTTGGGACAAACAGATAAACCTCTCGTAGCAATCTCAAGTAGGAAAGGAGGTTTTAAGAGCACCTGAGCATTGGGCAGTTTAAAATATGATCAAAGAATCTCGAGCCTCTAATCTAATCATTTAGATTAGACTCAGATAATAGATACGTACCTACTTCACAGAAGTCAAAAGACTTGAAAGAAACATTTAAATCAGCTTTCTCTGTTATGTGAGGGCAATAAAGGAAAAAAATATTTACTAAGCTGCTGTTTTGGTGATGCAGAGTGAAAACACTGAAGTACATCAATGTGAGATTCCCTCAATGCACACCTGGCTGGCAAGTTCTCGGGTAGGTGATATGATCAGAGCCCTGAATCCTTTGTTCCTGGGTTGTTTCAGATGTGTCAAGAGAGGGATACAAAATGCCAGTGTTTTTCCAGACCCAGTGGGAGCTGAAGCCAGAAGCTCCCGACCCTGTAAGAAAGGAAAAAAAAGGGGGGTTACATTCCAGTAGAAAAAAAAAGGAGTAAAAATCACATTCCCATCAATATCAATGCTGCAAACTGACCCAAAATACCTTAGGATGAGGAAAATTGTAATGGCCAAGCTTTCAACTCTGATGCAGTTGATTCAGCTTTAAAACTGCCACAAACGCAGCCATTGCCCCATGGATTTGCCAGAATCCATGAAATCCCAGAGAACTTACATGCAGCATGACAGGAATTGCCTGCATCTGGATCGGCGTTGGGACGTGGAAGCCTGCAGCTTGGATATTCTCCATGATTTTAGGGTGGACTTTGTACTCCTTCTGAAGCTGATCAAAGGAGGCAATGGGGTCGGGGAGATCTGTCCCCTGAATGTTGATCCTGTGCTGGTTCCTGAAGCGATTTATCTACGAGGCAGAAGACAAACTCTTTGTTTTTTGCTTGACACCACAGAACTCACCACGTATGGAGTCATCTCCTGGTTCTTTCTCCCACACTCAGTCACCCTCCTCCAATGGGGAATCACCATAAAAACCCTCAATTTTCAGACTGAACACCCACGGAACACCAGGAACCTGCTGCTGCATCAGAATTCCCTGGTCCCACCTTTTCTCTCCTCAAGCGTTCAAGCTTCTCTGCAGTAGGCTTTTTGTCCTTGGCATCTTCAAATTTTGCTTCCAGAGAGGACATCCACTTTATTCCATTGTTTTCTGACAGCTCAGGCATTGATACTGCTCCTGGACATTGCAAAAAAATGGAAATTTCCTCCAGTAAAATACAGACAGGCATTATTTGGAGACAAAAAAGTCTCAGAACCTTTTCCATCTCATCCTCAACAAAGGATCATCCAGAAGGATGGCAACCACAACCTCGGGTCTCAACACTGAATCTTGGCCCAGTTATCACATCAGCTCTGAGCCAGGCCAGCCAAGGAACCCAGAACTGCATGAGCTTTAAGGTCCCTTCCAGGCCACACCAGTCTGGGATTCTGTGATGATCCTGTCAGGGATATACGTGTGTGTATACAAATACCTCGTGTCTTTTTCTTTTTTCTTTTCCCTTCACTGGTTTCTGCCGTTCTTTTCCTCTTTCCTGCCACCTCTCCATCGTTTTTCCCTGCTCCATCCTTCTGCTGCTCCACTTCCTCTTCAGCCCCTGCGAGCCCCCAGCCCTCCTCGGCAGACCCCTGAGGGGCTCCCTCCTTGTTCCCGAAGAAGTCGAGGCTCTCCAGCGAGACGCTGCCGCGGTTCCCTTTAACCACCTGCGGGAGAACAGGGAAAAGGGTGAGATACCATGGCCAGGCCCCCGCTCCTCAGCGCCGCGGCCGGGGGGGACGGGGCTCCGGAGCCTGAACCGCGCAAGGGCCGATCCCCGAGCCCTCCCCAGCCTCCCCTCGGTGTCCCCGCACCCCGAATCGCCGCGCGTCGAGCCCGAACCGCCGCACGTCAAAGCGAGCCCCGGCTCCCAAGCGCCGGAACAGCTCGTGGGTCTCCATGCTGCCGCGCTCCCAGCATCGCCCGCGCCGCCGGCGGAAATGGGGATCACTTCCGGCGAGGAGCGGCCGGGTACCACGGCAACCGCCCCGCGGGGCGTCACGGCGACTCGTTACCATGGCAACGGCGCGCTCAGGCTGCCCTAGGCCGCAGCGGGCCCCAGGCCACGGAGATGCCGCAGCGAGATGGGAACCGCTGTCGCGACAGCACGGGCGTGGCGAGGGAGGATTCCTTCCCCCTGTGGGGCTGTGGCGAGGGAGGATTCCTTCCCCCTGTGGGGCTGTGGATGCCTCCATCGGGCCCCTTCCAGCTCTGCTGCAGCCGCGGAGTCTGGAAGGGAGCGGACGGGAGGATGTCGTTGCTGCCCTCTGCACAACCACTTCGCTTAATCCTTGATTTATACTAATGCAGTCCAGCCTCGCAAGTGTGCCTGAAGAAACAAATGCTTGAGGCCGTGGCAGGAGCAACCCAGCAACTGGCTGAGCTCCTCAGGGCATTCAAGAAAGTTTGCCCAGATTAAGATCAGAATTTATTTAATTAATGTATTTATTCATTATGATGAACGTGAGATCCAATAGTGCAGGTAAATCTAGTACTCTCTTGCAGATCAAACAATACAGATTTTTCCTGGTTGTTCTTGAAGGAAAACAAACAGAAATCTAATTAGCAGCAATAAAAAACATTTAATGTAATAAAAGTCTCAAGGGCTGAAGGTTTACATTGCTGAAATCCAAGAGCTCTAAGACATATAGGCCATGGCTGCTCCTCCTGTAACATTCACGACTTTAATAACAAACTTTGAGATGAAAAATTGGGTAAACCTGATCCTCCTGTCCACCCTTCTCTGCCTGATTTATGGTGCTTTTTCTTTGCCAAACTTTTAACTTCCCAGCAAATGGGTGGAAGCAGACCCAGGGACCTGGGTGCAGAGCACCACAACGGTGGCAATTCCCATTCTTGTGTCCCCAGTGGTGTATTTACAGTGAATAAAGACTCAACTCCACATCCTCCGCGCAGTTCCCAGGCTGAGGCTCCTGTTTTTCTGCGGGGAGCAGTGACTAATGGTTGCTGCGAGAGGATGGGGAAGAATGTGGAGGCATTTGTGTAACAAAGAACTATAAATCATCTCCAGTATCCATCACTCACCAAGGGATGCTGTTGGCAGATTCAAGAGTGAGGAAACAGGGAATATTCTCTTCATCGGTTAGCTGGGAAATCCTTTTGTGTCAGGAGTGAGGAGCTCTGCTTCCGAGGGCAGAAAGCCCTGTGCCAGGAGCGAGGGACCATGGAATATCCTGAGCTGGAAGGGACCCACAGGGATCATCCAGTCCAACCCCTGGCCCTGCGCAGACACCCCAACAATCCTATCCTGTGCCTGAGAGCATTGTCCAGATGTTCCTTGAGCTCTTGCAGCCTTGGGGCCGTGACCATTCCCTGGGTAGCCCATGACCACCCTCTGGAGCTCCTGGGGCTCTTGTCACTCTGGTGCTCCTGCTCTGAGCAAGGTGACCTAAAGCCTCGCAGAGAAGGGCCTCCCTCAGGTGCCAGCAGCAGAAACCCCACAAGGCAAAGGATGCCTCACTTTGTTCCCCGTCATTGATCCAAACCTCCTCAGAGCCTCCTCACAGGGAGTTCCCACTCCAGCTGCACCACAGCAAACAGGAAACATCCGCCTGTGCCAGGCTAAGGAGGCATCAACCCCCCAGCCACAGCCACCTTGAGGGGACAACAGCCCTCATTGCAGCAGCTCGTGTCTTTCCTTGAACTCCTTGCCCTGGCTGTACGTGCTGAGGAACACAGTGCTTCCAGCACACCAGGGCTGGATACAGCTATGGCAGAGGAGGGAAGCGCTGCCCGTTCTGCCTGGAGTGGCTGGCAGGATGCCTCCAGGCTGGGCTGGGATGTGGGAGAGCCCAGGCTCCTGGTTCTATTTGTTATCCTTGCAGGAGTCCCTGGGACAGCAGCAGGTACAGGTGGGTGGGGAATAGCCAAGCACACTCCTGACCCTGTCACAGCCCCATCCCTCCAGGGACTCAGGGATCTCCGGGGTGGCACAGAGCAGCTCAGGTGAGATGTGTGCCTGGGCAGGTCATTGGGCTGTGCCCAAGGCGTGGAGCTGAAATAAAACCCCATATGATGGCAAAGCAAATCAGGTGAGTGCATTTATTCCATCACGTGCACACCCAGGTCCGAGTTCCTTACCTGTAGCCGTGGGCTCCTGGAGAAATCCAGCTAAGCCAGCATCTTCCCTGTGTGTGTCCATCTGTTCCACAGGTGTAAGGCAGGAATTACAGGACAGTGGGACTCTGGCACGCGTGCCCCCCACGCCCTGCCCTCCTGCTACATCATCATCACTAATATGCACATAACAGTCAATTAGCCCGGCCGAGCGCACTCGTGACCTCTGATCCCTGCTGTGTCCCCCGATCCATTAACAGGCCCTCAGCCCTCAGCTCTCAGTATGAATTGATGTAGCATCCATTCTCTTGCAGCAAAGAAACATGCGTCCTCATTCAGCTGTCCATTTCCACTTTCTGTTCCTTTGTCCTCCCCTTCTGTTCCCTGTGTTGCTAACCTGGTCACCACTTCTTGACCCCACGTCCTTGTCCCTCCCAAGGGTGTTGTAATCCCAACCGCTACCAAAAAAACTTTTACTTTTTTCCCCTTCACTCACATCTTATTTAGCAAAAAATGGTTTCCAGCAGTGTGGGAGCTTTGATCCCCTATTCAAGAAATCCTTGCAATGTTTTTTTAAAGACTTTCTTTCTAAGGCAAATGAATTCTTCATAGAAGGGGAAATGGTGTGCTGGTTGGGCTCTGTTCATCTGAGGAAGACAAATGATCTGTTTTATTACTTGAAAAGCATAACAGTTGAGTGTGTTGATTTGTGATTTATCTGTAATTAAGAATCCATTTGAGCAGCATATTAATTACAGAGAGGAGAATTAATTTTGCTGAGTAGGAAAGTAAAATCAAAGTTCTTTGAATTAGAAGGCAGCGTAAAATGCCTGAGGCTTGGTTTTTCCGTGGCTCTACATCACGCCTACACTGGGACAGGACAACTCTAGGGCACATTTGAGGTTTTTGACTTTTTTCTCCCTGGGTCAGAGAAATAAAGTCCAGGGACTCAGACAGCTCTCCCTGCCAGTGCTGGTGGCTCCCACCGCATTCCCATTCTGCCTGGACTGCTGCCATTGTGCAGCACATGCCGCTCCTTTGCCTCGGGGCTGCAGCAGGACCCATGGGGCTCCCCCCACCCGCGGCAGGGGAAAAGGATCCTCCAGGGTTAAATGGTCCCTTGGCTGCTGCGGGGAGCCCAGGCATGGCAGGGCAGCACCCGGAGCTGCAGGAACAATCGGAGATGCATTGGAGCGGGCAGAGAGGTTTTCTCTGGACGCTGAGTGCGTTTTGAAGTGTTTGGGTGCAGTGCCTTGGTTCGGGACAGCAAACTGCTCCAGAGCTGTCCTGCTGCTCTTCCCGACTCACATCTCTGCCCCCGTCAAACATTTTCACGGACTGGTGAAGATCTTCTGCGAGCACATCCCGGACACTCCACGTCAGTGGGAGATGGGATCAGCGCCACAGCACCTGGCACAGGAACTGCTCCGGCTCCGGTCCCTGCCCCGTGGCCAGACCGCAGCGAGGAGCTGGCACCGCCTGCGCGCAGCCCGGCCTCCCGAGGCAACCAGCCTCTGCATTCCTCCCTGCGTGCTCCTCAAACACCGCCACCAGCCGGGCCAAACCCGCTCAAAGGCTTCAAAGGCTGAGCGTGTTTGCGGTGCGCAGGGAGTGACAATGCTGTCCCCTGCGCCCTGTCCCGGCAGCGCCGGGAGCGCAGGGCAGCCGTGCGCGGGCTGCTCCGGCGGGCAGCACGGCCCCAGCCTCGGCACAGCCCCGCACTGCTGCCGCTGCCGGCTTTCCTGCTGACATTCCCGGCAGGTCCGGCCATCTGGCTGGACTGGCAGAACGGGTCTGGAAAGCCCGCGTGTGCGAGCTGTGCTGTTGCGCAACCGCGCCGTCCTTGCGTGCGCGCACACTCCGAGGGACGATTTCAGAGTCGCTGAAATCGCTCAGCTGCGTTTTGGTGTCCCTGAAGAGGCCCATCCGATGCCTTCATGGCCAGCAGAACATCAGCTCCTTCACAGGGACTTCCTGAGCGATCCAGCTGTTTGCTGCTGGCCTGGGTGAGCCGGGCTGGCTGCAGCCCAGCCAGCACCAGAGGCCTGGGACGGCGGCTGAGCCTCAGCACTGCCCTGGCAGTGAGGTGGGCACCAGCAACGGGCTGCTGTCACACACCTGGAGACAGGTGCCTGGGCACCAGGCCCCCAGACCTCAGCCAGCAGCCAGCACACAGTGTTGGGCCCTGGACAGGGTTTCCTCTGTTTTCCGTTCCTCCCGCAGTGAAGGAGGTGGTGAGCCCAAGGAGCCCAGCTCCAAGGGATGGCCAGAGCCCCGTGCCGAGGGCTCGTGCTCAGGGTTTGATAAGCCCTGTCATGGCTCTGGGGCAGGCAGCGAGGGCGGCTCACCTGGTTGTGACCCAGTGACTTTGCTGGCAGCACTGACGGCGCTGCAGCACAAACAGGAGGCGGCCGGGGCATGGGATTTACCCATCGGGACGGCTGTCACAGCTGTTCTCTCCTCGGAGGTGAAGGAGAGGTCATGCTCCTGCCCAGCCCTTCACATCCCAGCTCTGCACATCTCAGGCTTCCCTGTGCTCTTCCTCTGCCCCTCAGCCCATAGACTGAGGAAGGAGCATGAAAAACAGAGAGCTTTAGGTGATACCTCCATGGGCAGAGCAGGTCCTGGTGTCACACAGACCCACGGCAGCCCTGACCACAGCTGTTACCCCCACAGCTGGCCCTGGTGGCGCTGGGATTTGGGGGATTTTCCTTTGTACCCACACCTGCACTTTAAATTGAGCGCAGCCTTGTCCCCGTGCCCTGCTGTGAAGGAGGCTGCAGTTCACACCAAGGGACGCTGCTAAAGCCTCGTGGCAGCCTGTGGATCTTCACGTGCAAGGAATTCCCTTATAAGCAGCTTTGAACTGTAAAACAATCTCCCAGCCCTGTAAAACTGTATTAGTCATAAATGAACTTTGTCATGGTTCTGCTGGTTTCTTTGCTCCGTAACAACTGCATCACACACAAACACCACGTGCCCGACAGCAACAGCAGGAAAAAAGTGTCTTCCAGGAGCTTCTTTTGACATGACATCGCATTTTCCAGCAATTTAATGAGGCAGCCAGGGCACCTGTGGGAGCAAACACCCCACCCAGGGCTTCTCCCAGCAAGGTGAGGAGTGGCCAGGGACAGCCTCAGCCTCAGCCCAGCTGCTGCAGAGGCTGCTCTGAGTTTTGTTTGGTATTTACCATCCAGAAAGGTTTCCTCAGCCAGAAGTTTACTCAAAGTCAGAGGAAGCTTTCTCCCCACACAGAGATGTGTAGCACCCACAGCATCCTTAGCAACCCATCCTGCTTCCCTCCCTTCCCAGATCCTGCTGCCCGGGGATGGGAAGTGACAGCACACAACACGCTGGTCAGCAGCTTCATAAACCCACACCTCTGGGGAAAGTACCATCTGTTATAATCATTTGTTCTACTCACAGTATGGACTTATCCTGTCTGCTCCATCACACTCTGCTCCGTGGGAATCACCTGCTCCATCTGTGTCTTTGTTTGGCTGTATCCTATGCAGTTTCCCCACCTTTTTTTTTGGCTCTGTCTCCTCTTCCCTCACCACGTCCCTCTCTGGTGGGGTCAATTCTCAAAGCCTCCTTTTCCCAAGGTTTTCACTTACCTTCTCTGCAGAGCTGACTGGAGAGCAGCACTGACCGTGGCCCACTTACCACAGGATTCTTCACACCCCAAGCTCCATCCTTTCAATCTGTCACTCTCTTACATCTGGTGCAGAAATCAAGCCCCAAAAGCATCAGCTCAGCTGCAGCAGGTCTAGTGCCTCTTTCTCCCACGGGCATCCCACTGGATTGTCCATTCCTCCCTCTGCAGGGCCAGTCCAACCTGGATTTGCATCAGCCAGGGAAAGCTTAATCCATTAAGCTCACAGAGGTTCCACCCTTTTCCACTGCTGTGCTCAGAGTCACTCAGCTCTGTTAGCTCTTCACAATCAAGGATCTTCAAAAGCTTTCCAGCCCCTAGAGCACACCCTCCCACCTCCCCCTCGGGCTGCACTGACCCACGGGCTCAGCATCCAAAGCAGACGGGGCTTGGCTTTGGCACTCCCCTCCTAATTGGTTTGCTTAGCACTCGGCTGCTAAAGTTAGCAGGGGATGAGGGAGAAACCGTGCTGGGCTAAGGGCAACATCATTAGGGCATCATTAGGAGGGTGAGGACACGGCTCTCCCCACCTCCTAAAGCCTCCTGCGATTTCTGGCTGGTACCTGGGGATTCACAGGAAACACTGGACTCCCCACATGCAGGTGGGTACAAATGGAGATGATCATTGCAAGGGTCAGCAGGAGGGACACGCCACCAGCCTGTGCCCCTGTCAGCCCCACCTCTGCCAAACCACCACAGATGATCACTGTGGAATTCACAGACCACACAGCAGCAAGGACTCAGAAGAAATGGGGTTTAATTATGGTATACATTAAATTAAATGTAATTCTGAATATTGGTCTCCAAATTCCTGATGACTTATTCACTGTAGGGCAGCTCCGGTCAGTCGCAGCGAGGGTGAGGGTCCCCCTGTGTCAAAGAGCCCTTCTCAGCCCAAAGAGAGCATCCTCTTTCTTAGCATGGTTATCTGTCCATGGGCACCTCTGCTGCTGTCCACCTCTCTAAATCCCTCTCAGCAGTTGGCACATGCCACAAAGTTAATGAAAAATCAGCACAACTGGGAGCAGTAGATCCATTTACAGAGGGGAGCAGGTACGGAGGAGCTCGTGTCTCACAGAGGGCAGACGATGCCTTTAACAACTTCCATGGCTTCGAGAGGTTGGACTTGGGCACCCAAACTCCTCCAGGGCTCTGGTGTCTGTCCTGAGCGGGTGCCTGAGGGGCTGGACGTGCCCTCACCGCGGAGCTGGGATCATTCACAAGCTGGAGTTCTTTCTGCAGAGCTTTCCATCCAGGAGCTGCTGCCAGGTGAGACAGGGCAGCAGCTGGAGCATTCACACCACAGCCCAGACTCCATCCATCCATCCAGGGCACCACGAGGACGAGAGCACCCTGTGCCCTGCTAAGGGTGGAGCCAACAGGGCTCATCATCAACTGCTGAAGGCAGGAAGAAGCCGCCTGTACTGGCCACTTACTGGGCAGGAGATGAGGCGGTAGCTGGGCACCCAACCCCTCTGCACCCTGAGGGAGGAGAAAAGGGAGACAGTCTCTGAACCTCATCTGGGGAAGATCCCAT
Source organism: Oreocharis arfaki (assembly GCA_013398015.1). Taxonomy (NCBI): domain Eukaryota; kingdom Metazoa; phylum Chordata; class Aves; order Passeriformes; family Paramythiidae; genus Oreocharis; species Oreocharis arfaki. The sequence goes on along the minus strand of VZRR01013254.1, from coordinate 20,213 downwards.
CAGAATTCCATGTGGCCTCATTCACTCTGTAGCAGCAAATGCTCCAGGCTCACCTGGAAGCTGCCCACACTTCCCAGCAGCTGGATGTGTTCACCAGGCTGCCGAGTCCTTCCCCACCTCACCAGAGTCCATCTCAGAGTCCCCAAAAGCAGGGAAGTCCATTGAGGTTAATTTGTAGCCGCAGCTGTCCCCACATGGATCATCCAGCTCCTGGAGGGCTCCACTCAGCTCAGCCTGTGCCCTTCCTTCACGTGGGATGTCACCGTGCAGGGGACACGTGTCTGCCTGTCCTCCTGCACAGCAGGGCCCAGTGCTGCCTGACCAGGGTCCTTGCCTGGCCCAGGATTGGAATTAACTCATTTAAAGGAAAAAGAGAAATACAAAACCAAAACCATCCTCAGCTCTGACCTTTAGCATACAAAAAAAAAAAAAAAAAAAAAGGGACAAAGAGAAGATGTTCGGGACCAATATATACAGATGGGGGGATTGCACTTAATTACAGTAGTTTACATCCATTGGACAAAATTTACTTCTTTTTTTATATAAATCTCTATGCATAGGAGTGGGGAGGGGCGAGGATGGAGCAGACTGTACCTATATTTACAGTTTAATTGGCTCAGTTCAACAACACATGCAATTCCTCCCTCCAAACGCCAAGTAACAGACGCCGGTCCCTCTCAGTCCGCCGAGTGGAGGAGCTTAACTTAAATATGATCCATCTTCCCCTTCTGCCAGTTCCCAGCACAGCTCGTGCCTTGTTCCTCGGGAGAGCCTCTTGGAAGGCAAATACTTCAGAAAAACAATCCCCAAGACACATCTTGGAAATACTGCGTGGAGGGAAGGAGAGGCAGGTCCCGGGTGGGCCCCGCGGCTCCGGGCTGGTCCCCAGCGGGCTCGGGAGGGCTGCGGGGAGCCTCGAGCCCCGGCTCCGTGTCGGGCTCCTCGCTGCTGGGCTGTGCTCGGGCCGGCGACTCCCGGGCTGTGAGCGCAGCTCGCCGGCGGGATGTTGTGGAAAATAAGATCCCGTTGCTATGTGCAAAAGCAGCGAGGTGTGGAGCATCACCAGGCTTGCAGGGGACACTGCGGAGGGAGAGAGAGCAGCGCCGTGAGCGGCGGGGAACGAGGCAGGAGGAGGAGGCAGCGCCGCAAAGCATTTGGAGGCATCACCTCCTGCACTTCTCCGTGACCTTGGTGCTGCCCTGCTCAGCCCCGAGCCCTCCCTGGCATCCCTCTGGGGGAGGCAGTGGGAAAATACTTTCTTAGCCAGCTATTGCCACCCCCTCCCAAAAATAAAAATAATAATAATAGTAATAAAGGGTCTGTTTGTGCCCAGGCTGTTGCAGAGATTGTGCCACGCAGCCCAGGAGCAGCCAGGCGTGAGGCTGAGCTCGGCTGGGGTGGGAGCGGCGCCGGGGGCTCATCGCTGTCCCCAGCATCGCTCTCACCTCCAGGGACAGGGCCGAGCAGCCCCCTCTGCCACATCCATCCCACTGCAGAGGCCCCTTCTCCATCCCTCTCCATCCCTGGGGTCCCCCCAGTCTCCGGTGGGCAGGGGCCAGGGGTGGGGGTGACCTTGTGGGCTGGAGCGCACAGCAAACACCGTCAGGCGGAGATAAGGAGACGCCAGGAGCCTCCCGTGACATGTCATTAGGGACTGGCCGTGGCTATCAGGTGTTTGCCAACGTAATAAACATGGTGGCTCGGCCTCAAGCGTTGTCAGAGGAACCAGGAGGTATTTGCCCCTTCCAGGTCTAACAACAACATCTGATAAGATACCCACAGCAAGCGAGGGGAGAGCTGGGGGGGTGACCAGGGACCTCCTTCCAGCTCCATCCCCCTGGCAGGACCCAGAGCAGCCACCTCCACCACAGAACAGGTTTTGGGGCCTGGTAGGGGCTGCCTGCCTTCTGCCGAGGCAAAGTGTGGAGGAGCCAGGGCACAGCCCCTGGTAGCCCCAGTCAATGACAGAAACCCAAATCACCAAAAATATTCAGGTATTTGAGCAATTTGGGGGGTGAGCAGCATTTAAGGGGCCCCCGTGGTGTGTCTGTCACACTTCATTCACCTCTGGCTAATGAAACCGTGACCACCAAGAAAGAAATCCGTGTCCAAAAATAAATTTTTCCAGCTTTAGCTTGGGCATGCAATGGCTGGTAGGAAAAGAGACCCTGGGGGCTGGGAGGGTTCTCTGTTGGACACTGGGGTCAGATCCTGCCCTGGTGCTTGCAGGATGTTTATCATGTGTTGGGCGTGATGGGGGGGTGGGGATGTGCCCCTTCGCCGCAGCAGGTGAAGGGTCCTGGCCCCATATCCCCCCTCCTGAGCTGTGACACCTCCTCCTGCTTTAATTAAAGCGCAGAAACGTGATGGAGGCAGAAACCCCCGGGAGCCCCAGCCCCGCGGGCAGCGCTGGTCAAGGTAGGGTGATCGCAGGGCCCGGGGCAGCGGGGATGGCCGGGCGCTATCTCCCTGCCAGGGACATTTCCTGTGTCCCGGGGCTCCCGCGGCCAGCCCGGCATCAAAGGCAGGAGAACTCGATTAATCAGGGGCAGTTCGGGCTGAGCGCGCAGCAGATGGGCCGATAAAGCTGCACGGAGGAAATGGAGCTCGGAGGGGCGGCCGTGCCTGAGTGGTCACCCTGGGACCTGCGAAGAGTGGGATCCCCGGGGGAGGGGGGGCGTTCGGGACCCCTTCCCGAGCACCCCAAATGACCCATGTCTCCCCTTTGCAGCTTCCTTCACCCTCGGCGGGGGTCTCGCAGTGATCCCACGGGGTCTCACAGCAATCCCACACTGTATTTACTCTGTGGTCATTGCAGACATTTTTTTCCTGTCCCCTGTCAAACCTCGGGAAGAAAGTTTATCGGAATGCAAGTTCAAGGCTCTCTCTTATTTATCTAGCGATCAATAAGGGCCACGTATTTCCCACAGTCCCCAGAGCTGGCTCTCAGAAAGGGGCTATTGTCTAAGGAAAACCTCACACACCTGATTTGAACCAGGATAAGTCCGGCCTTACACCTGCAGTGGGCAGATGATAAAGGTTTATGGGCTGGGGGAAGCTGGGGAGCCTTGGACACCACTTGACTCCAAGCAGGGTTGATCCCCCTGGACACAGGCAGCAGAGCCTGCTTGGTTCTACCTTCTCAGCCCCAGTAGGATGCTCCCACGCTCATGGAGTTGCCCCAGGGATGAGCAGGGCCCGGCTGGTACACAAAATCACCCAAATCACCATCATGCCACCTGCAAGCAGGTGTTCTGGAGCCCCTGAAGGGGCTGGAATGGGGCTCTCGACCTCAGCTCCCCACATGAGAGCAGCATAGGCAGCAGAACAGGGTCTCTGCTACTCCCACCTCCAGCCCCATATCCAGAGGGGCAAAAGCTCCACTCCACCTCCATTTTCCCACCCCGTGTCCCCTCAGCCACCATTACCTGCTTACTGGAAGACATATTGGTGAGCGTGCTGATGCTGCTGGTGTCCGTCACCACCATGGCCGAGGGGAAGCGGGAGGTGTGGGAATACTGGGGAGGCTCCTGTTTGTGTGCGTACACTGCGGAGAGGAGGGGCACACGTCAGGGAAAAGCCACCCCCAGGTCCATGGGATGCCACGTGGGAACGGGCAGCATGGAGATGGGGATGGGATACAACCAGCCAAGGGAAGAACCCACCACTTCCCTCCGAGCCGCTGCATTCTCAGGCAGCAGCTCACCCCCAGAAACCCGTGGGGACTGAGAGGCTGTGGCTGGACCGGGAGGATGGAGTGGGGGAAGGAAGGGGTGGGACGGGATGTGACCACCCCACACCGTGGAGCATCCCATGGGCTGGATCCATGAGAGAGGGGTAGCAGCCAAGGGCGCCAGCTTGGGCAGGGGAGAGCAGAAGGAGAGCACAAGCTGATTTCCCATCTGAATTCATTGCCGGGGCCCTTTGCAGCTCCGCCCGACCCTTACTGTGTGAGTTCTGCAGCTGGGTCACGGTGGCCATGAAGGGCTGCTGTGTCATGTGGCCGGGGGACTGCTGCATCAGCGGCTGCTGGTGTGGGCTGTGGAGCTGCTGGGAGAACTGGACCGGCTGTAGGGCTGCCAGGCTGCCGGCCACGCTGTTGATGACGGGGACACTCTGAGCCTGCGAGGTGTTCAGACCTGGGAGCGGGGACAGAGCAGAGCGGGGACGTCAGCGCCGGCAGGAGCGGGCAGTGTCCCCTCCCCTCCTGCCACAGGGCAGGGCACAGAGGTGACCTCGGGGCGCACTTACTCTGGGCGATGGCCATGACTCCCGAGAGCGGCGTCATGATGAGGTTCTGGGATTGCTGCGGGTTGTGGTGGGACAGGCTGTGGATGTTGGTCAGGGTGCTCACCGGGGGCAGCCCGCCCCCCGACACCGAGATCTGCAAGGCAGGACGGGCACCGTCAGAGCACGGCCACGGGGTGCCCCAGCCCCCTCCTCCACCTCATGGGGACACTGGGGGGATCAGCAGAGCCCCCTCCTCAGAGGGGAGCAGGCTGCAGTCCCGCTGGGGCTTCACCCCACACAGCCCCCATGGCCCCAGGGTGCAGACTCTGACTGCAGCACCTCAACTTTGTGTTAATAAACAGCAAAGCAGCACTGGGGAAGGACTTTGATGGCACTGGCTTCCAGCTCCACTGGAGCATGGCACCGGGACACGGCACATCCCAAACCTTTGCTGTTTTGTACCCCAAGTCCAAGCTCCAGCCCTCGGGGACAGCTGAGGGCTCTCGACACTCATTAACTTCCAACAATTGTGCTTGTAAGGGAAAGCGGGACCTATAGACTCAGGAAGGTGAAGAAAAATGACAGAATGCAGATTAAAAGGTGATGATCTTAGTCACCAGCCTGGCAGGATTCCGGTGAGATGGGGCGGGTGTGCACAGCCAGAGCCAGTGCCCGGGGTTTCGGGCCAAAGTTTAGGGATCAGACAAAGGCACTTGGCATGTGCTGAGAGGACTGGAGCTGGTCCCCAGGACACATAAGCGCCTTATTTCTTTAATTGCTGCACCTCCCCCCAATCCCTGTCGTTAGCCCTCTCGCACTGAGCGACCTCGATCCCGACTCAGAGCCATCCCCGCAGCCCTTCAGGTGACATTTCTGGACACCAGTTCCGAGCACCTTGTTTATTTTGCACATGTGAGATGGAGATAGCAATTGAAACAAATCCATCAATAAATTCCAAAGCCCGGGAGTGACTCACATTTCCTGATCCGGTATTTTCCACTTTCAAAGTCCCTTCAAGGCCGGGTTACACCACACTCGGCTGCACAAGTCAAACAGCTCCCGGCAAGCACACGCCGCTCGCCTGCAGCCCCGGCTCCTCTCACGGGGTGTTTAGCCCCAGAGCGCTGCACCTGGATTGTGCATGACTGGAAAAGACCCTCCAGGCACTGGACCCTCAGAGTAGACCCTCTGGCACTAACACAGCTGAGACAAACACTGGAGCATGAAAGAGTGAAGCACCAAAGATTTCTGGAGCCTCAGTAACGCTCTTTCCTGAAAGATGCAGCAACTTCCTTGGCAGCTCCTTGTTTCATGTGGGGCATTAAAAGGCACATGTTTACTTACTAGAAACCACAGCCTACAGCATATTTCTATTAAATCACTTGCAAGCACCAGCTAGCCCTGCCTAGAGATCAGAGATAAGCTGGCAGAGCCGCGCTGCCGCGGTCCCACGCGGTCCCCACGGCGCTGGGCAGTGTCTGTGCCGCGGCGAGAACCCAGCAGGGCTCTTCTGCTGCACTTCAGCAAGTGGCTCCTCCCGGTTTAATCTGCTCCCTTTCCTTCTGCCGTGCTGCCCAGCCCCTTCCAGGGGTCTTTGCCCCGGTCCCAGGAGCTGGCAGGGGGTGCTGGCATTGCCTCGTCCTCGGGGACCTCCCGCCCTGGGCACACGGCGCTGCTGCCGCTGCCGCCGCCTTTATCCCTGACTCATTTTATGGCTTCCAGGCTGAGGGTTATGAGGCTCAACACACCCCTGAGGCGATCTGGGTGTGCTGGGGCAGAGGGAGTGGGCTGGGGGGGCTGGGGTGTCACTCTGCAATGCTTCCCCAGCTTGGCAGGGGGCCCTTGGCTTTGCAGGGTGAGTGCCAGAGCCCGGGGGGCTGCATGGAGACCCTCTCCAGCCAGAAGGGAAGGCACAATGAATGGGTGGCAGAGCTGAGGGAGGGGACAGTGAGTCCCTCCATGGCCACCCAGCTTCACCAGGAGACCAACAGGATGTCCCAGGAGGGACAACCCTCTAAAAATGGAAGTGAAAACCGGGGAAGAACCGGCTTGGCCCCGTCACCCAGTGCCATGTTTGACTTTCGATTTCAGCAGGAAAAAAACTCCTCCCGGAAAAGCAGCAGCTGCACGCAAACCTCTGCCAGCCTGCTCCAGGGGCGGGCTGTGCTCTGCTATCACATCCCATCCCATCCTGGCCTGAACCCCCTCCTTGCCCTGCTCCTTCACCCACTCCTCCATGAGCTTTGCACCAGGAAGGGGCACCCGCAGTGCTCGGGCCCTGCCACAGCCCTGCAGCACCAGCATGAGGACATGTCCAGCACCACAGGGATGCTGATGTCCCATCTCTGCTCCTGCCATGTTGACAGTGACAGCTCTGCCCAGCAGAGCCCCAAGGACACGGCAAAGGGGATGGCGGGAGGCAGGAGCTGTGGGGCCGGAGCCAGCATGAGCAGCTTCAATCCCCTTGCCCTGGGACAAGAAGGTCCCTGCTCGCAAGGAAAGCTCTTCCCCACCGAAAGCCCAGACTTGGGAGGGCTTAGGGAAAGAGTAATGAATGAGTATTTTATCGATAGCATGTCACGGGCAGGAGAAAGCAAACAGTGATCCACCCAGCACGTTCAGCCTGCGATCAATGAACCCCGGGGCTCTGCCAGATCCATCTCGGAAAACACTCCGTGTCCCACCGGGAGCGCCGCCTCGGAGGCGGGCGGTGGGGACAGTGGCACCCTCGTCCCCCACAATGCCCCATTGTTCAGCCTGGGCCGCGTGTGAAACCCGGGGAAAGCGTGTTTGCTCTGCCCACTGGGCCCTCTTATCTTATCAGCGCCGCCGCCACAATGGGCCAGGTGTACTCACCATTTTACCGTCGGGAGAGAGCAAACCGTGGCCCGGGTCCAGGCTGGCCGGGGAGACCTGCTGCAGGACGGCCTGGCTGGTGGTGACCATGGCACCGCTGCCGTGGTGGCTGATGGCCCCCGAGGACGCCGCCTCGCCGCTCGCCGCCTGGCTGTACCGGACCCCTGCAAAACACCACCGGCGCTGGCATCACCCTCGGGCACCAGGGACGTGTCCCGGGGCTGTGCCGACCCCCTCGGACGGGTCCCTGTCAGGGGGACCCTCCAGCCCTCCCCCAGTGCGTGGCACAAGGATGCAGATGTGCACAGGCTCCTCAGAGAGACCCGTGAAAGACAAAGAGGAGTGAGAGCACTTCAGAGCGTGTCCCTTCCTCCAGCGCCGCTTCCCACCGTGGCCCTGACCCCATCTCCCGAAGTTACAGTGGGCAGCTCCCAGATCCGAGGCTCTCGCTGTTTTCTTCAGGCCCTTCTGCATCCGATTCCCTCTCGACACCCTCTCCACAAGTGTATGATTAACAGGGCGAGGCAGAGGGACCAGACACACACCAACCCCTAGAGCAGACCCCAGCCCTCCACTGCCCCAGAGTGAAATCTGGCCCGAGCACAGGTCTTCTGTATAAATATATTTAATTTGGCTAAAGCACCCCGCACTGATAACCATATGATCAGCCATGTGTCATGGAAAGGCATCTACAGATCACAAATCATTAACTGAGGAAAACCCATGGGAAACAAAAGTGTCTTTTACGGGGCTGCCTTGACAACTACGGCGAAAAGCCATTTATTAGGAGGAGTCCAGCCCTGTGCTCCCAGCCAGATTTACTGAACTGCCCTGGGATCGAAGCCGTGGATGATGGACAGACAAACCATGGCTCTCCTGGAAAAAAAACCCATGGTGGCAAAGCCCACCTTGCCGGCCACCATGAGCATCATCCACCCGTGACCCCCAGCCACTGCACGAGGGCACTGCGGACAGCTCCTCCAAATGACCATCACAGGGGAGGTTCAGCCCATGGCTGGCTTGGTGAAGGATGCTCTAAGGGCTACTCTAAAGTTAATCTCTGAACCAAGGAAAAGCAAAGAAATAATAACTGGAGGCCAGGAGCTCCACCAGCTCCAGAATCATCTGCCCGAGCACAGACCCACCCACACCCTCCACCACCAAAACCACAACATGGTCACTCCCTGATCGCCTCCGAATTTTCCCCATCCGCTGCTTAAACACGTCCCACAGATAGGAATCTCCTCACGATGTCTGGCTCCTGATCATTTCCCAGCAAACCCCTTTATCCCTGATAATAAAAGAATGTCCTCTGGCAGGTGGATATTTGCCGGCCCGAGTGGACGTCCCTGCCGTGAACAGGGTAAACATTACTCAACCCGGGCACTGTCACACACATTCTTCCCGCGGCCCCGGCCCCGTGCAGAGGGTGCTTCACTCTGGGCCGGGATCCCGGCGCTGCTTAAACAATGGGAGGGGAGATAAAATAAAGCCCTTTCTTCTGGGCGCGATCTGAGAGATAGACGAGAGCGCAGACGGCTCCTCTCGCAAAGGAAATCAAGAGTTTCTGCTGTCTTCAAGCTCCTCTGGGTTCAGTAAGAACAACAAAAAAAGTCCATTTTAAATGTTAAATCATGCCCTATCCAGCTGAGGGGGTGGTAACTCATGAGCCAAGCCACCCAAAGCTGTGGTGTTGGCTTTGAAGCACACAGGAGGTTGAATGCTGATTTTCAAGCTCTTCCTTGCAACCCCAAGGACAAGACTTTGATTGTTTGAGGAACAATAACCAGCGCCGAGATTCCCAGATAGGCCGGGGACTGAGGTTTTGGGTCTCTAGATAAAACCACTGAAGACTCCGAGACTTGATGAAGCGTCTTGATGAAGATTAACTCTCCCCAGGAGAGCGAGGTTGGGCTCTGGGGCTGGTGACAGTGGTGGCACTCCCCAGCCCCACCAAGGACCCTGCTCAGAAAGCGCTTGCTGGGCAGGGAGAAAGCTTCTGCCAAGGCTTCCTTTAGGAAGCATCTATCCTCACTGGGTTTCTCCCACTCCCACAATGGGAGGGTTGTCATTATTTGTATGTCCCCAGGGCTGGGTTGGATTTGGGCAGATCAGATCGTTAATACTGGGAAGCCACTACAAGGCGTTGTTGCTGTTGTCACTGCTGTAACACACGGAGCTCCCTGATGAGGGGGGTGCCTTTCCTCAGCTCCCCAGGCCTCCCTCAGTCACTGAACCCTGGGATCCAGCCCTCCCCTGGCAGCACAGCCACTGGGACCTCCCCACGGCACCCCCACATCTGGGGGGAATGCTTGGGGACAGCTCCAGCTGCTTGCACCAGGACTGAAGGATTCCTCCCGGAGTGAGCTGGGGGCTTTGGCATCCAGGGTTTATGAGCTGGGCTCAGACAGCCATCAGAGCCTTACACAACAGTTCTCCTGCTGCTCTCCTGTGCCTCCACAGCTGGAAGCAGCCCTTGTGCAAAGGGATTTATTCCCCCTCAGTCTCTTCCCGCGGCTGCTCAGGAGAGGAGGCTGGATGGGGATCACCAGGAACGGTCTGGCCATGGAGCCTTCCCTCCTCGAGGCTTTTTTTTTTTGACTGGAGCTAAAGCCATAATATAAAAGTCTGTTTATGGGACGGGCCATTGTGTGGCCCCTGAGCTGCACAGCCCGTGAAATGTTTTACTGCTTTCCCCTGCCCCAGACGAGCCGCAGGGCCCGGCTCCCGTAGCCTTAACCCTGCTCCAGCCGATGGACGGGGACAGCAGCGTGACAGCCCCCAGGGCAGGGGGGTTCTGTGCACCCACAGCTTTCCACAAACAGCCCCAGCACCTCCCAATTTCTCTGCTGCCATGCCACAGCACATCCCCACCTCCAGCATCTGCCCCTTCCCTCAGCTCCAGGCTGCACTTCTGCCTCAAGCTTCACCAATGTCCTGCACATCGCCAGCAATGCCAGACCCGAAGTCAGACCCCAAAAAATCACCAGTGAGTGATCTGGTGGCAGCAGGGATTTAGCTCTGGCTCTGCCTGACCCCCCAGGATGCAGCCACCGGCACGGACCAGGGTGTGAAAGTGGGGTGAGAAAGGCAAAGTGTAATTTTTGGGGTCACGCTGGGCTCAGCGATGCTCCACTCACTGACACCATCAACAGCCAGGTCGCCGATGGGACAATTTCACCCTCCCAAAATTCAGGTCCAGGCAGCGCCGAGGGCAGCTCTCATTTTTTGGGCTGCCACTCAAATTGTCCCTAAAGTGTTAATCTTGCTCAGTTACAGAGGTGCATAGTTTATATCCATTATAAACCCGTTTATGGGGACTAGACCCTCCCATTTCGCTGCTGTCATAAAGTTCTAATTACCCCCATAAAGCAGGGAAAAGCTCCTAACAGTGCACTGTACTCACCGAGCCCCACAATGCACCCGACAGTAAAATATTACAACTGCTGGCACCGGGTCCCAGTCAGAACCAGCACCCCAAGGAACAGCAGGGAGGATCCAGGTATAAACACGGGCACCCCTGGAGCGAGGGTTTGCTGATGGGCTCTGCTTTAAAGGAAAGTTAAAGCACTTAAATTGACCTTTGGGGTTTAGGAAGAATCTCAGGGGTGGCACTGGGTTGTTTTTACGTTTATCTCCATCTGTAGAGATATCTAAACATATATATATATATATATATATATATACATATAAGAAATGCA
>VZRR01013252.1:75084-231596 GCA_013398015.1 Oreocharis arfaki | reverse complement strand
GGGGGGGGGAGAGGGGGGAAATGATGCTTGGAATGCTGAACACCCCTACACCTACAGCTAAGAAAGAAATTCAGCACTCTGAGAACACAGCTCCCCTCAGCATCTCCAGGAATGAGCCAGCTGTTGTACTATGCTGATGTGTCAAGATAACAGAATGAAAGCATGAAATTCTAGCCTAGTACATTTGCCTGGACGCTGTAAAGGTAATGTTAAACAGTTAACACATAAAACTAACACAGAATCATTGTTAAAAGAATCAATATAAATAAAAAACCATTTGCCAATAGCTGAGTTGAAATGTACTCTTTGGCAATGAAAAGTTGCTAACAGTCTGTGGAAGACTTGCAAATACTCCACTTGGTCTAGGAGAGACCCATCATGCCAGGTTTTATGAGCGTTCATACTGGAAATACCATCAAGGGTGTAATGAGTGGCTTAGATTTGGGATCACTCATGCTATCAGCCTCACACACAACCCCACCCCACTTTTTGTCAGTCTCTCTCATTTAAGTGTACTTTTTGTGTACACTCTTGCCCTCATGTAGTGACCGAGGCTGTATTTTCCTAAAAAAGCCTTACAGTTTTTCACGGCTTTCTCTCGCCTTCTGTCTCTACGAAAACAGAACAGCCGTTACCAAAAATTTAAGGATTTGGGGTTTTTTAATGGTTCTGAGTATCTTTTTCACACGTACACCAAAAGAATTACCTAAATGATCATGAAAGTACTGGACAACTTATTTCTATTGATGGGTTTAAATGGTGCTCAAAGCTCAGCAGACGCAACAAAATACATTAACAAATAAATATAAAAAACATAAAGACAGAATATGTACCATAAATGCCCTAAGCAAGCAATGGAAAACCCAAACCAATCCAAACAAAAACTGTAGATGGTTTGGGTATGAGGAGCAAAGTAAAAATTATTACTTCTAAATACATTACCAAATAACTGAGGTGGGTTTTTTAGGATGCTCACAGAATATTTAATATAAGTATTTCCTTTAAAGATACTAGAATGTGTTATTCGATATTAAAGTACTTTCTGTTATCACTATTCTTTGCAAGTCTTCTGGTTTTGTAGAAAGTGGTATCAGTGACCTAAAGTTTCATGGCTTGTTGTTCCTTTTCTGTTTTGTGTTATTCATATTCTCTTCTTTTCTGCAAAGTTCATCCTTTGCATACAAACCACTACTGTCTTATACCTGAATCTTTAAATGCCAACAGATACATAAATTTGTAAGGCAACAAAACAAGAAAATAAATATTTTGAAATCTATGCATTGTACTTACAATGAAGTACGACAGGAAACTATTACAAATACAAAGAACACAGAAATAACAGAAGGTTTTCATCATCCACTTTCCCCAAGTTTCCAAGGTGTGGTTCACCAACAATGCTTGATGACAAAGCTTTAACCTGACCATCTCTGCTAGCTGGTATCTGTAGAGACAGGGCAGCTAACGCTGAGGGACTGCCAACTTTTTCACCTGCCTGAGATCAATAATACTTCTGAAAAATCAGTATACATAACCACAAAAGCCTGACGTAAAAGGTGAGATTGAGCACTATCAAAATGAGCAATGCAGATCTAAGGAAATCACATAATCAAGAATTTGTCAAACCATTTGGGGCTGCAGAAACTTGTCTGGACTGGGATATATTCCTTTGTCAATGTGTGACAATTCCTTTTGCAATATATTCTTGTTTTTCAGTGTTGGTTTTAGTGTTAGAAAGGCTCACTGCTCCTTAGCCTGTGCAGGTGTAATTTCTCTTCTTAGGTCCTCAGTGGGATTTGAAGAATGTCGTATTTCAAAACCTAACACCTAAAAGCCATCTCTTTAGGCAGAACAGTTTGTTTCCTTGTCCTTCAAGGCTGTGCGTAATCCAAGAGTCAGTGGCATAGCCTAGGCCTCTGATGAAATGCCCATGGCAGAATTTGTGCTCAAGCTCTTCTGGCAGTGCCTGTGTATGTTGGTAGGCCCACAGTGGCAGGCAGCACCCTGGGAGTGACCTGCAAAGCACTTTGGTCTCTAACAGTGAATGGATCATGGAGCAGGCTTTTATTCACCACCACAGTTTTCTCAGCCATCACCTGGAAATGTTTTTCCCCACTTTTCCTTTTCACAGTTTATGCCCAGGGTGTATGATGGTACTGAAAAACATAATTCAGAAAACACTAGGACAGTGCTTCAACCAGCATAACTGGTATTGCTTTAAAGGGGGCTCGAGTGGCAGCTGATTCAAACCATGTGAGCATGTTCCTAGATATGTTGTTGTGATGTAATTTTCTAAGGCCTGGCAATGCCCTGAAAAAATGCCACTTTGGAGTGGGAGAATAAATCACGCCCTCTGTGCTGTGCAAACTCAGTTTGGATTCACTACCTGCAGCACATTGAAAACTCAGCAATTACTGTATGAAGGGGATTTTTAATGTGAATCACAGCCCTTGAGGAGATGAGGTGACTCCAGTAGCTAATTTTCCATTGTACTATTAAATATATAATGAAAGAAATTACAAGACCTTATTTTGCCACCACAGTTCTTCCAGATTCAAAACATTGTTTCAGAAAATTTTTTTAAAAAACCACAAAAAATTAAACTTCAGATTTCTAAACAGCACCAATTTTCAAATTCAGTAATTTCCCTTCTAAGTTGATTCTCAAAAGCCCCAAAACTTCTAGCAATCCGTAGTACCATCAGTAGAAGCATCAAAAGGCATTTTGTACGTAATATGTATAAATTACTCACACACATACTTACACTAACTATTCAGAAGTATATATGTATTAATGTGCACATAAATTTCAAAAAACTATTTAAAATTATTTCATGAGTGACTGGCTAATACTTCATCTGATAGGCTCCCAACCTACAAGCCTCACATGTACAACCCTCATTAAATGTTGAGTGGTACAGATAATCAGGTACACAAAAAAGGTGAAAACTGATGTATCAAAATTGTGTGGATTTGTTTATATGCCTATTTAGATAAACACACACCTTCTACTGTTACCATAATCCACTATATACCAAAAGGTGTAAAATCTAATAAATTAACAGTATACCAGAGGTTTATGGGGTTTATTGTTTGGTTTATTTTGTTCTTTCCTTTTCATACAAAAAGAAACTCCTTTTTTGTAAATAATTCCTAATTATTCTGTTATTTTGTTGAAAAATAAGATGGTTTTTATCTTACCTTCAGGTATATGTTAGTGACTAAATCTACACCAGCCACTTGGTAAGAAATGTTTCTATAAATAATATAGTTATTCTTTGCCCAAAACCAGCCACCACCTCAGCCGTTTATTGTTATACTCATCTATACCTCTAACAGCACTGTTTTCTCTCTGTTAACCTCTAAGGTCCCAAAAATACGATTGCAAATGACATTTCTAAAGCCTAAGATCAGCATTTCCTTCAATTCGCAAACCCTTCACATAGGGGAGCATAAAGTTATTTCAGGTGTTACACTAACGGACCGCCTAAAGTCAGCTGACATGAAAGATAACCTGAATGTGTATAGGAGAAATGTTATGCACATATTTTGATCATAATGCTGTCACATATACCTCTGGAGGCCCACTAAAACAGATACTGTAGCTCTATGAAACTTTTTTAGACGTGGTGTAGGGGTGGAAATAATTAAAATGTTACCTTTGCCAAGTAATTCCCAATGTATCCTCACTGGCACTGGGGTATAAATGCCTGCCGTTTTGATTCATGGTCCAGTCACAAATTCTCAGCTGTCAATTGAAACCTAGCAGTCAGATATGGATCGAGCATACTACAGTTTTTAGTATTTAAATGAATACATGCAAACTAGTACTGTACATGGCAAAAGTCTTACTTTCCCAAGAAGTAACTTTAAAAAATAAAACAAAGAAAAATGACTTATTTTGAGAAATAAATGCCTATAGACTTGTTTAATATAACACTACTTTAATATGATCCTCTATTAATAAAGCATAAAAGAGTCACTAGTGTGTAGCACATAACAATTAGCCATTATTAGATTACAAACTGAGCTGGAATAAAAGGAAATGTTAATAATCAATAGTGAGATACTTTAAGAAAAGAAATAATTATGCTGGCTTTTAAGCAATGCTCTATATAATGTGTACTAAGTAAAGGTAAAATACAATCAATATCTTCTAGCATGCTTTTTGTGAAACATAGAAGACATGCAACTTACAGAAAATTTGCCCAAATCAAACAAACTGTATGTCATTATCTTGCTATTTAAGAATAGTAAAGGTATTTTTGTAACTGAAGATTATTAATGTAGTGTTACTGAAAGTGGTATTACTTTGCAAGAGGTGATAAAATAATCTAATCTTGTTCAGACTCAGAAAAGTAGAATTTAAAATATTTTACTGCATTTTAATATAATGAGGAATGTACTAAATTTTAGCTGAAACAAACTCTTCCCAGACCCTCAAATCATCAGTTCTGCCTTCACGGATTTTTCCAGCAACCCTCTGCAGCTCTGTTTATTTAACAGCTGCCTGATAGTGTTAGCAGATTTATTGAAAATATATGCTGCTTATTTTTAAGTTTAAGAAAGTGAGCTTATCTGGCTTCTGAAGAAAATGTACATTTTATCCTCTGTATAGTCATTTTTATATAAATTGCTGTACTATTATAAATGATTAAACACTTAATTGAAGAGAATGTTGCTGAGTTTAATTGCATTCAATGAATTTTAGTTTTCTCTATCCATATTCACATTCTTGAGATAGCACAGGCTACAGAAAACAAACTACAATAAACTGTTTTCACAGGAGCACAATTAATTGCAGTCTTTTCCTGAAAAATACAAATGCTGAGGACAAGACAATATTGCAAACCTGACCCTGTCTGGCTGTTAGACTCATAAGCTTCCTGCTGTTAAGGTCTGAGAAATGGAAATGTTAGTCTTTGATGTTTTCATAGGGATTGTTTCTTGTTTGTTATCTAAAGAACTCCAAGGGACCTTCTAAAGGCCATTAAAAGCATGACTAAACCACATGAAATTAACCAGAAAAGGAAACATGCCGTCCAAGAGTTTGCTAGAGGTAACTGTGAATAATATATTAAACATGTTTAAAGAAATAGGTAAGTAAACATTTGATTTACTCACTATACAAAACAGGATTCTAAGCCTGATTTTAATAATGTAAACATAATAAAATGTGTCAGCCCAGTTACTCAATGTACAGTAGATGTATTTCTGCTATTATCCTTAAGGATGTCATCATCTTCACTACAAATGCATATTTTAAAGCTTCATGACTTAGCTATAAAAACCCGCTTGCAGCTGAAACAAAAGACTGAAAGGTTAAACCCTCCCACCCATCCCACTCTTTTGCTTCTTTCACAAAATATAAAATCTATGAATAAAAGCCCTTTGGCTGATTAGAACTATTAAAAATATACTAAAATCACAAATTTAGTGTTACCAAATTATTATGTTTACTTAGGTCTAACTCAGAAATCTGTCAAGCACTTAGTTTGCTGTATAGAACCTAATTTCATTTGCCATTTGGGGCTAACAGTGAGAGACTGATACATTACATTTTAGTAAATTAGCTTCTGCACTAAATCACTATATTCTTCCCACAGTCCGTATGGAAACCTTCCACACATACAGTTAATGTGTTAAATTTATCATAAAGAAAGCTCTACAAAGCTTTTGAAACCTATTTCATAAATGTTAGTAATGACATTCTTCTTCATATATATATATATATAGTCGTATATACCTCAATAAGTCTACATCCAAATACTGCAAAGGTAATAATGCAACATGTGCATTTCATACCTAAGCTGTAGGCACATACATGCACGGTTATATGAAGGTTCATGCTACTTAAGGCTCATAGTTAGTACTGTAGTGCCATTCACTGCACCAGCTGTGCCATGCTTGCAGTACTGACAACACCTTGGAGAAGTGCAGGTTTGCATGACAACTGGTTCCATGACAAGCCCAGGGCTGTATTAGCAGTACTGAAATACACCTTCCCAGCGTCAAAAACTGCTGCTCCATACTCCTCAGTAGGCTCACATAGCAGTCTCTAAAAACTAACCTGCCTGGAATTTTAAATTTTTTTAAATCTCCCTCATGTAAAACTTCCTCTCCCAAGTCACTCTACTGAAAGATCTGCATGTCTAAGATTTAGAAATATCTCTTCCAAAGCCTGCATCTGCATCCCCTGCATGTGTTGAGTGCTTTCTGGGTAAAAATACTGTAGAATTTAATAGCACTCTCTAAGCCCTGGCTCTATTCGATGGAAGAAGTGGGAGGCAGTGGGAGGCTGCCCTTGGAGGATGTCCAGACAGCCCAGCAGGGAAAGCCTGGGTGCGCAGACCTAGCATGAGTACCAAGCTTTGGAAGGAGGTAAAGCTCTTCATTACAGTATTTCAAGTGCTATATGTTGTCTGAGGTCAGACTGAAAGCTTTCTGTGTAATTATTGTCCTCAGAGTAACTTAGGTGCCTTTAAAGTTATGCCTCAGTGTTAGCTGGAGATGAGAAGGAACAGTCACTCTCACACAGTATAACATCTTAAAGAGTTTCTCTTTACTGTGCTGCAGGAAACTACTTGAAGGCTACTTAAGAGAACTTACATTCCTCAGTAGAGGGACATAAGAAATTGTTACATTTAATAAATGCTGAAAAACATTACTGATTTTCTCAAATATATGTTATGAATCAAAAATGAATGACCTGATTTGGCATCTGACATGGTGAAAAGTCTTTCCTAGAAGGCTGTTGAGCAGACTTGACCTTCAGTCCCCAGTTCTGTAGCTTTCTAGCAAGGCAAATCACAGGAACCTCACTACCATAACACCTTCCATCCTCAAAACATTATCCATGATTTTCTTAGCTATCTCTCATCTAACCACAACATAACAGATGATGAGTCTATATTCTGAAGTGGAAAAGGATGCCTAGCCTTGCAGCAGATGATGAATCCTCACAGGCAGCTCAGCCATTTTCCTAGTTGCGGATCCTAGGCCCTGCCCTCATGCCTGTGGTACATCCCCACTGCTGCACTCATGAAGCAGCAGAGAGCACAAAGCCCACTGCCTGTGTTTCTCCTGGCAGGCAGTGCAACCCCCTCATTTACAGGAAGGGGACACAGGCCTGGGAGGGGACACAGGCCTGAAGACAAGCAGCACAGTAGACCAAGTGCTTCTGTTTTGTAAAATGCCAGGAAATTGATTTTGTTTTGCACTTTCCAGAGCTGTGAGACATACTGATGTGAAGTTCTGCCCAAGTGCTAGATTTCACTATAGCTGTCTTCACAGTTTTAACAGCACCTTGCAAGCACAACCATCCTGCAGTGTTTTAAGTATGCAAATCACACATACATTAAAAAACCACAGCCAACAGCTCAATCTTTAATCATAATATGAATAATTTTTAGAGGTTAGTATTTAAGCAGATTTTGTAGTCTCGTATTTAAAGAATGGATAGCACTAGCACTAAGACTAGCACTCATTTCAAGTTTCTGTGATAGCTAGTGAAAGTAGAATTGTATTTTGGGAAGTGTAATGGGCGACTGCTATAACTTCTGTTAGTTAAGAAAAGCCCATAAAACTCAACATTTGCATACTGTTATTGTTCTGACTGAAACTTCCTTTAAATGTGTTTCCTTTCCAGCAAGCATATGTGAAAGGTGACCTCTTAGCCATTTACATACCTCCCTGGTGATCATGTGACCCAGTTTTACGTCAAACTGTCAATTATGATAAGGGACACAATAAGAACAGCCTAAGTGTTGATAACCTGTTTCCTGACTTTACTGACAAGTTCTCTTTAGGAGTCCGACTGTGTTCTTCTTTCAGCCTGCTGCTGAAAGCAAAAGCAACATCCACCCAAAAAATTTTGTAAACAAATACTCTGTGTTCAGTGGACATTTAAGTTCACAATTTCCATGACTAATAGTATGAAGACAACTACATTTTCAACTGTGCAGCTTAGTAATTAGGGATGCATCTGGCAAGAACAACTTGCTACTGAAGAGTCAGAGAGGGCATTTGTAGGAAATAAAAAGCTATCTACAGTTAGCTTTTTATCTCAGTGCCACTGAGTTTATCAGTGCAAAGACTGGAAGAATTCATTAACTCTTCAGCAATTAGGCCAGCATTAGTCAGCACCATTTACGGTGACAGAAAAGTTCTAGAGATTATTGTCTTCACAGACCTTAATAGCTATCCCATTTATTTATGTTTTCTAATTAAAAATAGAATCATACATACAAGGCCCCAAGGTGGACTAAAATTAAATGGTCAAGAACAAAAACATTTCTGTTATTTCATTCATTCCTACAGAAATCTTATTTTTTTGTGAAAACCTTCATCTGTATTTGCAATAAATACGAGTGTCTATGTATTCATTCATCCATCCATCCATCCATCCATCCATCCCATCCATCCATCCATCCATCTTTTTATACTGTTTACACAGGCAAAGTGTATGGCTAGTATTTCTGGCAACTTTCTAGTATTATTGCCAGAAACGACATAACCTGACTCTAAGTGTTTGTCATTTCAATATCACAATAAATCCATGAAGTTGAGAATAGTGACACGAGAAGGCTAAAGAAATGCCATCACGTAACCATGAGAATTCTGATCACTAAGACTTTCTTACTGACCTAATGATCTTGCCATTAAAGTCACTTAGCCAAAGGAATACAGACACAACTAGAATCTGGCAAGGAATTTTGTCCCCCAGTAGAAGGTTGAATTTGACCAACTTCCCTCAGTTTTTTGGTTTGTTTCTTTTTCCTCTAGTCTAGGTTTAGATACCACAAATCTTCAATAAATGCAGATGGGGGGGGGAGGGTAGGGGAGGGGGCTGAAGGTGCACCCATATAACTGTGAGGATTATCCAACCTTTCTTTTATTTAATTTATTGAGGATGTTTCTCAGCACAGATGAAGAACAGTGAGTGGTAGATTTGGCTTCAGAAAATACTTCCACCAATCACCACTAATAAAATCAAGAAAAACTCTCTCACTCAGGTACTAGCTCTTATCACTTCCCTTGCCCTTTCTCATGGTGCCCTCCCTCCAGTTACATTATCAACACTTAACAACTCTCAGAAGCTGATGCTGAATCAAAAACAGAAAAATGAGTGGTCACCAATAATTTGTAATAGACAGAGGAGGTCTGACATGAATTTTTTACAAGAAAATTACAAGATACATATGTCTCTCCAGATGCCACTGAAACAGGATGTATTTTTTGTAACTATTCATGCCACAGTATAGAAATACCTGGCATTTCAAGGTAAGCGATGGGAAGATCAACCAGTTAGGGCATCAGAAAGTAGACTGCACAGTTGTTATTCCCCATTAGAATCTGGTCTTTCTAACTATCAATGTTACAGTCTAAGGAATGCATATACCATCACATTTTCACATTATCCAGACCAATAAAAGACAACAAATTCTCCCACTGGCCCTATTATGCATTGTCTTTCAGAGTTTCATTCAGTGCTTCCCATCTAAATGTGAGTATTTCAGCTGTGCTGTGCTATTAATTGTTTACAGGAAGTTCTAGCAAGCTATCCCTTTGTCAGGGCTCCATGTGAGTGTGTATTGCAAAATACATGTGTAACTTCTAAATTTATTGTGGTTACTGTAACTTAAATGAGGTGCATAATGGTTCTTTTTAACAGCAACAAAAGGTACTCAAGGGTACATGCCAATATTTCTCATAACCAGAGAGAATAAATCTTCATAAAGACTCCTCCAATGAAGTAAAAAAGGTACCGGTGACAATATTTATTCTTGAGGGGTCACTGTGCATTACAGCATATGGGGAATGTTTAAAAGACCTCTCTGGAACTAAAACCACTGGCTTTCTAATTTAAAATTTCTCTCCACTAATACAAAATGATAAATTGCCTTATTTCACATACCCCTTGATTTTTCTTTTCATTCATCATGAGTTGCTTTAATGCAAATGCATTTAAAATCTGCCACAAGAATAGTGGTCTCTTTTAAATTGTTATAAAGTAATGAAAGGACATAATAAATCAATCTCATTTCTGCCTTACCAAAGGATAACCTTTGGTCTATTAAGGTTGTTTAAACAATCTCAATGCTCTGCCTTACTTTCTGGGTAATATAGATGTATGTGTGTATATCTACATCTATCTATATCTATATCTATATCTAATCTGTACCTATATCTATCTATCTACATGGCACTGTCATCTCTGAGATACCTTCAGAATTGAGTGAAGGTAACTAATTCATTACAAACATACATATGCATACTTATATGTTCATATTTATCCATCTGAAAAACTTTCTACTTAAAGAATTCTGTTCTTTCAAATGGTTTCAGCTGTACATACTACTCCTCAATTTTCTGCATATGTATAGGCGTTCACACACACATACACGCGCAACCACACTCAGTCAAACACAGACATGTCCACTGCATGTGTTGGAAGAGAATAGTGAGTTAGGAGCAAAGATAATAAAACATTGATATTTTAAAATATACTGTATGGGTCACTGGTCACCAACTGATGCTCTTGGATTAATATAATGAGACTATGAAGCAATATTCTTTAGAAAGGAGAACATTGGTTTAACACAGTGGCAATGAATAATGTTTCTACTTCTGAAACGTATGTGAGGTCTAATGTAGTTTCCCCTTCCCTCTAAGCCATTCGGTCATGTTTTACCATGAAAGGGAGTATCAGACACAGTGCATATAAACACCAAAGACCTTTGAGATCCCTCTCACTTTGATGTTCCAAAGACACTGCTGAAATTTTGAACTCTATTTTCATCTACACAAGACAAAAATAAATAAAGATGCAAAACATTAGCAATATATGTGTCAAAATTCAGCCAGGATAAAATTAAATATGCTTCTACTACTTTCTGGCATGTGATGAGAAGTTTAGAAGTCTTTCAATGAGCTTGGAAGAAGGTGGAGTGGGCCTAAGCAGTAGCAATTTGCAGAAAAAAGTGCGTCCAAAAATGCACAGGGGGAAAAAAATATTTCACATCCCCAAATTAACAGGATGTCAGAGGCATTTCAAAGAATACTGTATAAATCTTCACAAGAACTCCACGAATTACATTCACTGTGCGTAAAAGGAGAGGTGTTGTGTGTACTTTAAAAAACAATAAGCATATACTGTGTATCTTTAAAAAAAAAATGTTATAGTAATGATAACACATTTCATAACACAAAAATCTTTGAGAGGTTAAGAAAAAACCAACAAAACAATATGTCAGAAAAGTTATTGAGAAATTAATGGCTGGAAAACCCACTAATAGTCATTACATATTTTCATTAAAGTGTACAGATGTTTGAATTTAGTTCTTACTAGTTAAAAAAAAAGTTGGCAAAGCATCAACTATTTTGAATAAATTATCAGCTTTATGGTTTTCTCTGAAGTCTGCATGCGGTGACCTTTAAAATGGACATACTGCCACCTTGCCCTGGGAGTGGGTATGGATAGGGAGTTTCAGCTGCAGCACTCATCAGCTATACCTCAGCAGATACAGAACAGGTAGGTTTTACTGAAAATTTAAACAAGAATGCTTATAAACTGCTGACAGGAACACAAGTCTGAGAAAGAAAATACAGTACAACGAATACCAAGGCCTATTTAACACCCTCTTTCTTATTGCCACGTTCAGCTCTTTTCCTTGTAACATTTTACATCCTGTGAATTTCAAAGTCCTCTACTGTTAAGATCTAAGAGGAACACAAACACATATCATAAAGCACATTAAAATTCCAAACTGTCTGAATTTATTTTTGTTACTAGTAATGTGCCATTTCTGTATGTGCATGGCCTTGCTACTGACTGCAGCTAATTTATTTGTATGCCATCATCAATCTCGGCTGTATATTTTCACAGTTTGGGTAAACACTTCATTTGCATTAAATTTACAGCATTAATGAGATGTGAAATTTAAAATGCTACTTGAAATATAAATTATGTAAGAAACTAGAACAAAAACGTGGTTTATCACATTTGAAATCAGCAGACCAGTTTAAACCTATTACATTAGAAGTGATGATGTGTTGCCTTGAGAATTCGGTTTTATAGCTGATTTTCTAAAACTAAAGTGAAGAAATGTATTAAACATCTGGGGGAAAAAGAAAGAAAGTACCTTGGAAATAATAAACTGGATTTTTTGCTCTGAATGATTTGCTTATTTTTAAAACTGATTTTGAAATTAATATTTGTTTCTTAAACACCTCATTCTGCTTCTGAAACTCCTATTAAAGACTAGATGTACGAACTCTTGAAAAATAAAATACTGAAATAAACATGATTAGGAGTTCTTTAAGATGGTAGAAATCTAAGAAACAGCATAAGCTAAATCGAGATTTCTTAAAAGGCTCAGTTTGTTTTGAATAAACTTCATCTTCACATAGCAAATACTGAAACCTTCAAGATTTCAGTCTAGTCCAAGATAAAAGTGGCAGCATGTAGGAAGGTTTTATTGCAAAAGCTTTGCTATATCATTACACCTATGTGAAACTTGCCCACCTGTTGCTGGTGTAGGAAGGATGGGTCTCTTGGGCTTAGTCCCACATATCGATTGGCTTGGGATGTGCCTGAGGCTGTGTAGGCTGATTAAGGAAGAACAAAACATATTGATAAAAATACCAATCTATCATATCTATTACCTTGTGCAGGTAAAGTACAAATATGAGAGATCCAGAGTTATGATTTTGCAATATATAGGATGTGTCTTTGGTTTTCCTTTAAGAGAAAGCAAAAGAAATATTGGACCAAATTTGGAAAGGCGTGTGTAAATTCCTATAAACTTCAATGGAAGCTGCATGTGTAAATCACAATGATGACTCTTGCCAATAATAGTTCCTTTGATTAATTTTCTTTCAAATTATTTAATAATGCATTTATTCTACAGAGTCACAATTTTAATTTCCATTATACCAAATTAAAGCAACTGTGAAATCACTAAAATTACAGTGCTGAGACAAAATATTTGTGATCACATTATTTGTATTTCTGTAAAGGCCCTGTTTTTACCAAGAAAACCCCAAACAATTGTAAAAGAGCAACATAAATTAAAACAAAAAGTTTGGTTTACTTATGTGGCATGAAATGAATCTTTGCAGTAATGGGATATTGTCTGATTAATATTTTCCTAAGAAGGGAGCTAATTCTTACTGTGCAATATAATAGTAAATATTCAATTCCCCCATACAACAGAAAACAATATTTTCTGAGGGGAACTGTATAAAGAATTCTCTTGCTGCCTGATACAAAACGTTGAAGAAATCCATTTCTGAGGAGAAAGTGATGCTGGGATTAGTTACAGAGTATGGATCCTTCATCTGTAGGACAAATTCCTGTCTGGTCTCTGCCAGTAATTCCTAAAAGCCACTACCTTATCATGGCTTTTTGTGGCACTTATCAAATTAGTTAGGTGGTCTTACTCAACTTCCCAGTGTGGAGATGTCCACACTGCAACCTGTAGCATCACAACCTGGAAACTTGCTGGAAAAGTGGCAAAGACTTATTAGCAAAACCACTAAAACTGGACAGATACATACAAGAATGCCAGTGAGAAGCTACAGGAGAGTACTTACTAAACTGACCTGCTAGTATTAAAGTCACATGGAAAAAACAAGGAAAATGAAATGCATTCATTAAAAAAAAAAAAATTAAATTCTAAATAGAGTAAACAGGCCTTACTGAAAAACTGTCATAAAAATTAACCAGTTATTAGAAGGAAATTATGGTGGAGGCCACAGGGTTCCTCAAATATTATTAAAGCCTTCTGTTCTTCCTCATTAAAAACAATTTTGCTATTGCACTTCAGAATGAAAATCAAGCTAATCATTTGCCAATTTATTCTCATCACACTGAATAATAACGGTAATTTGTTGTCCAAGTTGTATAAATATATACCTATATATATTTTGAACCAATCAGTCACTGCAAATAAAAGTAAAACTATGCCATAAAATATAATCAGTGTTGATTTTCCCATTAAGTTATTAGCAATCTGTGTGGTGGACCTATTATGACTGATTAATACAGTTTATATGTATTCATATATAATTTATCTATCAGAAGGACACGATCCCTCATTTTATTGTCATTTTCTTAATGAACAAACTATATGTCTTCATTTTTTTATGCTCTTACAGTTACCAATCCAATGTCAAAAGGCTTTACCAAGGAGATAGACTAATGCAGTTCTCTGAAAATCATAACACCCTGAGCAGATGAGGTATGATAAATATCTTGTAGGCATACGGGCACATTCAAATAAAATTTGCACATAGGGATTATTTCCATTATTAGTTATATGCTGTAGTGGAAAGAGTTTACTTGGAAACTACTATGGAAGCATGAGGAGGCCTTACTTTAAGTATCTAAGCCAAGATGTTCTAAAGGTTCAGCAGGAATCAGGTACTCAAGTTCCCATAAGTTGCACAAGAAACTGGGTGATGATTTAATCGGAAAATATAGGCCAAATCATTCCTTTGGCAGTAAGACAATGGACAGATTAGGTATGCCTTCCTATAATGAAGATAAAGGTCAGATTTCCAGAAAACATCCCAAAACAGTTCTGGCATTTACTGTGTTCTTTTTGCCATTTTTATCAGAAACCCTGACCTCATCTAAGAGAGGTAGGCCAAGCACAATCATGTCAAAGCAGAATGAAACCATGAATACTTGAAACTATACAAGAACTTAGTTTCTTCAGTTTTCTGTTCTGGTGCAAATGTTTAGAGCAACAGCTTCTTCTTTGCTGCTACAATGAACTCCTCTTAAAAGGTGCAAAAACTGTACCACAGATCACCTGTGGGGCTACTGATAGACTCTACAACCTCTTAAAAATAGTATACTGAAAGAGTAGATAAAATACTTCCATAAGTCTGTATAATTTTTTTTTATATACTTCAGCAGTAGTTTCTCCAAAAGTTACTACAGCCCTTTTATAATAAATGCTTTAACAGTTTTCCTCCTTTACATCTTATGCATTTGAGTTTCATCTCTGCTTCATATTCTAATGGAAAGATTGAAAATAGAGAAGCATACAGTTTATGGTCTCCATTAATGAGAGACCAACAGTTAGGGACTGTATTTGCAGTTCAAATATTAAATAGGTCTAGAACAAGTAATTTTAATGTAACAGACCCTAAAGAGACTGATACTTCTGAAAACTGACAAGGTTTTTTCCAAAAATCTGGAAGTGTCTCCTAAAAATCTTCACCACTGTGATAAATACTGGTAACACTGGCCATCTCCAGTCCAAATAAAAGTTCAAGGACAACAGAAATGCAGAACACAATTAAAAAGCAACATTCTGCACCACTGACCATGAATACTTGGAAGGGAAGAAATTAGTCTAGATATTTTGCCTTATTTCTATAACTGCAATTCCATTGAAGAAAATAGGATAACATGATCCTCTATATAGTAAAGAACTCAAAACATTGAATTTAGAGTTTGTTATTTTCTCCTTTAAAAAACCAAACGCAAATAGTGGATCTACGATCCCTGGTAGCAACGACAGGGAATTAAAATTTTCTTTTGCCACAACAGTTGTTTTTGCTAAAAATGACACAACCTAAATTAACACGCAATTATCATAGCTCGGATTCAGTATGCGTTGTAAGAAGGTTTGATTTCTGTAGGAAAGTTCATTGAGGAGCAAATTATCCAGTCTCTGTTTGGAATTCCATCTGTCGGTCATTGTAAAACCTTACTGCCTGGGTGTGCTTCTCAATGTCTTAACAATGTCCACCTCAGATGAAAAAACACATTTTCTTTTCCTTGAATAGTGGTCAAACATGCAGGCTTTTCCCTTTCATTTTGATTGTCATGTCACAAACTTTGGTTCATGTAACATGATCCATTGGTTGAAATTTTGGGAGGAAAAGCTTTGCATTCAGATCATGTTTGCTCTCCATGTAAAATGATGAGCACCCACTTGGTCAAATAGTAGGAAAAGGCGCCTTTTTCTGGCCTCAATTTGAACATACCAAATCTTCGATGGACATTTTTTGCTTCCTAGAGAAATACTTACTGGTTGCTGTAGGTGAAGATGCCTCACCTTCAGTGGATGTAGTGATGGGTTTAGTATCTGTCATGGTCAGGGTCACAGGTCGCACCGCACTGTGATGGGGAGAGGGTGCCAAAACTGGAGTAAAATGGCCAGGCACTTTCCCTACTACTTGACCACTGCTGTTAGGCTACAAAACAAAACCAAAAGAACGCCTTGTGAAACATACACATTGTGTTTAAGGAACCTACCCATCTTAGGGTTTTCCAGAATTGCCCATCATAATAGCACCTATGTTTTGGAATGTGCTGTTCTAAATAAGCTATGAATTTCCATGTGGTATTTTCACCAGGCAGGTCCCTTCTCAGATAGGTAGTACATGCTTAGGTAGCAGTACATTTTGGTAAGCTTTCTTCCTCCCTGGGTGCCCATGCATCAGATTTTCAAAATATATTTGCTGTTCATGCAGTGTCTGTGAACCAAAATCCCATGACAGCAGGAGTAAACTGGCCAGGCATAGGCCCTAATGTATGAAGTATTAAGAGCAAACAACTGATGTAAAACCTCTGCTTTCACATGCCATACCACTCTGGCTTGGAGGATAACCAAGACTTGACCACAGTTGTCCACAGAGATTACTCACGCTGGAGGGCTAACTAATGATTTACATGCTTAGGAGTAGGGTAGTGGGTTTGGACACAATGCACTATAATGTACACATCATAACATCTGGCAAAAAACCACCTCCTAAAAACACAGAAGTGTTTAATAATGGGAACTTTGCAAGTCAAGAGCATAATAAGTAACAACGCTTTTTTTATAGATGCAAGAGGCAGTCTGCAAATAACCTTTTGCCAGGTACAGGTCATCAAGGTAATGTGATACTTCCTACATATAGGCACTTCTAGATATGGCAAAGTTGACTGATAAATGTATGTTTATCCATGCTTAAACATACCTTAGACATTCAACGTGACTACAAATACTCCAACGGTGCATTACTTGCAATAAAAACTAGCGTGTAGTAAATAGTTTTTACAATAGTGGCTCATAACTTGTGTCTTAAACTGACTGTGCACTCTATGAGTCATAAGTATTTTAAAAGAGCCATACAAACATGAAATACTGAGAATCTTTTAATCAGAAGGATCTTGTCAAATTAAGATAAAGACACAGACTGATAAAAGACGCAATTCAACCGATTCAAGGAAAGGTTAAAAGAGGTAAGCATGGCTATGATAATGAAATAATAACTGGACTGAGACAATTACCGCAAGTATGTGAGAAGTATAAACACACAGAAGAGGAAGGAATTACTTGGAAAATACAGGAAATACATACTTGGGGTAATGGAATGAAATCGAGAAGGAGGAAATTTAAAATTAGTAGCACAAGAAACTTCCTGGCAGTATGATCTACTCGACTTTGCAAATGCACCCAGGGGAGAGTCTTGTTTAGGACATCTAAAACTAAACTAGTAGAAAACACTAGAAAATATAAGTGCAAATGGAAACCAATCTGGTGTCCACAGGAACACTGAGCAGTTAGCTATTTCCCCTTTCTAAAATCACAAGCCTTACAATGAAAAATAACAGTAAAAATGCGCACTAATTATGAGTGGCAAACAACTACCCCTCTTAATGAGAAAAAGTCACTCCCTAGACACAACTCTTGTCAGTAAGATGTGCTCACTAAGTTGGACTGGATCTACACTATGCTTCTAGAAGGCCTGCTGCAGAGGCAAGGCCCCTCTCCTGTCCTGGCAGCCCAGCTGTCCACACAGCCTGCTGGAGGGAATACCACCTCTCAGTTGCATCTGGTAGCTCATAGGTGAAGTTGCTGACCTGCAAACACAAGGCTACCTTAGGAGCCCTGGCTTATGTGGTGTGCTAACAATCACAATAGTAACTGAGAGTCTCTTACCAAAACGATCAACTTTTACTAAAACTAAGAAAGAAGATTCCATGGAGTGTATGGATTTAAACAGACAGTATAATCAGCTGACAGAAGCAGCTGTCTCCCAAGACAGACTAGAATAAATTAGAATAAATTAAAATAAATTACAGTGTCACAGGAGACCATGATGATTTACGCAATGTATCACCTTATATTGCGTACTGTAGTGATCCCAGCCAACAGGAATCCAGTGGCTCACACGGACCCCAGTTTTGCCCTTGTCCATATGGTCCAAATGAGCAAACCCACTCCTTGTTCAGTTATAGGACAAAGATTATGCTTACACCCCATTCTGTCGTAAACCAAGTTCTTCCCTGTGTGATACATAACAGCATGGCAGTACATCACCCCACTCCATCCAAATAGAGGATGAAACCCTGTCCTTGTTGACACCCATAGGGAATTTACCAGTGATTTTAGTAAATGCAGTTTGTGATGCCCTACACCAAGTGCTACATTTGCTTTTTGGTTTTTTTATTCCCCCAATTTCCTCCTAAATTGAGGTTCTATATTTGTCTCACATGTAAAACTTAGTGCAGACACAATACAATGACACTGAGGTCTGCTAGACACAGAAAAGAAACCTCTGAAGTAAAAAAAAATAAGTAAACTTGCTACTTCTGAAAGTTTAATTCTTATGGTTCCAAGATTTCACACTCTGCACATTAGATTTCAAATGCAATTGCAACTCGTTTATAGGTAAGCACATACCTGGTGTGACGTTTACAAACACAATTCTTCAACCATCCTAGCTGTCTTTGAGATGTAAACCAAGGTCCTCCTTTTGACAAAGGTTGTCATGGGGAACGGTAAACTTGAAATTTTCTTTAAACTTCAGCATTTTTCATGAAGTTTGTTACTTTTGAAAACAGAGTTTATGAATAGCACTCTCATATACTCCCAAATTCTATTAGAGGAATGTCTCTCATAAGAAGCCTTCACAAAACGCTCATATTTGTTTTTCTTGCATGCAGTGAACAACAGTGAAGCAGTTAACCAAACTGACATTTAAGTTATCACAGTTAGTTTGCAGCTTAAGATCATAATCATCCTAAAAACCAGATCATAATTGTCTCAGAGTTATTGCTTTGGACTGTCTTGAGACTGACACAGATAGTGCTGCATCAGTTTATATTCAATTCACACTTCTATGGTTATCTTTGGAAGCACAAAACGAAAAGCTTTTGAAGCAGAAGTTTAGACAGTGGCAATTGATAGCAGTACAAGCTCATGAACATTGACTCTCTTGAATGTCTCAAATCCTCTGAGCTGCTTTAAGTTTTCGGTCCAAAAAGGCAAACCCTCTGGTCAGAAACACACCCTTCATAATCTACTGAAAACTGGCCGCTAGAAAGAACTTCTGTGACCTGTTCTCATTTTATCTTTTACAGTTATATCAAAGAATGTTTTAGCATGGAAGCTGCATATCTATTTGGACAGTATCCACTTGAAAAACAAGGGCAAATACTTACAGTACATAATTTAACACAAATTAATTTTGTCCTTATACAAAACAAGTTCTACATTCTAGTTCCAGTTTCCCTGAAGAGGTTCTTACAGACAAGTGCACTGCAGGTGAAGAATCAACTGTTACCATCAAATAGGACATCAATATGCCTGTGTGATGGATTCACAGAGGTGATGCCTGAGGCATAAACCTCTAGCGAATTCCATAGAGGTAGCTGTGTTTGATAAACAAGCTGTGCACTGGAAAATTTGTGAGGAAAAGAAGCAAACAAAGTGAAGGTCTGGGAAATTTAGCTCTTATTTATGCAGGTATACATTTTTTTACTGTTTGATTGGATGCTAATTTGATTTTCAGATGTGTTACAATTTTCAGCTTTTTTAAATTCCACACCATCTTGAATTGCCACAGTTTAGTTCATTTATGTGCCCAAAGCCAAAGACAAGTTGTATTCGCTGTCACATCTGTAACATAACTCAGAATGTCAGGCTGTTGTTATTTGATGGTGTGCACTGTGCATACTTTATGTTAATCCTCAAGTCTGAAGTCTGAACAGAAACCTGTAATAGATATGAATATGGACTTTCTTAAAGCCAGGATTCACTGCACCTCTTTTCCCTCATAATATTTTCTAACATATTTATAACCAGTTATTAAACAACCTCCTTTCAGACTTCTGTTCACATATATGCCCAAATATCAGCATATTTAACCTTAGTTATTCAGTTATAATTCAGGACAGTGTTTTGTCATACAGGTCACTACTTTCAGTGTTACAAAAATATTTCTGATGGTATAATGAAATAGAAACTACTAACATCTACAGATGAGCTATCGAAACATAACAGAAGTTTGACACATCAATTAAAAAATTCACATAAACTATTTATTGCTTAAGTTATCAAATATATTTGATGTTCACATATGAACCTTTTATTTTTTTTTTACAAAATAATTGTAATTGTACTTCTGAATTCTAAATAAAATAAATCCAGTTTTCCTTGGAACCTTAAGTACAAATCATCTTCAAGCAAATAATTTAAAAAGACCAGAAATCATATTAATCTGTCCTAGATATAGTGACATATGATACTCTCTTAGGTGCTTCAGAAAGAAGTTTCATGGATTAACAAAAATTATGTTACTCTAGCTAACCACTACACTTGGAGAATAATTTTTTTGCTTCTCAAAACACAGGTTTTTAATAGAAATTCTGTATTTCGCAATGTTACCATATCATAGCCAGGTGATCAAACAATGAATGCAGTTTAGTCAAACTGGATACCATGCATTTGGAAATACTGTCACCCATTTCCTCTCAACAATTCCAGTTGCTTGAAATGACCAGGTTCCAATACTATGGTGAACAACATCACTATAAGATCCTACAGCAGTGTAGTTTTGAGAAGGCTGTTTGAATTAATTTTGTTGACGAAGTTATAGGACATCCAATTCTGGATATTTTGGTCCCCTGCTCCCACGCCAAATATCTTACATTAAAAATTGTCTACTAGACACATCTCTGAACCTGGAGATCATAGCTGATAGGTTCTGTCTTTGAGCCCACACCATTGTGCTATGTAGTGCCCACAGAGAATGATGAATGTTTTAGAAAATATAAAACAGAAAGAAATCAGAAATATCTTTCATTTTTTTAACTTTCCCCCTCTCCTTTTTGTCTAGGGCACCCTAATGCTCCATCACCTGTAAAAATCAAGTGGCTATATTATTCTCCCACCAGACACAGCGCAATGGTACAGCAGGCAGTTTCATGAAATGTGTAAAACACATCCTCAATTTATTACCCGTCTGACCACTAATGATGCTTTCGAGATTCTGCGAACATAAGGGAATGGCATTACTAGAGTACCACCAGAGAGACTGTAGAAAATGCTGTAGGGCAGTTTGAACCTGGTGGGTGCCAAAAAGCATTTGCTTCACACGAAGCAAGGCTACACAGGTTTCCTTTCTGCTGTTGAGCACTATGGGAGCAACAGAAATGCACTTCGCCTTCTTTTAGTGCCCCTTACCACTTTTCACAGGAATGAATCTCCCTATCTTCCATATTAAGAATCAGAG
The DNA here is from genome assembly GCA_013398015.1 of Oreocharis arfaki. Taxonomy (NCBI): domain Eukaryota; kingdom Metazoa; phylum Chordata; class Aves; order Passeriformes; family Paramythiidae; genus Oreocharis; species Oreocharis arfaki. Next base: position 210,075 of record VZRR01013252.1, on the reverse strand, counting down.
TAACTCATTGTGACAGCACATCTTACACAGACCTCACTCTGCAATGCCACACCAGAGCTTCATGTGGTATGACACGCAGCTACCTACATGTCTGAAAAATTAGATCTAGAAAAATACGTTGCCCGTTCTTGGCTGACAACATCCCTTCTGCACTGCTTTCTGTAAGAAATCAAGGTGTTGACTTTGATCTAGAAAGGCCTTCATTCATTTGATGTACTGATGTATGAATTTTCCTCTTGATGTAATGCTGCTGAAATTGAGAGCAACTGCAGAGTTTCAGCAATCCACGTTCAGACATGGATATAATAAGACAGTCTAGAGTCCTACATCCTGAATCACAATTTTACCTGTGAGCTCACAATATCAGTTACTTGTCAACAGGTAGAGCACAAGGAAAAACCCAACATTTCTTGTTTTATTTGCCTTAGCTACAGAGTAAGTTTGTGTGACAGAAGCATGGGAGAGGAATTCTATGTAGATAAATGTTCAAAAGATATCGTTATGTTACCTATTATTTCATGCACTCCGGAGACTTATGCATTTAGAGCAGACTAAATAAATAATAATAATTTACAACTGCTATTAAATCTTAAAACGTTTTGTCAGTAGACAGTTTTTAGCTAGGACTCTCTCACTCTTTGCCTCCCAGTCACAACTAAAAACTGCACATTGCCTCATTTGATCTTCAATCATTTCTTAAACATTACAAGGAAAGACTTGCCCAAGAAGCTGAAAACTATTGCATGTCAACAAATAAAAGAGGTGCTAGCTATACCGAAGAAACCACGTGCACACAATTTCGGGTTTTTTGGCTTATTCTGCTAGTACTCTCCCAAGAACCAATAGGAAACACTTTGCCCAGCCCAAAGTGAGGCTCACAAGATTCCCTCCTCAACACTAAATGACAGTAGTTATTGTATTGAAAAATGTAAGACAAAGGGTCTGCCTGGCATTCCTGAAGAATGGGCCTTTCCTTAAACAAAAGGTTCAACACTGCAATCAATTAGAAGAGGAAAATGAGTGGCCTCATCAGCTTCCAGAAACAGCTATCCTCAAGCACTTCCGATATTTCTGTCTTCAGGCAGAGATAAAACCAACAAAAAGATAAAGCTGCAAACTAGCCTACGCTGCAATAAAATATGTTTTATCAGACCCAGGAATTTTAGTCAAATATGCAGTCAAATATGCCTCAAATATGCAGCAGTTCATTCAGCCTGTAGTACGTAACACGTACTACATTTTTTTTAAGAAGAAATTTTTTGAGCCATTTTTTGTAAGAAGAAAACAGCCCAATTCTTAGCTCCCATCAAGTTCAATTAGTTTTACCATATAATGAAAACGTCATATTTCATCAGATATTTCATCAAAATTTCATCAAAAATATCACTACATTTGAGCTATGGTTACATATAAGCTGTCCCCTTCATAATACATACTCAAAGAGCTTGGAAGAATGTCTACTTCTGTTTGCTTGGTTCAGTCAGAAAAAAAAAACAAACTCACTGATACTAGGATGTTTATCAGCAAGATTCACCTCAACTGTTTGCTTTACTGCCATTTCTTTTATCACACTTGCTGATCCTTTTGCTATGATTAACCGCGCCTTGATGAGGAAATAATTCCATTTAACTCAATGATGAATTAAGTTTGGAGATTTTGGTTTTGAGTCCAGCCTAGCCAGTGATGTTGTGCTTGACTATTTTTTCAGGCTCATTGGAAGTCTTCTTTTGATACTGTACATGACTCATACACTCCCGAGTAATAATGCATTTCATGTGACTGCATATTTGTGTGTGTGTGTGTGTGTACGTGTACTTGGGTACACAGACACAAAGGAGGTGGTATTTTCTATGATTAAAAGATTCACCCATCTGGAATCATTCAAAAAGGAAATACATGCTGGAAGTTTGTGGTGGCTTTGAAAACCTCAACACACTCGAGATGGATAAGCACCATAAGTGGATGAGACACATATCTATCAATTAGTTTTTACTGAAACTTGCATCGAATAACCAGTATCAATTGGAGATACCTGCACCTCATCATAATACAGATACATACTCACACACACAGTCTCAACCAGTAACATGAGTACGTAGCTAAGAAGAAAAGCATTGAAATAGGTATAGTAAAAAGGGCTTAGCAGAAATTCTAAATCAGTGGAAAATGCAGCAGTTCTCAAAATCCTGGGAACTTATCAGACTACTCACTTGAGACAAGTCCAGCTCTATATCTAACAGGGCCCATTTCTGTTCAGTACATTTGTTTATTTATTCTCCATATTCAGCAGGGGATAAAAAGCAGATATTCAGGAAACCAGCAGCAACAGCTCCCTTTTGTTTAGGATCATCCATTGTTGAATGATTTTTCACTGCAGCCAAAGGGTCTGCTTGAACTTCCTGACTGTTCATCACACATAATTTGGACTATTTAACATTACGTCAAGAAAATTACTCCATGCTTCCCATCATGGAAACCTATGAGATCTCTATATCCTTGAACTAATTTTACTTAAAGTATTCCATTGAATAGCATGACTGTCTCACTATAATCAGTGCGGCAGTAATGTAATTAATCTCAAAATTGCTATGGGGAGTACAAGGCATCTCAGCTGCTTGTCGTAACAATCTAAATTACTGTATTACTGAAAGATGTTCAGGAGGAACAGTTCATTTTAGGTAAATGCTGTCAGGGTATCCATCCTTTCTACAGCTAAATTAAAACTATCATCGTAGTTCTCCTTTTGAAATCGAAATGAGTATGTTTTGAGGTGGGAAAGTATAATTAAATTTGATGTGGTATTCCTACAGATGTAGTTTTGCATTCTATAATAATTAAACTTGTTTGAATAAAAATTCATGTTTTATTTACGAAAGAAAAACTGGTTTGGCTCAAAGCATGCCATTGTATCAGAACAATTCCCTTTTGTCACTGAAACTTCACAGACAGTTGCTTCTTCTTTTCCTAAGCAAAAAATTAATCCTGCTGTTTTACTTTTTATGCAGCCAAACTTTAACTATTCTATTTAGAGATATTTTGACTAGGCGTGCAACTACTCCAATTTATATCAAATCTCAGGGAAGAACTTTAAAGAAATAATTTTTTTTAATATTCCACTAATAATATTGATTAATAATAATAAATTATTGCAAATAGCTGATGCAAATGCCTAAAATTGCATATTTTATGTTATTTACCCCATGTCTTCTTGTCAGGAACTAAATCACATGTCAAATGAAATGAAAAAAATTACCCCAATAAAAAGGTTATGAAAAGTGATGAAAGTAGTAAATTTAAGCTAGTTAAGTCTGTTATTTCCTATGAAATATACAAGAATATGAAGTGTTCTAAGTTTGCTACTACACTGAAAAAAAGCAACAGTAAAATTTTATCTTTTAAGGTCAAAAGATTATTTCTCCAATCAGAGATAAGGGAAAAGAGTTGGGCAAAAAGTTGAAAGCATAACTCCTGCTCAGTGAATATACTCCTCAATGTTAGAATCATAAGACAGCAGATTTTTCAACTGAAAGTCAGATACTTCATTTAGATGCTGTAGGTTTTTTTCAGTAATGATCCAAAGCAGAACGTGGAACAATCCAGAGAGATTATCACCTAATCTGCTCTTCTAACATATATAAGAAATCAAAATGTAAGTAAAACAAGCACTGAATAATTAAAGAAATGCATAACAGTAAGGGCCTGATTTAATTTGCATAATTTTTCCCTTAATAGTGCCTAATTAAGACATCAGCTAAAAAAAAAATCCAACAGAACTCTGAGATTTTCCGCTCTGAATTAACGCTAAGGACTTTTAATGGGTGTCTTAATTAGACTTTGTTATTCATGGAAATTTTACACAAATTAAAATCAGGTCCTGCATGCAACGTTCCCAGCTGAGTCTCAGAAAAAATTCTATACAGGATTGAAAGACTTTTAATCCACGTGCAGATAGCAATTTGTATTCTAAAGTCAACATACTCCACGTTCACTCTTTGGTTTATTCTGCAGTAATACTGTAGCCAACAAAACCCACATGGTTAGGATTTCTCTTTTCAAAGTAAATTTTTATTTTATGGAATCACTTTTTTTTCCTTTTTTTTCTTAATTAAATATGTAGAAAGTCATGCAGCTGGACCAGGGAATTAGCTCATGGGGACAATAGCCGCCATGACCTTCTGCACAGTCCGAAGGGTACATAACTGTTATTCAACAGAGAAAAGTTTGATTCAGTCTCAAGTTCCATTGCTGCTGTGTCCAAAATGAATGCTGCAAGGCCTGTCATTACGAGTGAAAAAGAAAACCAAATGAAGCCCAGCACAAAATGCTGTCATAGCAACCCCTTCATCCCTCTTAAAAAAGTCCTTCCAAAGGACCCTAACCCTTTGGAGAAGGAAAACCTGACCACTGTCTCTGCAGTTTACATACCTAAGGCTCTTTCAAAAAAGCATGCTAAAGCACAAGCAACAGGGGTCCACAAGGTACCTGAAAAATAACAGCCTGAGCAGCAAAGATTACATTACACTGACATTGGACATATTCCAGGTATTGACAGACCAAGTCTCAAATGCAGTTTATGCTGTAGTGCAGATCACATGGTAACGCTGTCTGCTGATGCTATCATGGAAAGCAGTTCTGTACACAGTCCTTCACAAATTACTTCACTAATGAAAAACATGTTAATTTCCAATATCAGACACAACTTTGAACCGGTGCAGCTGCCAGGAACGCATCTGCTACAGCATGTTCTCGACTAAAGGAAGAAAAAAAGAATTTGTATGTCTGTGCTGTGCTCACCATGCAAAGAAATATCAGTGCCTATAGAACAGGGCAGGTATTAACTTGCCACAGTTTATTTTCCTTGCCAGTCTAAAAATATACCTGTATGTCCATGAATGGACATATGTATGTATCAGCACACTCCTTGCTGCATCCTGCAGTGGGAGCTTTGCCTCTGGTGGCCCAACCTGCAGGAGGGGTGCAGGACCAGGACCTGCCCTGTTGCTGCTGTCAGGTCACTCAGTAAAGTATTTTTCTTATGCTTGACAGAGGAAAAGCAAGTAAATATGATTAACCTGTGCCCTTTATTCAACCATGATGAACAGGGTAAGTTGTATCATTTATATAGCAGCTCCCAGATTTCTCTAAGACCAGAACAGGCAAGATACCAGTCTACATGCCCTAGAAGACACAAATTCCTCACAGGACTTGTTTTGGAGGGTTCACATAATTTTACAGTACCTGGCTAGTCTGCGGGCTGGACGGGTCGTAAGAAGGTACATAATTCTTCAGAGTATCCTGAGGATTCAGGTGGGGAGGATATCTGATCGTTGGATGAGAGAAGTAGCTAGATGGGGCAGGAGGGAGAATAGCTTGGGCTGGAAATGGCAATGGTGAAGGTGGAGGTGGAGTTCTAGTTGAGATGACTGGAGAAGATAAAATAAAATTAAAATTACTTCGCATCTTGTTTCTTCTAAAATTCTTCACCTCTGTGTTACAGCAAGAAAAATAAAAAGTCAGTTATAAATCAATGGATTGCACTCCTGCTTTATGGCATTTTTACAAAAAAATGTACAGGTCCTGCCCTCAGATTATCCCAGGAAATTGAAAGAGCATCTGTTTCAAATTCATAAATATTGTATCTTGTTTTGGTTTTGTGGGTTATGCCATCATAGTTTTTACTTTTTTCTTTTTTTTTTTTTTTAACAGTAGTCATTCTCCAGCATAAAAGATTTTCCAATTACACAATTTTCCCATCTGAAGCCCAGAAAAACCAAATCTAATAAAGCCCCCACTTTTATTTACAGCACTCCAACACTGAGGAAAATCACCAAGCCCCAAGAAACAGGGATGCCTCACTGCATTGCACTCTTATCTGCCTTATCTAGGGACAGGACAATATCTTCTCATCAATATTGCCACAAATACTTGCTGACCTTCATGAAAATGGTAATGAGCATTCAACTTCAGGGCCTGAGAAACCAATCCATCTAATAAAATTATCTACCCTACTCATTTTTATTCTTTTCATTCTCTTTGCTTCCAGCCCCTGCAAACATACACTTCCCTGTCTAAAGACTGTGTGCAATGTCTAAACAACTGACAATGTTTTCACACTGCAAGGAAGGTACAACTTGTCCTTCTGCTGCCCAGCTGTCAGTCTGGAAGTGGAGAACTTTCTTCTACCATGCTTCACAAGAACACACTTCCATCCTTACTACACACCTAGAGAGCACATTCTAGATGTATTAAAAAAAGAGGTACTTAGTTTGATGGAAATGGAGAAGAGACAAGGCGTTTCCATTTTCATTAGTGCAAAAATACAAAATCAGGTCTGTAAAGGTCTTTTATAAACTGTTCCATGGTTGTCTACTGTACATTGTGTACTGCACAAGCACACCAACACTGCTCTTCGGGACCACACTTCACATCTACAGGTTTCTTCTGCTTAATTTTTAAAGGACTTGCTATTTTTTGGGCATTGCTCATTGGCACAATAGAACAGGCTACAAAGATAAAAATGGGGTTTCCCAGCAAGTAAACAGTTCACCCACAAGTTAGGTTACGACTGTCACTTTAGTATGTGCATTTAAAAACTATACTCTAAATTAAATATAAAGATACACACATAAATGTAGGCTCAATTTTTTTTTTTTTCTTTTTTTCTTTTTTTTTTTTTCTGGTGGCAGGTTCGTTTTAATCACAGCCCCACCAAGCTCAGTTTAAACATAAAATACTAGTTACTGCTCTGGCATGCCAGAGCTGTACAAAAAAAACCAGAAATGAAGAGAAATCTAGCCCTTCCATTTCATCCATCATCTCCGATGTGCTTGAGTATCTGCTGGTAGCGGAAACCTCACAGAGACCACAATGAGTCCAGGACCATTTTGTAATACAAAATAAGTGGATGTTAAGGGGAAAATAGTCCTTCTACATGAATTTAAAGGGAGACACATGAAATCATGGAGGAAAAATAAAACAGAAACTTCTCGAAGCAAAACTGCATGTGAAAAACAAGAAAGTTTTCAAATCTGCTTTAGTCCTCTAGTTTTTCAGCTCTGCTCAAGAAATTAAAACTTTTATATGCAGTTTATAAGGAGATCTGATGAGAGGCTGAGGACTGTGTTCTCATCTGAGAAACTAGAGTCAGTCTCACCTCTAAAATTAAACAGACTGATGCTGGAATTTCCCTGTCGTTACTGATAAACCTTCAAGACAACATGCATTCTGTCACATTTCAAGTATCTCCTCCTCACTTTAAGTGAACTTTTACTATGGATTTAATAATTATTTCGGAAAACAAGTGTTGAAAAATACTTAATCAGGACTCTATATCATTAGACTCAGCATTTAAAAGAAGCACTGGTGCTTATTTCATTGTGTCACATAGTGAACATGGTTGGGACTTCTCTTGTGTATTAAATCCCGCCTATTCTGGTATTTAAATACAATGTAGTCATAGCAACAATAACAAAAAAGGGATTTAGGTGAAAGAAAGAAATACAGAGAGAATTTTTCCTCTCTAAGTTTCTTCATGCATTGTACAGTTTATTTTCTTCACTGGTTAATCCTAAATCCTTTTTAGTGACTTCCAGCAGTCAGATTACCTGAACAGCTAAATGAACACTCCTGCAAGGATATCCCAACCTCTTCCATTTTTATTCTCACCAGTATTATAAATTGGATTAGGTCTCTAAGAAAGTCTGCAAAAATGCATCACAATCTGATTATAGTAAAGGAGAACAGAACAAATGAACAAGGAGGTTTTTATTTCCTCCTCCATAACCCTCACCACTGTGTGCAACTCCTGGGATTCCTGGGTGGTGATGTTGGGGAAAAGTGCTCAGTCTTGATGAAGAATCCTGGGGAGAAGTAGGACTAAACAAAGGCTTTTCAGGTTTCTTCATTGTAGGAGAAGACATATCTACAACAGAAAAACAAGTAAAAGTGGTTTTAGCTTACAAGCCTGTCTCAGAACACATCATTTTATGGACTGAAGCTATTTCTTTTTACTGTTCTTGCACAAATGTTGTATGATGATCCATCTCCCCCATTATGAATAAACTAATTTTAAACTACTGCTTTCAAACTTGAGAATTAAAAATAATGTCCTAACAGGTCATTGTCCTGCAAAACAGAAACTACATTCCTTTCATACCAGACAAGTCAAACAGTGGAGAAGTTTGCCTTCAGAACTTCCTTAGATACTTCTCACCTCCACAGAATATTGCCAAATCATCTGCTCCTTCAACAGACACTTAATTTTTATTGCATTTTTTAATGGAACACCTACACTCAGGTGTGTAGGGTAACTGCCATACACATGCCAGTTTATGGTATTTATTATTGTATAATTTCAAAACCTATCCCTTACTCTTCCCAAAACCACAGTGAAACAACGTAAGAACAAAGGATACTTTAACTTGTCTATCTCATATTTTCCATGTCTTGCCACTTCTTCCTTCAAATTTCCCTATCAATAAAAACATCTCTTTAGAGCTCACTATGTGAAGGATGGACAAAAGTATGAATTCTACCAAGCTTACTGATATTTCACAGAGCAAAAATACTAGATTTTTTCTGAAAGTTTAAATTAATGGACCAGCATTTGTTGGACTTTGCACCAATTTTTTTCAAATTTAATTACAATAGTTTTATAAGAGAGGTATCAGTATTGTAATTGGGTTCCATTTCAAATCAATGGTACTAACTTATGTCCAAAGCAAAGGTAATTTCTTAAGCACTTTACTGGACAGGGGCCTCATTGCAGCTGACTTTCTTACATGGAACATGTTATTTTTAAAGGGATTTTTAACCTTTTTAATATTGGCACACTCTATTCTGCTAAGACAGGCCTGCAAAATGTGAATGTCTTATTGAGACCAAATTGGACCAATGCTTTCTTAGCTGGCTATAGCTTGAGTGGGTTTTCATCATGAAAATCATACTTAGAGCAGGACACATGAAACTGAGAGTCCACTTGTTTACTCTGCCCCATCCTGCTGTCAAGCCCTGCACAGCACTGACACCAGACCCAGAGTGTGACCCTCCACCATCACCCTGCAACTCCTGCCCTCCACTTTGATCCTGACTACTAAGGCTGATGAGTGCCTGAATAACCTGAAAAGTTCTCATCTTCAACCATGCTGCTGAAAAAGGATTTATTTGTTTTAAAGTTTCAGGAAGGGATTCCAATCCTTATTACTCTGAGAATGAAAATAAAACAGACTTTTGGAAAAAAATCCTAAACACAGATGAAAAGCAGAAAGATGCCAAAAGCACAAAGTCATTGTAAGGTGAAAATTTATCAGACACAGTGTCCTGTCCTGCCGAGAATGTTCTTCAAACATGAAATTCTCAGTGCTGTTCCAAGTCTGTACTCTCCCATTATAGTGCCTGTACTCTCCCATTAGTTTGGAGATACAGGATATAGGCACCCAGATGCATGTTATACATCTTAAAGCATCACATCAAAGTAAAAAGGGCTTATGCAAATAAAAACAGTTAGAATATCTCATCTTCCAGCAAGGTAAATCAGCCTACATAGGAAGGCAGAAGAGCTGCTGTGAAGCATAGCATATGCAGCCTGTTCATCAGCAGCTTGCACAAATGGTGCTCCAGATGTATAGCTGTTCAAGACAGCCCAAGGCAACAATTTTGATCAATTCTAATGTGATAAAATGCTGCGGGGAAAGTGCAGAAATATGTTTACATCAGCCTTTAATTAAACTGTTGTTCATTTCCAAAGAACCTTAGGAAACACTAATGAGAGAGGAGTTTTGGCAATTTCCTCATCAAAGCAAAGACCCTCTTCCTCAGTCTGAAGCAGCTTGCCATCCAGGCAGCTCCTGGATGAATGTCATCTTGGCACAGCACTTGGCAAGCCACCTGTTAGGAGAACTCAGCTGGAATAGAACAGCGACCCAGGGCAAGTTTAAATATCTACCTGCCTGTTTCTGCACACCCAACCTGCTTTCTTGATCACCACCACATCATTGCAGCTTTTCTTTCTGTCTCAGGAGAGATGCTTATGAGTAGAGCTAGAAGAATCCATAAACAAATATTAAATATCTTTTAATCTTTTAATTCTTGAACTCTTCTTATTAATATATTTTCTACTGCTTGGTTTCACAAGTCTTTCTTTACAAGGTACACTCTTGCAAACAACAATCTGTAAATATTTATTTACTACTCACTAGTGTAGCATCACCTCCAGAGAAAGTAAGATAAACCCATATTCAACTTACAGTATATATCATCATAGTGAAGGACAAAAACTATGGAGTCTGTAACTGTTAAACTATGAGAGTTATCCTTCCTTCTATGTTATGGTTTCAAATTAAATTCTCTTTCCCAGAGGCAGTACTTGGGATAATTTCTGGTGGCAGGATACACTACATATATCGTATCCAGCTTGGCCTCACTCTTCACTGCTTCCACCTCCTCTGGTTGGTGCACTTGTGTGAAACACATGTGAAAACTTAGGTAAAATTTGAATTCACATTGGATAGCTGTATAACGAAAAAAATCACGACAAATCCCACTGTGCTCAGGAGAATTTGTTTTGCTTAGCACCTGTACATGTGAAGAAGGAGAACAGCCACTATGCACAGGCAGAGCCAGCATCACCGATTTTCTGATGAGCTCCATCTGATTTCCGTTAACATTGCATAAGCATTATGTGCTTCTCAACTGTGCATTTTAATAAGGCACCTAATACTGAATACTGACAGCTGAGTGACTTTAAACCACAACCACCTCTCATTTATTGAAAAAAGGCTTTGTTACATCTACCCTGAAGACTTGGCACCGTGGCTGGATGGAAACTAAGAAGCCTGAAAATCAAAACATTTTAATTCATTTATCTTCTCTGCAAAAAGAAGTAAAGGAATGGGGACACATTTTTATATGGATATGTGAATAACTAGGAGAGAAAGAGGGATGTGCCTGAACAGCTGGGTGTCTGAGATACTTGATGTTTGCAACAGAGAAAGACTGGCTTGGAGTACCTGTTCTGTATCAGACAGAGACCGGTCTTTGCAACTAGCTCTTCTCTTTTGCAAATCTGTGGCCTAATCCTTGACCTGTTGGTGTCTCATTCCACTTCACTGTAAGTTTTATCTTTGACCAGAGACAAGGCCTCCTAAAAATTTATTTACTTCTATGAAAAATTCAATTCTGGTAATTGAGGTTCTCCAGAATGAAAAATCAACAAAATAAAACAAAACAAACAAACAAGTCATGGTCAGTTCTGTGCTATGAATTTCTGAGACATGTTTAGCAATTCTCAAGGTGAAGGTATTTGTACTCACTTTTGAGAGAAACAACAGGGTCATGCAGCTGCATGTACACTGCTTAGCAGCTGAGAGTGTTCTGAACTTTAGGCCCAGTGTCAAGGTCTGGAAAGAGGTGCTCACTTCATGTTTAAAAGACTGATCTGTTTTACTTCACATTTTAAAAACCCATCTCAGTTTTACTTTTACTTCTACAACAAGTGTGGAAAACCATTTTACATATGAAAATTTTATACTAGATTAGAATATTTCAGTGTACGAAGATTTGATAATCTCCCATTTTCAAATCAGCCTACTTAGCGCCAATGTTATTTTCACAGACACACCTCCGATATTACACAAGCCAGTCTACCAGACTGTGACACCTGTTTTCCCATCAGGAACCATGCCCAAGGCTAATCAAACACTCTGTTGTGCTATTATGCCATTTCACAACAGATAAGCCATTTCAATGTACCATCTTTTGAGATTTGTATTGAAAAACCTAAGAAGAGAAACTAGACTAGAATTTCTACCGATGTCATTTGCAGTATTGTAAGCTGTGAAGAAAAACACTGAAACAATACTGCAATTCAGAAAGCTGCAGCAAAATGAGTAAATTACTTGCAATAGCAACTGAATTTTTTTTTTCATTAGTCTTATAATAAATTACACTATTTTATTTAGCGCTGTTCTATAAGTATTAACATACATAAGAGAAGAAAGTGGTACAAGAACTTCCAGCAACTGAAACACAAAAGCCAAAAACCCTTTAGACGGAGCAGACATGTCATTCTTGTCATCCTTACCCACATGAACTTGCAGAATACTGTACTCCATTGCCAACAGTCACATCCTGTGGGCTGTGTTTACCTTGATGATTTTCTTTACCTCAGCAGAAAGGAGTTTCAACAAGAGAGAGAAGGGTTTTACCATCCTGCCCTTATACCTCCCAGCATACTGGGGGAGGGGTAATATAGGGAGGCAGGGTGGAAAACCCAGATAAGTCCCTGTACAAATGAATGTAGGACACTCTCTGTTGATGTTTGTGACTGGCTGTGTAAAGCTGGACAACTGAAATTCTCCATTCCATTACTGATTATCCTACTGTTTATGGACAGAAAGCAAAACAACTCAGTACAGTTCCTGCTAAAATTATATGCATTAGCTTTTGGAAAGTATAATCTAGTGCACGGATATTTAAACTAAGGTAATTGGGAAATCTGCACACACATTTCCTAAAATTAATTTTTAAAAAAATTTCAATTTTAAAAAAAGGCCATTTATAAAACGGAGGATGACAAAAGCTACAATGGTCAGATTAAAGCATTAATATTGAATATGTGGGCACCGAAAACATCCACATCTCAAAGTAATTTCAAAAAATGTGCAGCTGTAGGACAGGACATACAGACTTAACCCCATAACTGTTGTTTGACAGTATCATATGACATGTAAGTAATTAACTTCCATACTGAAGAGATTATGTCTATGTAAATTTACATCTACTCCTACCAAGATTAGGCTGAAACTATGGCATGCTGTCCCGCAAAAACTGTGGGCAGCAATTCTTCATTCTCATCCTTTAAACATCCTCATCAGGAAGGATCACTAAAACTCACGGGAAAGGTTTGTAATCAGCATGACTATGTTACCATATCTGCACTGTCTCCTGTGAGGAGAAAACATACATTTTTTTCCCATGCGTTGATCTTCTGGCATTAAGTTGGCCAGCCTTCCTCACCTTTCCTCACCCTCACCTCATACCAGAAACACTGTCCTGCTGTGAGAGCCCCAAGATTCAGGTGCCATCCCGGAGATCGTTGGGATCTGGGGTGCTGCTGTTGGAAGGAGATGAGAATGTCTCCACCACCTTCACAGTGACCCACAGGGACCTGCTGCACCTCTGCAGCCTCTCCTGTCTCATGTCTTCCTACAGCTGCAGAGCCAGTTTATCTAACCACTTCTGTACCACAATAGCCCACCAGGTGTCTTATGGGAATTACTTGGGACTAACATAGAGCTCAGTGGGATGGCTACTTATTACAGGTAGTATTTTACAGGACTTTATTGAGCAAACAACAGTCATTTCCAGGAACGCAAAAAAAAGCAAACCCTTTTTGTATGCTTCCTATTGCACCTCCAACTGTATTTGTCTTTCTGTTTATATTTCTAAACATTTTGTCAGTCTTCATTCAGCCAGAAACTGAAGTGTTCATGATCTGAAGGCATTGCAAGTAATGAGGCTGACTTTGGAAACAGAGATAAAAGGCATCAGACCAAAAATACTGTGTTGCTATAACAAATACATATACCGTCATTAAAAAAGCTACATTAGGAGTAGATCTTCCTAAAAAACCAAATCTTCCTAAAAAAACAAACAAGTTATAAAGACTTTAGAGTACATTTTAGTCATTGATTAAGTTATCCTACAGAAAGTCATCCAGACTTCATGGAAAAATGTACAGCTGTAACATCTCTTTAATGCTGAGACTCCAAGGACCTTGGCCAGAAAATAAAATCAATACTTAAGTAACAATAACCTCAAAATTCACAAAAGTATTTCCAGTTTCTAATTCAATAAGATTAAATGGCTATTTGAGATAAAATAATGTGAAGAATTTGTTGATTTAGAAGCATTCAGATTATGAAATCTCCTTTTTATTACCATGATGTCTATACCAGTAACAGTTACGGATCGTTTAATAGGTGTGTTACGTCAATTGTTGATCCACCTGGGGAATGGTTTTGCATGGACATAAAATCATTAAGTCACACTGAAATTTACTACTTTGCTCAAGTTAGATACAGATTATACGAAAGCAGTAAAAAAGAGAAGCTTTTCAAATATGTTTATGTACACAGCACAGAAACAAAGAATATACGAATAAAGATAAAAGGGAGAGATGCCCCAAGAATTACAATACCTGAATTAAATTAATATTTTTCATCTCAAGGATGTACCATAACTGACAAAAAAAGTTACTGCAGACATTTATGATTCAGGAGGTACTAAATACACTTTCTTTGATGAAGATATTCTGCACCACATAGGTTAAATTACGTAGACTTACATATACCTATGTATATGTAGACTTACATATACAAATTCTAATAAGAGCTGATCAGTTTCAAAATACTAAATCTCTTATTCAGCAAAATTGGAACAGGAAAATTACCCATAGTATCTCCTGGGACAAATCTTGAATCAAGACATCCATTTTATCACTAATTTCAATCAAATGATGTCGACCATCCAGATAACAGGATGTTGCCACCATATAAAATTCATCACAGGACAAGTGCCATGAATACAAGAAAAATATTCTTTTGCACTAATGTTTTTCAGTGATCTATGTGGGTGACCTTGAGTGTATTCAACTCACTAATCACACAGAAAAACATTATGTAACAGGTCTTTCCACAAAATATTTTTCAAAAAAAAGACAAAGAACCTGCAAATAGATTTTTTACAGTGACTTTATTGAGCAAACAACAGTAGTTTCCAGGAACGCAAAAATAACAAACCCTTTTTGTTTGCTTCCTATTGCACCTCCAACTGTATTTGTCTTTCTGGTTTTATTGCTAAACTTTTTTTTCACTCTTCATTCAGCCAGAAACTTAAGTGTTCATGGTCTGAAGGAAAAGTCAGGTCCCTATTCTGCCCGGTAAGAACTTCCTCACCTGCTATTCTGAATACTTGGAGATACTTAGGAACCAGTTGTAAACTGGTCTAAATCTATTCTAAACACTAAAAAACATATATAACCTTTGTTGCTTTATTTTTTGAAGGGAGTATAAATTTGACATCATTCTCACTTAATAATGGAGGATGTAAATTTTCTTGAGGTAAAACGACTTACTCATTATAAGGTAATGTTTTTGCTATCCTGTTCATGGAATTTTTTTTTTCTTTCTTTGTATTTTCCTTAAATAACCCTTTGGGAAATCCTTCATCTATTTTTCTATACTTAGTGCCTTTCAAGCTTTAAGCATCTTTCATATTTATGAAAATGTTTGACTTATTTCAGGTACCAGCAGCTTTTCTTGTAAAATTCCCACTAGAGAAAACAAAAGTAAACCACATATCTATTGATCTTACACTTAACTATCACAGCATTTAATGTTATTTTTAACAAGTAGACAAAGTTCACTCATTGAACTCTACCAACATCTTGTTCTGCAATGAGGAAGAGCAAGGAGAACTCAAACTGGGGCTCCAGGTAAGTCTTCCTTGCTAAGGCTATTCTTTGTTACCATGATGCAATTTTCAGCATCATAGCAGCCAACAGGCTCACAGAACCCATGGCTAAGAATTTACTCTGGGAACACACTTCGAGAAGTTAGTTTTGGTGGAAAGTATTTCTCGCTTTACAAATGTGAAGTTACAAAAATTTATCACGCAGTAGTATTTGACTACAGTGCTTAAAATAGTCACATTATACTAGCTAAAAACACAGAAAATTATATGCATTATATAGAGATACACAGATATAAAAGGTAACTGCATAAGTGCATATACATTGTTTAAAGAGTATTTTTAAATAATAAAATATACAAAGGTAGAAGTAACAAGTTACTAACAAGACACAAATTGCTTTCAAATACACTTTACATACAAGGATTTTGAGAACCTAGACTAAGTCAAAACCACAGAATGCTATTTAACAATATTCATCAAGGTAAACCTTTGCAAACTGAATTGATCTGTTAGATGGAGAGTGTGTTTCTAAAGCATTAACCTTCAGAAGGAGCTGGAAAAAATCCTGAACCCTGTCCAACACAGGACACCAAAAAGCCAAGGTGTTCTGTTACCGTTCTCAACTCCTGGACCACATTAACTACTTCCTCTTTTAGTTCCCTCACTTCAGAAATGAGAGCATCCATCGTTGA
Source organism: Oreocharis arfaki (assembly GCA_013398015.1). Classification (NCBI taxonomy): domain Eukaryota; kingdom Metazoa; phylum Chordata; class Aves; order Passeriformes; family Paramythiidae; genus Oreocharis; species Oreocharis arfaki. The sequence goes on along the minus strand of VZRR01013252.1, from coordinate 193,912 downwards.
CAGTTTATTAGAAGAAGACCCTTGAAAGAAAGAGCCATCAGGAAGGACCCCAAAGTGGAAGGAGTGCCCAGTGGATGGGGAGAAATCAAAAGGGGACAAGTGTCCAGAAGAGGGGTATCCAACAAAGGGTATCGGGACCTGAGAAGCGGAGGGTCCAACAGATGCTGGCCAAACAGGTGAAGGTGGTCCAGCTGTTTCAGTTTTAATGGAATGATGACATCTTGACTCTTGACTGTTGGTAGAGGTGGGTGAGGTGTAAGAGAATGAGCATGATGAAGAAACTGTAAAATTAAAATTCACTTCATTGTATATTGATATTCAGCATTTCCAGACACCTGACTAGTATGGAAATCCACATGAATCTCTCCACTTTTATTATGAAAAGGGTGCATTGATGACAACTGTTTTATTTCCAATGTACACAGGGTTGTAACACTCTAACAATAAAACAGATCTCAAGGACAAATATGGAAGTTGTCTGCAATTATGTTAATGAACTTTCTTAAGCCAGCTTTCAGAAAGGAAGCCATAGATGCACACACTGTCCTTCTCTTTTCTGGTATTCCTATTTCCTTAGGAGTTAAGAAAAAAGTGTCTGATTTACTTGCCCGTTAGTAAATCAAGATGTTCACCAACAGTTATTAACCTATTAAATCCTAAATACCCTTTGGCCACTGCACTAGTCACTAGAGGCTTTTTAGATTTTTAATAACTTCCTCTTCCAAATTGTGAGGGGAAATTTTTTTTAATGTATAAATTTCTAAATTTCTAAAACACTCATCGATTTTACTCAGGCAGAAACTTACATCTATCTCACAAAATCCTACTAGTGCAGGAATTCAAAATTTTGTTTAATATGGAAACATAGTAAAGAATTCAGTAACAGAAAGGAAGACTGGAAGAGATCTACAGCAAATTACTTTTTAGATGTAGGTGTATTTCTTATTGATGGAAGTGTAAGATGATTCAGACGTCATCGAAGTTATTAAGACATCCAGTTGGAAGAAAAAAGGCACAAGAGAGAAAAAACAACTTGCACAACGTCTGACAGAAGACACAGCAATTGAAATCCTAATTGCCATATTAGGGCTCTACTTCCAAGCACCATTCTCAGAGACTACTTTTCCCTTTCTGGGACTGTGGGATTTTTGGAGGACAGTTGGTAACTGGAAACGGTAATGGCAAAAGTCTTGGGAGAAATCTTTGCAGTTATAAAACTGCCTATTTGCTCTATCAGAAAACCTCAAACCTGTTTCAAAAAATCATGCAAATAGAGGCATATTATAAGTATTTCAACATAGTAAAAACAATGGCACAAACTACAGAATCTTCCCACATTTGCTGGATGTCACCGAAGTAAAAAACACTGTCATTCCACAGTATTTTTTTAAATCTATTTTTGAAACAGTTATGCATAGTCTTGTGGTTACATATGTTTTTAAAATAGTCACAAACTTTTTTGCAAACTAATGAAGTAAACCTCAGGGACAGTGTCACAGCTTCATAAGATTGTCTTTTTTTCATCAGGAATTAATAATCTGACTCTAATAAATAAAAAATAAAAACTTATTTTTAATGTTAATTTTTGTTAATTAGAGTGGAGGTTATATTTTTATATCAGCTCAGTAATATAACTCTTCATGGATTGTTTCTTAACAAGTGTATGCCAGCTATAAAGTTACTATTTTTAAGACATGCTTACTTATTTCTGGCCAGAATTACATCTTCAAAGAGACAGCTCCCCCAAAACAGACTATAAAGCACAACATCTGGAAATCTTATCAAAACATTTTTGGAAGTACTATGACAGGAAGACAGTTAACAGCAAAAGGACAGTCTGGAGTTTTACAACTGAAAGCAGAGTCTGGTATGAGGAAGATTTTACTGTAACTGGTCTAGATTTCTTTGCCTTAGTTTCACAAATGCTACATCCTGGCTACAGCATAAGTACTCCTGTAATAGTGTCCCTGACCCTCATGATGCACGCTTACGTAGAGAAGCTATAAAACCTATTGGGAATACAACAAAATCACTCCTCTCCTAAAGTCTTCTTACCTACTAAACTACATGGCATCTAATTTTCAAAGCAATGGAAATCCTAACCTGTTTCACCCTGCTGCAAAATTTCCTCTGTTCTAGTTTTAATCTTAATATAATTCTATGTTGCCCATTAATTTCTGTCTCATTCTCTCTATCAAAACTGTTAGATACCACCCAGACACCTAGGAAACTCCTAAAGATTTTATTCAAATGTGTTTCAGATGTCCTCGTTTTATTGTAACTATCCAATTCCAAGCTACCAAATTCATGACATTTCTGTTACTTTAGGAATAGTTGAATAAAGATATGAAAAGCCTAAATGATAAAAGAGTCTTTCAAAACTATATGATTTCAATTTCTATGAAAATACATTACATTTAGATACAGTGATGAAGAAACCAAATCTATTTCAGCTCAGAAGTTAGAGACATCTGTCTGTCGAGTTCAAAACTGAGACAATGAAACTGAACTGGACAATGGTGTATTTTTGTATCAACCCTATTCCTGATGTTGTCTCTCTTAGAAAAGTTAAAATTGCACTAGAGTGGGAGAGAAGCAATTTAAACATGACATAAACATGATATCCAGAGATATTTATTTGTGGGTACTGTGAAATGATTTGCATTTTTGATGCTGATGACCAGTGGATACTGTCTGAAGAAGCAGTGACTGTTGCGACTATGTGAGTATTCCCTGTTGACCCTGGATAAACACAAATGTGACCCCAAAAGGCTTATTTCTTTTTCATGTATCCCTAATCACATACAGCACACAGATATCCATAGGTGAGAGGGAAGTAACACAAGTGAGATCTCTGGCATAGAAACCATCTCCCAAATTTATTTATATTATCTTTGTGTTTGCAGGCATATGGAAACAGAAAATAGGTTTTCATAAATATGATATCATGATACAACATCTGTGTCCAAAAGCAGCTTTAATACAGATATATATATGTAAGTCATGGAATCATCATGGAATATCCAGAACTGGAAAGGACCCACAAAGGATCACCAAAGTCCTACTCCTGGCCCTGCACAGGGCAGCCCCAAGAACCATGTGTCTGAGAGCATTGCCCGACCACTTCTTAAACTCTGTCAGACTGGCGCTGTGACCACTTCCCTGAGGAGCCTGTTCCAGTGCTCAACCACCTTATTTTCTTCTAATATCTAACCTAAATCTCTCCTGACAGAGCTTCATGCCATTCATTTGAGTTGTGCCACTGGTCACCAGAGAGATAAAATCAGTACCATGAAGATGATATCAACTACCTAACAAACTAGCAGCAGAACAAATATGCCAGGAGCTGCCCCACACCCTTTCCCACTGAGGCCAGGCACCAAGGGCAGGCACTGCAGTTACTACCTTATAAAGTTTCTGCAGCAGCACAATAACCTCAGAAAATGAGTGAAGACAAACTTAACTTTTTAGGGGCAGAAGGTTTCTATTTCCTCCAGTACAATGGTTTTCACACTGGACAGTGCTGTATGTGTGCCTCCGCAGGAATGGAATATCTTAAGGATGGAAAAAGCAAAGTCCCCAAAGTCCCTTGAAGGCAACCTCTCTGACAGGGATCTGGTAAAGTTTCACTAAGCCCAGTAGTGCTGGAGGACAGGATACTCAGGGAGGGATGTAAACTCCAGGCAGCAAAAGTAAAACACACTGTTTAAAGTCTATTTTCTTTATTCTCTCTTCCTCATATTGGAGTTCCCTGGTTTATGAACTTATTAAAGGCTGCTTCAGTTCGGAAGTCTGGCTACCCAATGGCACAGAAAAAAGGAAAGGTTCCTTGTAAATACACTCAAGCAGTTTAAATCATAACATTGTTCACTACTGATAGCTGTAACATGAAGTTCATACAAACATGAACAAATCCAGGGTTCACGGACTATGATTCTTTGAAGCAGAATGTTTCAAAACCTAAATTGCAGTTGAGATACTTGAGACCTATAGAGATTGTCAGTGAAAGGCTCTGTCAGCAGGACTTGCACTCAGGAGCCTATATGGCAGTGCACTTCTCAGAAGCTCACTCATTTCACAAATGGGGATATGTGAGAGAGGAAGACTGAGCTGTTTACCCTACAACTGCAAAAATAATTTATCTAGAAAGCAAAAAATTTATTTGAGGTATGATCCTGTCTTTCATAAAAAATAGTAATCAAGTTTCATGGCAAAACAAGTGGTGTTCACAGAGGAAAATATTTTGCATAAGGAGGAAGATTCTGGCTGGCAGAACTCCTATTTACTGTTCTTAAGTTTGGTTATGCAAAACCACAGGCAAGAATTTTCAAAAAAAATTCAAAAGTGAATGCTTCAAACAGTCAAAAATAAGACAGTATCAGAGCCTCCATGAGAAATGGAGCACCAAAGAAATTATTAAGAAAAAGACTTGTTACCACTGAGTGAGAACAGCGTAACAGTTAAGAACATAGATAAGAGGGTAGGAAAAAGCAGATTAAAAGGAGACTGACTATAACAGAAATGTGAAAGTAAAAGGCAGCTAAAAGAAATACCAGCCACATGCTTCCTTACACATGGAAGATGAAAGAGAAAACTTAGCAGGGAAAAAAAAACATGGTTTTTTTTTTAAGAATCTTTAAAACAATATAAAAATGAGGTAAGACCAAAGGGTCACTCAGTTGCTGAAGAACTGAGAGAAATGATCAGCAGTGGATTTGGAAACTGAGGGTAAACATTGAAAGATCCCCAAAGGAAGCAACTGCATGTCTTTTTCTCTATTTCCCTTCTACATTCTATGCTGTACATTTCAGTGTCTCCAGACAGCTGCAGCACCTCAGCCACAGGATCCATTAACCAACACTGTACAAATACATGAGTTTAAACACATTCTCACATAACAAAGGGGAGGGAAAAGACCACACTGGCACCTAGGTTTATAAAGCATCAAGACAACATGAGGGAAAGTTATGACAATTAATCTCACTGTTTTGACAGCCACAACTTTCTTGTCCACGTAAGCACGTGTATTGCTTTGGATAACTGAGAACATACCACCACTTACCAAACCCTTCAACCTACAGATAGAGACCACAGAACTACGTGTGGGCTCTTCAGAAAGAGCCTATTGGATCTATTCCAAGTCACATGGTACAGACGAAATGTCCATGTCGTCGTAATAGAGAAACGGAGTATTCTTATGTTGACTAAACCATAGAAAGGAGATGTGTTAATTTTTATTTGAAAGCACTGGAGTCCAAATTCAGCATATAGAATATCAAGTCCTCATTTGTCATCTTTTCAAACAATAAGGCTGTCACCAGATAGAAAATATTATTATTACTATTATTATTATTATTATCATCATCATTATCATTATTATTTATTGTCATTGTTTATAAAATATCCTGTTGGCTCTTGGTTTTAACTACATTTACAAAACCAGCATACAGAAAAAAAAAATACATCACACAGGAAAAAAAAAGATTCTTCTAAAAAGCCATTAATTTATTGTAGCAATGGAACGGCAGATACAGTGATTTATTGTATATTTGAATATACTTCAAGGTAAAATAATCCTGTGTTACTCACCTTGATCTCTTTCATGCCATGTCCTACTTCCTGCAGCTGGTGAATTTGGAGAAGGATAGAAGTCTCCTGTTGGGCTTGGCTCCATATTTTCATCTATGGAGATAGTTTTGGGTCTTTTGCTGTTGAAGAATTTTGAGATTTGGCAGTGAATAAAATACTCATCTAGTAGTGGTACCACCTACATTAACTTGCACAGACAATGTTAATAATATGTAATGCAGGTATACATTTGAATTTTTCACATGACTTAATATTGCAAAGATGGCATGAAGGGGTAATATGAAAGTCCACCAGCATTTCACTGAACAACCAAGAAACCAGTTCCTGGAGCCTACCAAAGATTGGGTCGTGAAGGTACTAAACATTATGCAGAAACCGTGAAGCATAGCAAGTCCCTGGAAAGTGTTGCTAATAAAGCCAAAGTAGAACAGGAACTTTCATGAATGTGTTAATGAGGAAAAAAACGTAGTTTAGTGTATTTCATCAGGTCAAACTCCTAAGCTTTTCAAAAAGGGCTAGTCTGAAACAAACACTTTTTATTTTTGACTAGTTTAATTAAAAACAACAAAAGGCCCATATTTCAAGTCACGTTATATAAAATGAGGCAGAACTTCAACACAGTGAAGGAAAGTAAAGTTTCTTCATAGCAATATGTACTGAAGCTCTTATGCCAAAGACTGATTGCCAAAGAAAACCAAGATGAAGGTTTTAATGGCATGGTACCATTATTATTATTATTATTATTANTACATTTGAATTTTTCACATGACTTAATATTGCAAAGATGGCATGAAGGGGTAATATGAAAGTCCACCAGCATTTCACTGAACAACCAAGAAACCAGTTCCTGGAGCCTACCAAAGATTGGGTCGTGAAGGTACTAAACATTATGCAGAAACCGTGAAGCATAGCAAGTCCCTGGAAAGTGTTGCTAATAAAGCCAAAGTAGAACAGGAACTTTCATGAATGTGTTAATGAGGAAAAAAACATAGTTTACTGTATTTCATCAGGTCAAACTCCTAAGCTTTTCAAAAAGGGCTAGTCTGAAACAAACACTTTTTATTTTTGACTAGTTTAATTAAAAACAACAAAAGGCCCATATTTCAAGTCACGTTATATAAAATGAGGCAGAACTTCAACACAGTGAAGGAAAGTAAAGTTTCTTCATAGCAATATGTACTGAAGCTCTTATGCCAAAGACTGATTGCCAAAGAAAACCAAGATGAAGGTTTTAATGGCATGGTACCATTATTATTATTATTATTATTAATAATAATAATAATAGTAATAATAATACTGCTACTGTTACACTGTGATAATTAATCCATCTATTCTAATTAATCCATCCACTTCTAAAGTGCATTTGGTATACTGCCAAGCTGAAAATACGATGGAATGAAATAAGAGAACCTGAGCAAAATAACTCAGAAGCACCAGGTGCTGGTGGGAGAATACCTTGGCCCGTGAAAGTCCTGTTAAATCCTGTCCCACTGTGCAGACAACTTCCTGGCTCACTGGGGTGCAGAAATGTGGGATAATGATGGCTCCTATAGTGCTTGTGATTTCATGGTATATCAGCCAGTTTCAGAAAACCAAGAGGCCCTGGGGGTCTGACAGACAGTAGATTCTCTGGGAGTCAGGAGGAAGGCACAGCAGGTTCTCTACATCTGTGGGCCCACCAGCTGCTCCCAAGGGAGGAAATGCAAGTCTTTCTCAGAGATAGGAGAAGAGAGCATGTTGAACAAGGAGGAAGTTGGTCCCTAAGATTAAATCGCCTGCAGCAGGAGAAGGGAGACCCTTGAGAAAAATTAACCTGCAGCTATCTCAGATGCTCCTCCTTTCCACTCTGCTGGGAAATGACCCTGAGAGAGCAAGGTAGGAAACACACTTTAATGAGCTGGTAGTCTCATCCAAGAAAATACCTCGACTTTATATACCTGTCCTAACACCTTTTCTGGAGGAAACAGTCTCTGTACAAACATATCTTTCAAGAAAAAGGTCCGAGAGGGAGCCCTGAAAAGACAGCCTTTGTGCCTGCAACCGCTCTGAGCCATGCCAGCATGTTCCAAGCTGCTAGACCTTCCTGTAGCTCAGCAAGTTTTGGGATGTGTAGCTGTTCTCTTGGCAGATGACTTAGTGGGCACTTCAAACCCCCAAAAAAGCTATCACCATTTTCAATATCATGCAAGATGACAGGCAATAATGACACCATTTCAAATGACAAGATTTATAACTTACAAACCTGTAGAGAGATTATAGTATCATACATAGGTAGCTAGCCTCAAAAAATCAGAGGAAATTAACAAAGTAGTTGCTTGTTGACAGAATTTGTGAATTGCTTGTCCTACACTATTAAACACGGTTCACATTAGCACTTATTTCAAGTTTTTACCTGCTTGGTGGAGAGGACAAGGACCTCTGTAGGTTTACACCCGAATTCATATCATGGTAATATGGCTGGCTAGGAAGCTCTCCAATTGGGAAGTTCACTCCAGTTCCCTGGGTTATGGGTGCTGAAAAACACATCATCATAAGAACTCAGAGATAATCTTCTATCTTTTTAGCCATCTTTTCATTTTTAACACTTGGAAAAATATCAAGATGTTACTACATGTATCTAATTTTCCGCCTCTTGTGGAAACCAAGTACAGACAAGTTGTATCAATAATTATGTATGTAAAAAGTGAATTATCTTCCCTAGTACGTACAAAACCCTTAGCAGCTATGCAGATATAATACATTTGTTTTATAAGAGATAACATGGAATCACCAATATGAAAAAGATAATGCAAACCTCAAGCACTATAATGACTGAGGCTAGGTTTATGAGGACAGCTAGTATTATTTATTAAAGAACTGAAAAAAACAGAAATAAGAAACTCGGAGACACACAAACTCCTTTTCCCTTAGTGTTAACTCTTTTGTATTAATAATAGCCTTCTCTGTTGACAGCCTGGTTTTCTGCCTCCTTTTTCTTTTGCCCAGTGCCACAGGTTCTGCTTTTCATATGTACACCTACACACAAATACATACACTCAGTGTTACCTTCACCTCCTTACAGGGTCTGTGTACCATACAGACTCTGGCAATTCAAGAATAAATTATGTGCTACATATTGTGGTGTATTTACCTTTGTTCATTGTCTGTACATTGTGCATTTTAACTGCCTTTGGCACTTAAAAGAATAATTGCATGTTGTGTAATGTATTTGAAGGTTTGTGTTTTTCTTGACAGTTTAAGTACAGCTCTGTTGCAGCTTGAGGTTAAACAAATGCATGGTAAGAAATCCCACAGAAACCACATGCTTTAATGCTTATTATTAGAAGTATATCATGTATAACAGCTGCATAATGCACAGTTTCATAGCATAATTACAATATTGTTTCTTTTTTAACCTGAATGGCCTCATACTTTAAAATGTACTTAACCACCTGACAACTTAAAGAAAGCTATAATTCACACATCTTCAGCCTCCTAAAACAGCAAAACCATATCTTCAGCAAGCACAAAAAAGGATATGCCTTAACACTGCAGGATGGCAATGCTCAATGTTTTGCTGAAGGATTTAACATAATTTTAGTTGTTGAATATTAATTTCTGACCACAGTAAATGAAACAACCCATGCATCTGAAGCCTCAGTAAGTTAATTAAATTCCTCAAGCACCCTGACCCTGCTTGAATTAACAGCTGTGCAAAATATGGACAGACATTTTGGAAACTTGTACCTCTTTGGCTCCGTCCTCACCTCACCAGAAAAGTGATTTTTCTGGACAATTCAGTTTTTACAAGGCTGGTATCATCACTGTGGACACTTCTAACTATAACTTTCAACTGCTCTTCTTCATTTCTTAAAGAAGTCTTAAGAAAAATACTTTAATCATGTTGATAGTAAAGGATAGAAAAGAAAAGGTCAGGAAGAAATGCAAAATGAAAATGTAGACAGATTTTGGTATACTATTGGTATACTATTATAACAAATTGTTAGATGTCAACAAAAGAGCTCTTATATTCCTTTCGGTTTTTCTTTCTGCAGTTGAAGCTTCACCTGTACTTCTATATTTATATTTTGTGGTGGGTTTTACATATTCATGTGTGTAATATTTCTGATGCCAAGACAATGTAATTGTCATTGACATAGCCAGTCAATTACATTGGCATGTCAATGTAATTGACATAGCCAGTGCTATGACTAAAATAAACACAAACATTTAATGAATTGTTAATCATCCTTTATATCCATACTGTGATTTTTATTTTAAGAGTTACAAATTAAAAAATAAAGAATAATCAGACCTTTTAGCAATATCCAAGGATGTGTAGGGCATGCTTAAAAAACTGTAAATTTTTTTGCAGTTTTCTAAAAACAGAAAATTTTGCTCCATATGGTAATTTTATTGATATGTCTGTTCATAAGGTGCACAGAGGGAGATATAACAAATTGATTCCATCTTTAAATATCAAAACGACAGAAAGAAGGCCTGTTGGTTTTATTACAAACGTGAAAGTTGGACTGTAATACTGTGGTCAAATACATCAAAACTGTGCATGATTATAGGCATTTCCTATGCATCTTACATCTCGTGGAGAAAAAGCTTCAAGAGCAAAACCTTCACTTGATTACAGCAGGCTTTGGAAATGGTTAAACACAAATGTTAACTTACTTCTTGACACCCTCACAAGTTCTGACACGTTGAATACTCCGGATTTCACAAAACTGTCCTCAAGGTACACTGAAAAGGACCACAGAACCATAGTCAGTATAATGAGAAGATTAATAAACGGGATTTTTTTGTATAGAATTAATAAGTAGGTTTATATACCAGCTAACAATGGTATTAACAGAGTCCCAGAACTACAATACACAAATCAAAGTACACTGAAAGCTGATCACAGGATCTAATGTGAGCTGAATTAAGGCAAATGTGCAAAAAAGTCTTAAGGACCTGTGATAAAGCAATTTTTAAAGAGTAAAGGAAAACTATCAAGCAATATACTTAGTCCCTCGTTAACCATCAAAAAAAAGGTCTGAAAACTAGTTTCTTTTATTAGTATCTTCAAATTTTAAGTATTGAACTATGACCGGTATCAGCCAGATAAGCAATATCACCATAGAGCAGTCCTCTCCTTGCATATGTTTCTGCTAAAAAGATTTTTACTTAACTCTCACCTTGCTGATTGTCACTTTACAGTATGACCTCCATTACAAAGTCATCATTTCTGAGGTGGATGAGAGGTTTGCTATTATTTCCAGGAAAAAACAGGAACCGAACAAAGCAGCTAAGCTATTCAGTGGGGTGTTTTATATACATGATGAATTCTATATCTAGAAGCCTATGTTTAAGAAAACACATATTATTGGTTTGGCTTATATTTACTTATTCTAAGATAAATGCATATGATATACTTTCCCTGCTGTGAAATTCAGGCATAAGTTGGAGTACTGCTGTGAAATAGCAGCTGATAATCAAGACATATCTCAGTAGTGTAACTAGTAACCTTATGCAAAGAGAGCTAAGAAACCTATGTTTCTGTGGAAGTCTCACATCAATAATCACTGCAAAAGCTGTATTACTGAATTTGAGATTATATGGCATCACAGCCTTATACAGGCAGTAATAACAACCATTTACAAATGAAAGGATTTAGATCTCTACTTGGTGCACATTGCTGCTCCAACAGTGTTACTTTTTTGTTTGTTTTCATGTAAGACAGTGCACTAAGAATTTCTTACTGTGGTTTTTCTAGTCTCTTTTCTGAATTAGTACAGTTTTTTTCTTTTGGAAATAAACTGTCACTTTTCTGTTCCAAATGTTTGAGGGAGAAAAAGTATTCCAGATGTCTTAACTAACAAAACAAACAAACAAATAGCACACCTACTGGAATATCAACTGATTTAGAAAAAGTGGTTTGGTACTATTCTCTTTGGATTTCCTTTGGAAATTGCTGCTTTAATCTTCAAGTGATTTAGTGCACACATGGCCACTATAATCAGAAAAGTGACTGTAGAAGCAGTACACTTCACCTGAGAGGTCTGTCCTCGGTATATCTGGACAAGCCTCTGCTTACTTTTCAGGGTCAGACAGAGGGCAGAGGCAAAAAGAGTGGTTTTCCCTGCTTACTAGTCCCACAGAGCTGCCTCACCCAGCACCTCTGGTATTATTCACCAGTGCAGGTATAAACAGTGTGCCACAGAGCCTAAGCTGAAAGAATGGGAACACATCCAACCAAGCACATTTCCCAGCATCTCTGCTACTCTGTCAGACCTATAGGAGAGTTGCAGCCTTTCCCAGCTGAGAACTATTCCATGACCAAGTGCCACGGGTGTACAGAGCGCTGTAGGCCTGTGGGATCATCCTGGACAGTGCTCTGCCAATGCTGTCATCTTCCCATCTTCCAGGCAATGTCACTTCATACACTACTCCTGCACATCTTTATTTCCACCAACAGCTCTTCAGGTCTCCCTCCCTTTTTAATTCACTTCTTTTCATATTTCTCCCTCTCTCTTTTTCAACAGATTTTCTCCATATCCATTACTTTTCTCTCTCTTACTGTCCTTCGCCTGGATATTGTCAGCCCTTCTGCAGTGTCTAAGAAATAAGAGCCTTCCTCTTCTATTGTCTGCATTCTCTTGCACCGTTTCTCCACATTTTTTGTGTGGATGAAAACATGGCATGGCTTCTGAAATACTTACTTCTTTATTTGCCAGAACTTGGTATAGCCATATAATAAAAAAATGTAAACAGTAAATTTTTACTTTTCCCTTCCTCCTCAGTTATTGGTTTTTAACCTAAGAACAGGCAAGCTGGATGAATGCTAGTAATTCCTCAAGCAATGACAATCATTCCCTTCTCTGCTTATTTCCTCCAACAGGAACAATCTGAAGTACTACATGGAAGGGAGATTTCTGAAGAAAAAATGGTTTCTTGGTTTTAGTTGGCTCATAAGGGAAGTGTGGCTTAAAGCCAGTGTACAACCATGCAGCCAGCTCCGAAGCTGGTAATGAGACATGACTGAACTTCTCTGCTGTTTATCCAAGCATGACTACTTTGAAGCAAAAGGCCTCTAATTCAAGCCAGACTAACTTGAGAGGAGCTTTAGCCAAGTGTAGATTAATCAAGCTATCGCTACAGTGAGAACAAGGCCCAAGGCTCATATTAAAAGAAGAAAAAGCCTATGTTTGATTTTATATGTAAGAACACAGATGTGTACATGTATGCATGCATGCACACTCAAACACAGACATTTAATCTTCAGTCTTCTCTCATGAATTCTTAAGTTTTTCTCACTGGCAATATTGAGAATAGCTACATAATATAAAGAGCAATACAGAGTATCTCTCCTTGTGATAATGAAATGGGAGGAGGGAAAATATTTTGCCACGAAGTGGTACCACCATTTATCATCCCCTCACAAAAGGATGCATTGTTGACTGGTGGGTCATGTCTTTCACCTAGGTTTCATCCTATCTTGGAGTGGGTCAAAAATAATGACACCCACAGATATATGCAAATTCTTTGACTGGCATAAGGAAAGAAAGGGAAACTGCAGCTATTGTCGATCTCAATCAGCCTGAAAAACAACTTGACTTTTTTCTCTATGTAATATGACAAATTATTATTAAAGAATTAATGCAACAATTAACAATCTATGTCATAGCACTGAGCAACTGAGCTTTATGTTCTAACAGGAAAGGTAGACTCCAATGGTACTTCCAGGTCCAACACCAGCGAACTTCAACAGTTTCACCTAGTTATGGAGACAATCTATGGTGGGTATGTTATAGACATTCCTATTCACATTATTATACTTCATGCAAGACAAAAATATGTGGTGATACTTCATACAGTATAGGTCTTACTGCTTTTTTTTGTTTGCCATTCCCTAATATACTGTCTACATTAATTTGTTAAAGAGCCTTAAATTAGCACTCTTGGTGTGTGATTCTGATCTACTCAGTACAGACATTATGCACTTGATAAGTCTGTTGTATTCCTCACAGACAATTTACTTTATCTTTTGATGGTCACGATAACACTTTCCTGTCTTTATGATTCAAGCCTAAAAACAGCATTGAGTATTGTTATTTAATAAAACTCATCCTGAATGAGAGATGGCACTCTCTGAAATGCATTTTACTAATTGTCATTACTCTTAAAAATCTGATTTCTACAAAAGGAGCATTTCTGACAAAACCGCTGTAGTGCAATGTTGTATAAAGAGTCAGTAACCTCCAAAACCCATATAAAAAGTGGATTTTTAAATTTTCTTTTAGCTTCTGTGCATGGTGAGTATAAAATCTTTCTCTTCTTGCCTTTTTACAAGAAAATTCACTCCTGAAAAATACAGTTTCCATACAATTCCACAAAGGCCAGGCCAGTGGCATCAAGGGTGAAAGATAAGCAAGTTAAGCGAAGCAGCAGATCTGATCAAGCTCCCATATTACAGTCAGTAAAGGGAGAAACCTTCAGCAATGCCTCTGACTGCTACAGGAGTCACTGCTCCTTATACATCTTCCACTCCATTTCTGCACTATGCCTTGTATTATGCCTTGAAGAGATGAGTTACAAGTGTAGCTTTTAACTTTTTCAACCATGCGCAAACTTAAAAGCGGGGGAAGGGAGAGAAAATCAAGTAGTTTCAATTGACTGAAAAATAATATCAGTCTGCATGATCTATTACTCTAACAAGCTTGTTCTCACATTACTTAAAAGCTTGCTAGTGACGTTTAGCTTTGCAAATTTTTAACCCGTCTTTGTTATGTCTTCTGATTTAATTGTACTTTTATGAATAGAATGCCTGTTTATGTTCTGCTGCATATAGGCTAGAGCCTAACCATATAACTGTTTCCTGGTACTATCATAAATATTGTTTTCTCATTGATACTGCCTTGGTTTTGAGCAACTTATTAAGGTGGGTAAGGATCCAACCAGTGCTGGAAACAATTTGCACCAACAGACTTCTATTTCTGCATCTTTAAAAAGATGAATTATACAATAGTAGATTTACTTACTAGCAGAAAGAAAAATACATGCAACATCATGAGTTACTGTGAGAAGAAAGGCTGAAAACTTTAGCCTGGTGTATAGCAGACAGCTGTACGTAAACTTTAAGTTATGTAGGGTAATGTTCTAGATGCTGCTAGCTACAGTTTGTACAGCTACTATTTACAGTCAGAAGCAGTAGCGAAAAATCAGTCTCACTCTGTTCATAAGTCAAAATACAGTCAGCAGACACACAGTTTGTTTTCTTACGGCATGCATTTTGAAACCAGTACCTGAAATATAGTACCAGAAGCTGGTTACTACCAAAATAGAGTATCTTAAAGGCAGTTATGGGTGGATAATATTTGCCAAGGAGTGAAAAGGAAAATTTCAGTGATGCTATCATTTGAAACAGTTGAACTAAGGACTGTTTAGAGAATGAGGCTATTTTGGTTATCACACAACATTCTCTTGTCATGTGGAATACCCACAGCTTTTTTGAGGTTCTTTTATCCTGAAAGCTGTAATAATGTTGTACCTGGGACAGGAAACAAACTGACAAAAAGATCCCCTGTTTTCATCGAACCTTTTAACATGACGAGGAAATAAAAAGCCAAATGTGCCATTTTCACAAACAAATGAGATTTTTGACACCCTCAAAATCATAGCCAGAACCACAATAGTCATCTGTGCTGCAGTAATTTGAAGTAAAAACCAGCTTTAATGGACTCTGAAATCCATGACTAGAGTTCAAGTGAGTTGCCCTGAAACCTATCAAGAAACAGAAAGCGTAAATAACACAAATGCCTGCTGCTTTCTGTTCCAGAGGGTCTCAGGTTATATGGAAACTACAGCCGAGATTCACGAAAAAGGTGGGAGAACTGCTTTCTAACAGCTATAGGACTAGCAGGAACCAAAAGGGAATTTTCTGATGCCAAAGACGGTTTCTGGAATTTTAACTGGTAACATAAGAGTTTTTAGTAAATTCTTTCTCTGTGCACACTTTCAAGTAAAAAAACATCGTATCCACCGTTGGAGGCAACATCTGAATCAGCATGAGAATTGATCACAGTATCATTTATTCGCACAGGAGGTTCATAAAGAAGGACAGCCATTGCAAACAAGAATGTAAAGGTAATCCCAAACCAGTAGGCAGTATTAATTACCCAAACCAAATTCCAAACCATCCTGAAAGGCCAAAAACTCTTTCTTTTGGAAAAAGGGACTGTACAACCTGTGCAGATCTACAACTGCCGAGATAGTAAAGCTGTGCACTGACCCCAGAATGCCCACCCACCTCCAGCTCAGTGCTGGGAAGATGATAAAGAAAAGTACCATCTCTCAATCACTGACATTATTAATTCATAGAGCATTTGGGAAAGGGAAACCCTATTTTATTTGAAGATCGCTATTTGAGATGGCATGGTGCAAGCATATGAGAAACAGCAAGCATTTCAGGATATCCACTTCCATGCTGAAAAAGAGGTGAATGTGTGTTTATTTAAATACAATTCTGATTGAATTCCCTAAACTGCTACCATGGCATCATTGCTTCCACAAGAAAAGCAGCTTACAATGATGAGGCCTGGGAGTATCTCTTCTGTTCCTACTAATTATGGGGCTAATTCTCCATCCACAATAGGGTAGCTTGCAATAGAGTAAAATAACGAAACCGTCTGTAGTCTGAGACATTCAAAACGCAAAGAACTTTTTTTATTGCACTTCCAAAAGAGTGCAAAGTTTGAGAGCATCTTCCTCTTCAGAGGTTATTTCTGAAACTACACACACTAAAACTCAAAACTGAAATATTTCTATCTGAAACAAACATATATAGGTAAATTTATCACACACTTCTTAGGGCTTGATCCCAAAAAATATTCTCCCTACTGCTGCTAGCCCACATAAAAGTGCAAGGAAAGACTTTGGGGCTCTACAGCTGCAAGACAGACTTGCATACTGAGAGATAGGTGAGGCTCATTGCAAGCTTTTTGGTAACACCTTCCTAGAATAAAATTTTTGGGGGAAAAAGACAAAGAAAATCAATTCCAGAACAGTGAGGCTGGGGCTGGGGATTCAACTACTTATGCCACAATCAGATTAAGGATTTTATCTCTAGGCAAATTCCCTGAAAATGTATCCTGGCATGTTGTGGAGGAAAGAAGGGAACCAATGGGGAGTAAGGAAAGGCAAAGAGGCAGAGACAGTTTGTCCATCTCTTCATCTAAAAGTGTTACGCCATACAAATAATTTAATATTCATCAACACACAGGCTCAAACCTGAGTTCTCTGCATCCCAACTGATCTTATGGAGACAGAAAAATTAATATGAAAATATTCCTTAAACCAGTTAAAATGGAATAAATTCTATCACAAAAAAAAAGCCAAACAATCAAAAAATCTAGCATCTGCTGCTTGCTAGGACACAGCTCTAGTAATCTCTGAAGCCAGCTGCCTGGATGAAATGAAAAATCTGAACACACTCATCTTCCCTCACCAAAAAGGCTCATACCTGTCTGTGTCAGGACAGCCAGGTTTCCTTTGCATTTTCTGAAAAGCTATTTTTTGTATTGCCCAGTGCTGGACAAAAATGGGTCCAAAATCTAGAAGGTACCCATACAAAAGGGGACTGGTTGCAAGCTTTACAGCAAATTGAGTCTCTTTACTGTCCTATCCAGACAGCATTTAACTCTATCAATATTGCTATTTTTTACCCCTATTTTAGTAGCTTTAACAGGCTGTGTTCAAAGATTTGAGCAACACAGCAGCAACTCGACACAGATGTGTTAATGCTGGCATTTAAGTAAATCAAATCTGCCAACCAGCAACCTCAAACCAATGGCAAATCTCAAGTAGTATTATTAATGTCAAGCAGTTGCGGCCAGCAGGCAGAAAGGGAAAGAATAACAAAGCAAAGCAAAACCCAGAAAATCCTCACCTAGAAGAACTGGCTAGTAAGAACTGTATCTCTGAAGACCATATTGTTATGGTTGGTGTCAATACCATTAGCTTATTTTCTCTTTCTACTCACCTTCATAATTTTCTTATGCCTAACAGATGAACTTGGTGAAAGATGTTATCTTCTGTCTTCAGCATCTATCCTGCCACACCACTGCAGGTACTTCAAGATACACTTGTGAAGACTCATTTTTCAGATTTTCTTAAGCTATATAAAAGACCTATGGGACTTACAGGAAGCAAATGATAATTCAGCATTACACTGAAAACTGCCACACCAGGTTACCTTTAACAGACTGCTTCAGCAGTAGCTCAGAGTATTCTGGGCACAAAGCAAGAAACAAGCCTAAAGCACTTGAGGTGCGTTTGGTTTTTGGTGGCTTGCAGGTGTTTATTTTAGTGTGCAAAAATATGAGTATTTTCAAACCTATTAATCAGGTGTGCTTCTATCTGTTCAGACACCCTCACTGGAGCCATTATCACGTCCATTGTCTCTTTTAAATCATGCAAACTTTTAATAGTTAGGACTGTGTTTGCACAGCACAAACTTTTAGATAACCAGGAACTTAATGGCTGATGCAGGCCATAGTAGTGCTCAGATTCTTCTCCTCTCTCAGTTCAATTCAGCTCATTTATCTGCCTGGAACTTACTTAATAGTCC
The DNA here is from genome assembly GCA_013398015.1 of Oreocharis arfaki. Classification (NCBI taxonomy): domain Eukaryota; kingdom Metazoa; phylum Chordata; class Aves; order Passeriformes; family Paramythiidae; genus Oreocharis; species Oreocharis arfaki. The sequence continues at coordinate 175,725 of VZRR01013252.1, read as the reverse complement.
CTACAGACAAGAAACATTTACAACCAAGCTCTCTGAAAAGCAAGATTCAATCTTTAAAAATATAAAAATGTATGTTAATTTAAATATATATTATAAAATATATATTATAAAATATAAAATTCAAAGTTATTGAAAAATAAAACTTAGAGGAGGATACCCCTGGATTTAGCTACAAAAGCAACATGCCACTTCACCACAAGCTACACCATCTTAATACTGCATTGGGCTATCAAAATATTCAGTATATTTTTAGGAACCTATTGTAAAGAATTCCAACAAGTGCTCTTAATGTTCTTTTGTTTGGCAAGTGACATAACCCTCTCTCAAATTGTTGTGAGGACAGCAAATTACCAGACACCCTAAAGAATGCAACAGTCTCGCCAAACCTAGAAAAAACCCACTCTTAACACCAACAGCTTTGCCAACTACCACTCAGTTTCCAGCATCCTCTTCCTCGGCAGTATCTTTGTGAAGGTGGTGGCATCCAAAAGCTAACAGCACATATCCCTTGCCAGCACCCTGGCTCCTTGACATACAGGCACTAGAACAAAACATGATGGAAGAACAACCCTCCTGGCACTAGTAGTCCACGTGGTCCTGGCCTGGGACCCAAAACAAACCTCAGAGTGGATATCCTCTGGGGTTCTGGCAGTAGTTACTGACTGGGTCTAATAATAAGAATTGTGAGAAGTTTAGTAAGAAAGAATAGGACAGTAGTCCTTTTCCCAGACAAGCTGAATGGCATGCAATTCTCTCTCATTCTCCTGCACAGCCCTAGAAGTCCTGTATTCTGCTGTCCCACAAATCACAGCACTTTCACCTTGCCAGCTAAACTCAAAAACAGGATTACACGGGGAAGCTGAACAAAGATAGAAGTTCTTGTATCTTCCAATAAATGACAATCAATTATCTTTCTGTCTCTGCTTAAATGAAGGGTTTCAAGGGAAGCAAGGCACAGCTTCTATATTCTGTCCCGACTTGGCAGCAGACAAAGGAATGATGCTGGCTGCAGTGACTGCAAATCATGAGAAAGTGTTATGCTCATATTTTAAGCAGAAAGTTCCATGATGAAATCAGCAACAGATTTATCTGCTTTCTATGTCCCTCTATCTTCTGAGACAGTGGAGTTGGTCAAACGTTACATCTGACCCTCAAGTCTGCCACCAGAAAGCCTACACAGCTTGTCTGCTGCCTCCCCAAGGCTCTCTTGCTGGCAGCAAGAGTCCTCCTTACTGGAGTTAAGACCGAGGCCTGGTGAGACTGGACTCACTATGGGTGTGATCCTCACTAGTAAAATATGTACTTCTACCTTGCTACTCCAAATGCTAAATGGTACTTCAAAACCAGAATTTTAAAACCTGTTGAAGGTGAGTTGACCCTGCCTTCAGCTTCCCAAAGTCAGCAGCTACAAAGAATCCTTCAAAACGACAAGGAGTAAGGTAATGCATTTGTCTGTTGCCCTCACAGAAATATTCTAAAACCAAAATAAATGCTCTACAGCTAAATGCCCCAAGTTTCAAAAACTGTAATTATCCATAAAGAAACTTTTTGTATTTATTTTATCTGTAAATTTGCTCTTTTGGGTGTTTAAATCACTATCCTACCTAATGTATGGTATGTATTAAGTAGAAAAATAAAATTTCACTCTTAACATCCCACACAGTTTGGAAAGAAACAGGATCAAAGTCTCCAGTTGAAACTGATAACAAGCCTGCATCATCCCTTGAAGAAAAAAATATCACTTGCATTAGAGCTTAGAAAGATGTTAATGACTTGCTCTGCCCTCTTATCTTTAAAATACATCTGTTATCTTCAAGTATATGTATCCAGAGTTTATATTACAGGAATACGGCTTTTTGTATAATGATCTTTGATGGTTCTCCCACTTTTAGGTGATCACACACAACACACATTACATATTTCACAAATAGAGAATTCTTTGATCATATGCATACTATAAAACCGTACAACTACAAAGCAGGCTGTTTTTCCTAATGTTTCAACAGATCCAGAAAATATCCATGTATACATTAAGAGCTCATCAACACAAAATTACTTGCTGGTCAGAATGTGGTTCATTTTGGATTTAGAAGGTCAAACTGAGTTAGTTGCAGTTTATTTTAGGTACACACATCTTCTGAGAGCTAAAATGATAAGATGCAACATGGTCGTGGCTGGAGTCACTTCTTGCTCATTAAGAAGGGATAGTGCGTCTGTCACAATTGTTTGTCTTACTCTGATAAAATTCATAACATGACAAAGGTTTACAAGATTTTTGAGTACAGCTCAATTGATAAGAACGATAACCTCATGAAAATACAAGGAACCTTTTGTCTAAGCAGACTGGAATGGCGAAGTCTGGGTTTGATTTTCTCTCGTATTTTCATTTTAAAATAATCCTTGAAAAGACCATATACACTAACATCTCCCTCAAACAAGTGTCACTAGCCATGACCCATTAACATGTTTGAAAACCTCTCTGACCTGATACAAAAAAAATTTTAAATTAACACATTTGTATTTTATAAAGCACACATGAAAAGTAAAAAAGCTGGTAGATCAGTCACAGAGTTTAGACACAGGTCAATTGTCTTTTGTCTCAGATGAAAGAAAACTGGTAACATTTGAAGACTTTTATAAAAATAATTTGGGATCTTGTTTCCTTAGTCCTCTACCCATCCTCACTTAGAAAACTCTAAAAACCATTAAATGAAAGAAAAGCTCCTTAGATTAAATGAATGATGATGAAACTGCTATTGAGGCACTGCCAGTTTAAAGGAAATAAAGTATCACAACTTGTCCTGATTACACATACTTACCAGTACAAGATAGGCTGCTGACCAATTACACTCTCTTTAGCTATTAACAGTAGTATCTTTGTTCTCAAACAATGTTAGATGCACATGTTCTGCAACTTATATTTACCTGGTGGATTCTTGGCAGGATCATTGTGGCTTGGACTTCCTGGTTGTCCAGAATCTATAGCGAAACGAAAGAAATGTTTTAATAATTTGTTTTGCAAGTATCTCACAACCTTTTAATACCCTCTATTAACTATTAAACTAATACGTTACTTTATTCTTTAAAGGTCACTTCCTTGGCTTTCTATGTGAAGCATTATTGAACAAACACACTATATGTAACCTATTTTATACAGATGCAGAAACATTGTGTAAGATGCAATGATCCTAATAAGAGGAACTTGTAGATCACTGAATAAGGACAAGAGAGTCATGCAGGTAAATACTCAAGTTGTAAACACATTTACAAGGGTACCTTTTCATTCCCTTTCCCTCCATCCCCCAAATATAATCTTGCATAACGAGCAAAGCAGAGGTAACTTCTTTTCAGGCAGTGACCAGAAAGACACATTGGATCAGGCAACTAGTGGTGCTTGCAGTGATGAGTCCTGTTGCTTCAGCCTTTCCTTAGAGCACAAAGGCCTACATTGCTTCCACAGACTCATGACTGCAACGAGGATATGACAGTCTGTTTAAATACAATATGGTCTTTGTGTTCCTAGCCTGTGAGAACTGCTAGGAACTGTTGAGAAATTAAGATTATGTAACATAAAAACTAATAAAACTCAAACACTTCAAATTGTGTTCCTTTCATGATACATGCACCTAATGAATCAAGAGGAGAAAGTAATTTCATGTTAACACACTAAAAAATAAACTATATCCTTATTCATAAAAACAGTTGCTTTTAAAACCATCTTGTTTTCACTGTATTCTCACATCAATAATGTAACAAAACCCTGCTCCACTGCAAGAAATGAACAAAGATATAAGAAACAAAAAATGCAGAGGAAGAAAATAAATGAAGCACTGCCATTTGTCCCACATACAAGCATGTAAAATGGAGCTGGTTTAGAGACCGAACAAAAAATACCGATTTTCTTAAATGTAGTGGCATTATTAATAGCATAAGACCACCAAAAGATTGCATCATAGCACCACAGAAACTGCTACCACCAAACGGACTCCAGATGTAGAGCTGTTAAATGCAGTGCTGCTTAGAGTGCCCAAATTAAAGAATAAAAAAAGATAGAAAAGAAGAAAAGTATGTATCAACAAATATTTGTCCTTCAATTATCATTACTTCTTCCTATAGGTGATGTAGTCCTCAGCCTAGAATGAGAGATTCCCTGTACCTGCTACAAGAAGTTCAATCAGTTGCCACCTGTTATGCAGCCTCATAAACATGGCTTGACTCACATGTCTCTCAAGCACTTTAAGTTAACACAAGCTTGATTCTACAGAAGATATTAACTGAGATGGAAATCCTTTTCACAGCTCAAGTTCTACTAAGTTGGTCTGAATGGCGATTGTCACAAAACATACACATATGGGTAGCTACCTGAGTACTGGAATTCCAAGGCACATGTGAAACCCAGTTCCAATGGTATCGAGAAACACAACAAAATTTTCCGATACTGAATTAAATTGCCCTTGTACACAATAAAATACACATTGAATAGGGAATTTCCCATGAAATTTCATCTGTCTTCTTCAGCCTTGGGCAGGAAACCTGAAGGGCTAGCGTAGGGGCTGGATTCTGCCCTTGCCATGGTTTTGGCAGTGGGGTACTCTTAGGAGTCCCATTGTGCAGCACAGTATGTATACTTTCAGTATGTCTGGCTCTTGGCACAATACGATATAGTACTTCCCTTAAAGGAATTAAATCAAGTTAAGTTGAAAACTAAATCAGCTACAGGAAATGCTAGAAATATATGTTTCTCCACATATGGACCAATCTGTGGAGAATCGTCCTTTCTCCTGTGTTGAAATTCAACCCCCTGCAGGGGGTGAATTTGATGTTCTTCTAACAGACATTTTTCATTCTGCAAACCATACATACTACTATTTAAATTCAGAATATCAGAGAGGATTAATTTCACAGAGCAATGGTCCAAGTGTAAAACTACTGCAGATGTGTGGTTAAATGAAGTGTCAATTTGGTAGCAGATAAACCCAATAAAGCTTGAACAACATAGCTTCATGATCACAGAGATTCGAAACTGAAATAATGAGGCCTACCAGAAAACAACCTTTGAAGTTTTCTCCTGTTAAAGTTCACTAAAAAGAAGCACAAAGTGATGTAATTTTTGAGATCTTGCACAGCAATTTGACTTTACTCCTAATTTCTGGATTCAGGATTTAAAGATTAATGGCAGTTTAAACAACTGTTGTTATAATAAGAAACTTAGCAAAGAATTTTCTAATTATAGGGATAAGCAGTTAGCCATTTATTATAAGTTTCCAGTCAGACTTAACTTTGGGTTTTGTTAACTACTCGATAATCATGGTTTTTACATATTAACTCTCAGTCTGTGTTTTCAGAGATCTCAATGAGATTTTGAGAAAGCAAAGAATTACTGAAGATGAATATGAGAAGCAACTTATCTAACCCTTCACTAAATGCAGTTGAAAAGGCAAAGAATTTTATTCTGCATGAGAGCAGCAACCTATGGAACTCTGCACTTAAAACAGAGAAGCATCTGATCCACAAGATGAAAGACACAGACCTGAGATGGCCTGTGACAATCCAATTCTATTACCAGTGTCAGTAATTATAAAGCACTCTTCTGTTTTGATTGGATGCAAATAGCTTTGCAAAGTACAAAAGAACCATGGTCATTATAGGATTAAATTACATGAATAACTTCATATAAGCAGAACATTAAATGAACATATACATTGGAGCAATGCTCTTCTAAAAGAGGGAGTAAGAGGCATTTTTGGGAAGCCACAGAAGCTAAGGAAGAAGAAGACATGTTAAGACAGTTTAAATCTTTCTTTGTCCTCATCTGTACAAGATCAATAATTAACAACATGAGCCCTTTTCTCCCGAGTGATCGAGAAAGACATAAACTAAACTCATTGTCTGTCTAGCTGGATTTGCATTCAATTGTACCAGCAAATAACTCCTGCACATTAAAAAAAAAAAAAAATCCAACAACCAAAAGCAAAAGAAACCAAATAACTAAAAGAAAAACCCAAACCCCAAGCAACTTCATAAGCTAGAAGATGGATGAAAAGATACACAACCAGGAGAAAATAAAATCCCATCATGTTTATGTAATAAAATTGAAATTTTCATAATTTTCATTTAGGTGGCTCCCAACTGTAAGTTTCCTTAGGAACTTGGTTGTTGGTTGGTGGTGGTGGTGATTGTTGCTATCGTTGTTGTTGATGCAGAGCAAAAGGTCGCCTACATGTACAAAATGGCTTTCATATGCAGCTCACAGCAACAGCGGCATATCTTCTGCTCTGCTCTTCTTGGTGCCATCTCATCCAACTTATCCTTGATATGTTATTGTCCCATGGATGAACAGTTTATGCGAAATAGGTTCAAGCCAGCCTTTAGTTTTAACAGGTCATGTAACCCTGATATACTTTATGTGTAACTTATCATGATTTAGCATGGCTATCACCAAGAAATTCAAACTCTATCTCAAATTACTCTTGCTTCTAGGACACTATATGAAAGGATGAGCCAAGAAGCTGATATATTTTATACTTAATTGTTTTCCTATGTTTTCATTCCTAGAGGTCCATCGCAATGAGCATCTGTGAGTGCAGGTAACTCCCAGTGCAGCCAGAGTTAAGACAAACTGACTTCTGAGGCCTGCTTCCAGTGAGAAAATAAGCTTCCATTTTCCCTGTGGTACAGTACCAGGAAAAGTCTTGGCTTCATAAGGCAGAGGAAAAAAAAAAAAAACTGATGGTTTTCCATATAGCCCAGGATGAGATGCTCTCTCCTTTAGAACCACCTCGTCTTTGACAAGCAGGAAGGATGCCCATGCCAGCAAAGCCAAACAAGTCACATTGTTGTCCACCAGCCTCCTGAAGGATTTTTAGTATTGCTCACCTTAATAATCTAATCTTTCACTTTTCAGCTGATAAGATACTCTCTTTAAAAAGTAAGTTATGCTATACCTTCCTTATGCCCCATCCTGTACAAGAAATTTTGGGTTTAAGGCTCTCTGTAAGAGCATAATACCAAAGACATTGAAAACAAGTAGCAGAAGAATCTGTTAAAATCTAAAAATACTTTCTAGAGCCATGTCTCAGGGAAATAAGCATAATGTCCACAGGCATCACACCAATGAAATAAACTTTCTCAGTGGTTTCAGTGAACATTCCTATTTGCCACGGGCTAGGCGACAGCCTTTTTCCAGCCTCAGTTGATCTCAGCTGACAGACACTAATTTAACCATTCACCAACAGGTAAATACATCCTTGCTCTTTGATAGTCTGTGATTTTGGTATGGGAGATGGGGGACCATAGAGATGTGGCCATCATCAAACCATGCATCAGTCTGACATGTTCAAACTTTCACATTCATATACAGCACTTGACTTGACAGCTGACAGAGTCACTATCATGAACAAGAATAACAACTACCTTCCAGACTGTCAGGATTACCTTGCCATCTGACATCAAAAACTTGAGGTGTATGGTTGTACCCCTGAAAATCACAGGATCACAGGTTACCACAGTGTGGTAGAGAGCTGGGGATGTCTCCCGTCTCAGCCCCTGCCTAATCAGTTCTTGATCTCTCAAAGACTCTCAGAACATCCATAGCAAAGAAAAGTAAGACGTCTTCCTCTCCCCCAAAGCAAACAACATGAGCAGCAAAAATCCATAAAACAAATGAATAATTTCATCCCTGTACTTTAAATCATCTTTACTTATTATTACCCTAATTTTGCTACATAAATACCTTCTACTGCCAACACTGTTTTACCTTGACAAAGCAACTGATCGGTTTGACAAACTTCCCAAACACTTGCAACAATTTCATTTTGCAAAAGCGTTGTCTTTCTCTGTGTAGTATTTCTCTGACAATCGAGAATTATTGTACAACTTTATGAGCATTATTCACACCAGCTCTTGTGATAGGACAGCTAATTTACGGTATAAACAAGCTAAAAGTGGTTTATTGCATTAAGTATCTGCTGAAAGGCTGCTATAAACATATAAATGCTAGTGCCACCCTTGTTTGCATAACTATGTTAACTTGAGGGGGGATTTATTTTTCACATTTTCATAGATCACTACATTTAATTCAAATACTTTTCCAGAAAATTTTGGCTCTCTGATTTCCTCTGATAAAATGTTCACCACCACCAATTTGTTTGGTAGAGCACAAGTCTTGTGAGGATTTCTGAGGGAGCTGGCATTGTTTAGCCTGGAGAAAAGGATCCTGAACATTATTGCCCTCTACAGCTACCTGACAGGAGGTTTTGGCCAGGTGGGGTCATTATCTTCTCCCAAGAGAAGAGTGATAAAACAAGAGGAAACAGACTCAAGTTGCATCAAGGGAGGTTTAGGTTTGACATTAGGAAAAAAAATTTTCTCCAAAAGGGTGACCAGACATTGGAATGGGCTGCCCAGGAAAGTCAGGAAGCCATCATCCATGAAGGTATTTCACAGACCTATAGATGTGACAGTTACGGACATAGTTTAGTAGTGGATTTGGCAATGTTATGTTTACAGTTGGGCTTCATGATTTCAAAGGTCTTTTTCAGCCTAAAGGATTCCATGATTATACATCCCTGAAGAGATATGGTGTGAACCACAGTTCACACAAGGAGGAGGCAGCACCTTAAAAAACAAGTAGGGCTTCACTGTGAGAATGACGTTTGCCCTTGCATCTTTTCCCAAAAGTATATACTTGCTAGCAATACATTTTCATGACACCCAGACTGAAAACATCCACAACTCTGTATCAGTGACTTCTTTTAAAAATATTGTTCTGCTACCCTTATTCTGCAAGAATTTCCTCTGTGCACACAAGACAGCTCAGTTATTGCACTGGGTAACTGCATGAAGGGCTAGTCCTATATATTTTTATTGTGCTTCATATTCATACAACTGGTGGCAAATGAGCAGTATAGATTAGTGACCCAGGAGGCATGGTAAGGACCTCTTAGGAGACCAATGCAACAGCAGAAGGTACCCTGAAGGCTGGATGTGGTGATCCTACACAGGCAGCCTTCATCAGCACCAATGAGCGGCACCAGGAGCTGTAACAGCGACTTAGGACCTTTACCTCAAAAGTGTACTGCTGTCTAACCTTCACCTACCTGAAAAAGCCAACGAAGAACAGAGATGACTGCTTGCCCCAGAAAGCTAAGGTGTCTGTCAGTGTTGGTACACAGGCTTTAGCCCAAGCAGGCATGACACTTCACAAAGCCTTCAGGGCTCAGGCCATGGAGTTGCTTCCGCTGGGAGCTGGTCAGGTCAGCCAGCAGAAGCTGGGCTCTGTTTTCATTTCAGTTTAAAACTGTTTGCTTTTGACTGGGGACACAGCAAGAGCTACTAAGCCATCAGCTTACCCATTTCCCCACATGCCCCCACGCCCTCCCACCATAGACAAGCTCGCCTATGGCGGGCACAGCTGGCTGAAACCCCACGTCTCTGCCACTGGAGGAGCATCCCCATGCCTGGGCTTGTCAGGGCAATGCCAGTGCCACGTGGGCTGACAGCGAGGTGGCGTGTGACCGGCTGGGGTGTCGGAGCCCAACGGGTCATGGCAGGCTCCCTGCTTCACTTCTCCTTTCATCAGGAGATCTGCCTCTGCCAAGTCACCCAACGGGCCATTGTCAAGACTGTTAACTTTCCTTCAGAGTATTTTAATTAGGTAAATAAAAAATGGTAATTAAATCAACATTACGTAATGTGTTTCTGATTTGTAATCTCATTTAAATTAATTAACTGACTCAGTCCTTGTTTAGTTTTTAAACTGCCCTAGTTAACAAGTGGAGCTCTGGGAGTAAATCCAGTTTTTATATAGTTGAAAGAAATTTAAGGACCTAGGAGCACTTACCAAAACGAAAATAGCAATAAGCATAGTAAGATTTTCAGCTTTATATCCCATGCGTAGATTTATCTTTTTAATTTAAATTCCTTTATTTGTTAATGTGACATAAGTCACAACACTTACTTATTCAAAATATTTCTTATACAATTTATAAAGACCATATGTTGCTCATATTGAACACTGAACAAATTTCTCCAGCTGTGTTATAAGTTGTGCATGGAATATATACATACCTATTTTATGCACACACACACACACATATTTTTAAGTTAAGAAAAAGGTTACATTTTTTCAGGGTCTGAAACAAATATTTCCCATACCTCATAATATTAGTTGAGCTCTTTTTTGACATGTACATTAAGAAGAGATTTACATAGGTATCAAGCCATACGTGGATGAATGTGAAAGAATTACATTTGTTTCCAAAACTTGTTGGATTCAGTAGGAAAAGATGAGATATGAATGCTTAATTTTCTCCATCTGGAGGATACTAGCTATAGTCAGAAATATTTAGAAGTCGTTTTTGGAAACCAAGGAGATCTTTTATGTTAAGGTATGTTTCATAAAGGGCTTTTATTACCGATTCTCAGAAAATCAAAAGCAAAATGCAGAACACCATGGAAGACTTATCATGATGTTTAGAGAAGGAAGAAATTATATGATGACCATATTAATTTAAAAGTTCATATTTGCCAGCAAATAATAGGAATTTCCTTGCATATACCTTCAGCTAAATAATAAACAGTCCACTTTACTGTGTTCTGTAAGACAGAGTTGACCCTGATGTTTATACAACGTATATTGCTGAGGTCTTCACAGAATCACAGAATCAATCAGGTTGGAAAAGACCTCTGAGATCCTTGAGTCCAGCCTATGGCCGAACAGCACCCTGTCAACCAGATCATGGCACTAAGAGACAGATCTAGTCTTGTCTTAAAAGACTCCAGTCACGGTGACTCCATCACCTCCCTGCGTAGTCCATCCCAATTTCTAATCACCCTTTCTATGATGAAATTCTTCCTAACATCCAATCTGAACCTGCTGCGTGGATTCTGGTTTCAGGGAAGCCAATGCAGATTTTACCACTGAGTCCCACGCAACCAGGATTTCATTTTCTATAGAGCAGTAAAGCAAAAAGAGTCCAGGGAGATAAAATCCACATTTCCACTACATGAGACAACATTCTTAGGCCAGGGATAATGATGGCAGGACTAAGAAAAAAATCAGATTTTTTAACAAGCCAAAGGTTGTTAAAATCAATGGAAAGTTGCTCCAGTGAGTTTTGGATGAGGCACCTTATGGCAAGTTACAGTTTAAAAGTACAAAAAAATAGCGTAGTTCAACAAATACTGTAGGACAGATCTGCATTTTTTCTTCCAAGTGCATTGCATTCTCCACTAAATCATAGAGTAATAAAAGACAGATTCCTCAGCAGTTCAGAAATTTACAATCGTATGCTACTTAACTTACTTCTAAGAGACATGGGGCATAAGGAATGCCATAGTTCTGTGGATCCTCAAGTAACACATTTTTTTATCAGAGATCTTTTTGAAAACAATGTCTCAAATGGAAGTATATACACGTGTTCTTTATAAAGTGGACTTAATTTCATCTTCTGTAAACTAAAAGTTCATAGACAAAATATGCACCACTTTGCCTATCCATATTCACACACACACACACACACACACACACACACAGAGAGACAGACAATTAAAACAAACTAGCCATGACAAAAGAAAGATTAAATCTATCAGTGGGCACTAAGTAGGTAGTATACAAGAGCTGGCTGAGAAAAATCACCCTACCTTTTTGTGCCAGTGGTTCATAACTTGATTGTAATTGCATGTGTGCTCACAGGCACCGTGTTTATACACAGGTTCGTAACAAATAATGAGAAAATACTGAAGAAATAGTTATAAAGAAATTACGATCTATGAATGAATTTTCTGTCTACTTTGACCCTTTATAGCAGATAAAAATTAGAAGTACCTAGTCATGTGATGTGACCCAGGAGAATTTAAAACATAGAACTGACTAACACATACAAATGTATGACCAACTCAGTTTTGAGTTTGGGCAGGGATGTTCTGCAAATAAATGTAAGGAATTATTTTTAAAGCATGTAACTAAAAAAGAAAAAGAAAGTTATCTTGGTTTAAACCGTGACTTTCGAGTTTAAAACAAAGTCATTTTAAAGAAAATTTTTCCCACAGGCTCCTCATCTCCCTGCTAGAAACAGTACTGCTGTTGCAGTTGTATTGGTCAAAAGCTAAGAAAAAAGTATTAAATCTTACTTGATCATATTCATTTATGCCTTCCCAACATAACTCTGTCATTTTGTGGCTAATATTACATGGCAGCATCTGATTGAAATTCCGTAATTTTCACTGGATGTTACACATTAGCATATTCCTCACTTCTTTTAAGTTCCCAGTTTCTAATTTCCCTAACTTCCTAATCATCTGCCTAGGTGGAGCTCCCTAACAGGGACTATTGTACCTGATAGGTACAATACCAGATGCAGTTTTGCAAGACTTTAAAATATGCTTGCTCATTCAGTATACAGCAAAAGCTCTTTTTCTCTTTCAATTTTGTTTTATTTACAAAAGTTGGCACATGTTCTTGCAGTACCTAAGGGTATTATATACTTGAAAAAAGGATACTACTTTTTATCTAAAAAAACCAGATGTATAGATTCAAATTCCAAGGCTTTAATTTTTATTGCTTACTACTTTTTTTTTTTCTTGCATGAGTGAAAACTGAGTGCTAATTAAGGAGGGGGGGAATGAGGGAGAACAAAAACCCTGACTCAAAATTCTTACTGCACCTGGTAATTTGCCAGTGCCTTGAATACTATTTAACCATCCACTGTTTCTAAGGCTTATTTTCTTACCATGACTCCATCACAGCAGGACCTTCAGAAAGCTATCAAGACTGATTTGGTCTGCAGCTATAAAAAAAAGTCTTTGGAGTTCACTAAAACCTTGTACAAGTTCACTAAAAATACATCAGAAGCTCAAGTTTCAGTCTGCACGCAAAGCAAAAGGAGTTGTACCACCCAACAGCTCCAAGACATGAGTGTGAGTAACCTTAGATATTCAATGTCTACTATAGCTGCAGATTTAGATTCTTATTAAAGGCCCCTTAATACTTAAAAAATAACTTTCTGCTAGCTAAATATATACCATAAAATTCAATCCAAACAGCTCTTTTCATTTTAATAACCCTTTATATTCATGTATCTGTGCATATGTGTGTGTGTGCAGAAATTTCAAAAAAATTCATATAGCTTCAGAGTTATCTTACTTATAGCCAATGTTTTGGGCTTTGAGAAGCGGAAGTCTAATGGGTTAAACATGTTAAATCTCTTGTGCATTATTGAAAGAACAGGAATAAATGTGAACAACAACACCTTCACAATAGTATTCATTACAGAAATATTTCAGATTTTTCAAAAAACTTTAGAGCAAAAAATAGCAACTTCATACTTGCACTCCCCTTCTTCTGTGAACAACAGTAATAATTTTCCCTATTGTGCACCCACACAACAGGTTCAAGATTCAGTTTTATACCTTATGTGTATTCAAGCCCCTCGGCAGGCCTGTTTTCCTGAACAAATGGGTTAAAAACACGTGACCTGAAGGAGTTAGATGAGACACAATGCACTGCACAATAGTTCAGTTGTAAGCACTGAAATTATGGCAGACCTTTTATGACTGATTTCAAGCATGTGACAATACTCTAATGCAAACCTGCAAATTCAGATTTTGCTTTACCTTCCTCCCTTCTGCCTTTCTCTCCCTGCTCTACACAAATACACTACTCATCTTGTGTCATTCTGAAATGAAAACCTTATTACCACTCCCTTTTTAGCCCAGCCTTCTTTTGGTGTTGTTGTTGCAAACATTCCGGAGCAGTGTGAACTCAGTCTGTCTGTACCGCTTGAGTAACTTAAAGTGAATTCAGCAAAGTGTGCAATGCAAGGCCAATGTGCAACCCACACAGCCTAATTCTGAGCTGTTCAGGTTTCCATGCAGTTACTAGAATTTGCAGTGATACGCAGGTGACACCAATTGGCTAGTCTGACATTAAATTTTATACTATGAACAGTTGTATCAAGCAAATCTCCAAAGCCCCGAAATGCTTCCAAGCAGTTTTCCAGGAGCTGTTGTACCTCTGAATAACAACTGTATCCCTTTAATGCCAACTTAAAAGCAAAACATGAACAACAATGGAGCCTTTTCAGGACAGCGGTATGATATCAGCAACGGCAAGAACATGAGAAAATACAATTCTCTCATGAAATTCACCTTGGCCTAGGGCTGTGTTTCTCCACCCAGTGGGTGTGACAGACACGCAAGCATTGCAGAGGGCCCACGAGTAAGTCACACACCACACTTGTAAAAAACAAACCAAGAAAAACAAAACAAACAAAACAAAACAAAACAAAACAAAAAGAGGGGCACTGATCCCAAGACACAGCACAGTTAAGTCTGCTGGTCAGCAGTCCTCCCAAACTGTTTCCCCCTCTCAAAAGTCTGAACTTGCCACATAGCAGTAAACACTTGTCATTTGATGCTCTTTTGTTCAATGGCCCACATTCACTTCCACATGTGGAAGGAGAACAATGATGTGTGACCTGCCTGCAGTAAAGAAAGGCAGCATCAGGGTTGGTAGGAGAAGCACTCCACCAGCAGCAAAGCAACCTCCAGAAACTAAGCATAGACCAGCACATTGTTTGGCCAGTTCTTCTAAAGTGATTCTGGCATTAGTCTTCCTACATACACAATTGCTAAAATTAAATCTGTGTAGCAACATTAAAACACGTTCCATATCAAGTCAGTTTGTCTGCTCTAAGTCTAAAGCCCTGTGTCCCCCCAGGAAACACTAGCAATATTGTATGGACCCTTTCTTCTATTTTAAACAAATGAACAATGCAATCACTTCCATACGCACAGCTATTGATAACAGCATGATGTAAGTGTTCAGGAGATGGAAACAGCACATGAAGACAGATTGCCATGACAATGAGAATAAAACTAAAGTTTTATACCAAGTTTAGTCTAGAGGTTACCACAGTTTGTTAGACAGTATGTGAGTGTATATAGGAGACAGCTCAGAAAATATCAGTCGAGGAAGCCTGTTAAGCTTGCAAACCTACAGTGTTTTTCATATAACACTTGGCTCAGTCACAGCAAGTGCAGGTATCTTTGCATGCTTCTCACATATACCATTTCAAACAACACACCACAACCTAACATTAAGTTCATGTAGAATACACACATGAGGATCTCTCAGCAAAGGCATGTGTCAACACCAAAATGATAGCTGTCTTCCCAAATGTATTAGCATAAGTCTATTTTAATAAGCAGCAGATGGAAAAAAATGTAATCAGTATGTTGCAGCCCTAAAGAAAAAAAGACTAGACTAAACACACATAAAAAAAATCACATGTCAAAAAATAACAGTTAATAAGTTATGAGGCATGAAAAAAGAAGTGCACTGATTATAGGGCAGAACAAGGTAAATTCTCTGGACCGTATTTTTCCATGCATTTAGTAGAGGAGAGTGACAGAAAACTGACGTATCTTTGCACATGTGGCTGTCCACAAGCAATATTTGACTCTGGAAAGGGCACAGTTATCCCATTAAAGATGTTGGCAGCCCCTTTTACCCAAGATCTAGGTCTACAATTAACTTTAGGCAAACTGTACTGTTAAAGATTTACTGTACTGTTAAATTGTTAAAGATTTACTCTAAAATAACTTGCAACCACCTGTATGAATGAACAAAACAGCCAACAACGCATTCTTTTCCCTATCTTCTCTTTGCATTCTCTCTCCACCTTCCTTGTGCCACCACTATATGCCTAGGAATATTCTTCAACTCTGCAGTTTTCTGCAGTCTCCAGGAAAACATTTTTAGTTACACAAAGTAACACAACTAAGAGCTGATCTAAGCAACAGGCAATCAAATTCTGCACATTATGAAAGGCCTGTTGCTGAAGGCATCCTTGTGTTTTATTTCGCTTCTCACAATTACTTTAAAGAAACACCTTCTCTTTAAGGGTGTGTAGGGTAGGGGAGAGGCTGAGAGGATGATGAGTAAAGTGAGTAGTTTCTTTTGAAGACTGACTGAAATAGTAAGCTGTGCTTTGCAACCTGGGCTTTGATGAATCATCTGAACAGAAGGCTTACCCTACAACTATGCAATTTTAAAACTCATGGTCAACAGTCATTTGGCATTTACAACTACTATTATCAGTCTTAGTGTTTTGTTTAAAACTTGGAGATTAAAGCAATAGATGAATATCATTATCATGCTAAGAAACATTACAGAAATAGCAGTGGTAGACATGTTTTTCTGCTTCAGTTTCATAAGGTGAGAAGCTGAACCACAACCAGGAAAATAAATTTTATTCTGGAGAAAATACATAAAACTATTTAGTTCAGGAGTTTTCAGGCTTATGTTGGTGAAGTTTAGGTTCTGGACAGCTATAAACTTACTATTAGAATTTTCCAATTTTAAATATTAAAGAAAGGTTAATTTTCTTAGTGGTTACAACAGGGTCACAGATGTTAATGTAGCTGCAGATCCAAATGCAGAGATCTGCAGCACTAAATTCGGAAGTAACTTGACTCCTAAATATAGTAAAATAACAAGAGTAAGCAAAGCCAAGTTGGGTGAGGGAGGGGAACGAAATAAATACACAAAACCAAAAGGTAATTCTATATCTTTACCACTTGGAATTCCATAAGAGAAATTTTAAGAAATGTTCAGTGCTCCTTGCCTCCATGAGCAGTTTGTAGAGCTATAATCTTTACACTCTTTTGCAAAAATTTTTCTTATGCTTGTCTCAGCTATGTGGTGTGTACTTTCCAGTTAGCCGAATACAGAAGAATAGGAGGGAAATACAAATGTTGGCATAGGTGATTTCAAACCTTAGTTGTTTGACCTTTTTGTATAAGCTTTTGGCGTCTGTGACTTGGCAGGCAGAATGCAGGCCAAGCCAGAACAAAGAGGAAGACAGGAAGCAGAAAGCTGGCCATGTCTCCTTGGCAGTCAGCATTGCAACAGGGTGAAAAACCATGTTGTTGCCAAACCAGAAACAGTGGGGGAAGCCCAGATAGTTGGCAAGTCACATACGGCTGTATTGTACATCCTAAACACTAAATGCTTGATAAACTTAAGTGCTATGCCGGAGCCTAATCTATTTAAATTGTCTTCTGCTCTACGGGGGAATACTTCATTTACCCTTGTTTATGTGTTTTCTAAGGAACTGACACGGCATTTTTAATATCATCTATGGGCTGGCAGGTTAATCTTGCTGCCACTGCACAAGTATGAGATTTCAGCATCTTTCTAAAGAATCCACCAAGACACTGGTAGAGCATGGAATCTCCTCCACAAACATTCACTTTTTGCCCCCAACCCCAAGTCCTGAGGATCCAAGCTTTCAAGCACCCCAAGGATGCATTGGCAGCAGATTGTCAATTGCGACAAACTGCATTTACCACTTTGACAATAGTTTTTAAAATTCTTGTCACATTGGCTGAGCAGTACTACTTCACTTCCAGCATTTGCCCAAACATTATGCAAACATTCAGCTTCAAACCTAGGACAAGAAAATGGCTTTGGTTTTGCATCCTCTCAAATACCTTAACAAAGGGAGGTTGTTTTAGGCTTTTCTGTGGCTACAGTTCCCACCCTGGGTGCAGAAATGGGTAGATCACTTCCAGCCCTGTGCTCTGCAGATTGCTGCAGGCCACTGCTACCTGGGGCAGTGCAGAAGTGTTGCTCATCGCCACAAAGGAAGAGGTGGGAACACTGCCAACATGTGCAGAGGGAGGAACACTACAGATGTGTCCTCCATTAGTTAGTCAAGGTTACCTGCGCTTAGAGCGTACCACAAATTTCAAAGGGGACATGGCAGAGTATGGCACATATTGCCCCACTACCCAGGAAGGTCGGGCTCCCTGCTAGACCTGGAGATTGTCTTGCGCATTGGAGGCCCTCAGCAGCTGTACAGGGACTCTGCTCTCCCAGAGTGGTGCAAAATCACCTTGTGCCAACCCCAGCTGTTTAGGAGGCTTATTCATAGAGAAAAAATACAAGGGCTATTTTGTCCCCAAATATCAGCCATGGTTCAGTAAGCCTTGGGAAGGGAGGCGACAGGGAGGATTGTATTTTATACAGATCTTTATTTACCAATAATCCATTGCAGTACTGTTGTCAAAGATTACTGATAAACAATCGCTTTTTAGGTGTGGAACGCATTTCTCACTGCCTTTCAGATCTTTCATTCCTGTGGCCAGGCTTTTACTATCTTGACGACAATTGTTATTTTAACAACAAGGAATTACAAAGCATGATTTTTAAAATGTTGATTCTGCCTTTGGGCCATAACCAGCATTCTCACAGGCTCCTGTGGCCAAATAAAGGAGATAATAAGGATCCCACTCATCACGGTCCTTTGCCACCAAACTGAATTTTTATAGTTCATGAAAAGGCCAAAGTCTATTAAAAAGTTTCATACTACTCCCAAAAGCACAGTGTTCTGTACCGTAGTTACACTCTAATCATAGCAATGATGCTGTATTCCTTATAAAGGAGACCACACTTAAGAAAAACAGATAACTCCAATTTATCAGCAAAACTGATTGATTGATTGATTGATTGATAAAAAGTAAGAAGACTATAAATTCAAAGCAATGATCACTTCCTACAATACGAGTGTAAGAAAATGTCTTGTGATCATGCAGGACAAGAAGTTATTCTGGATTCCTGCAGTAATCAATTGTATGGGATGCCATACACAAACTATATTCCCTTCCTCACAGCTAATCTTTATAGCTCAACAGGTTGCAGAGAGAATTATCCTTACATCTAGGATGCTTACGTTGCTAGTGTTTAACGTCTGCTTTTGCTGACCTTCTTCAATCAGTTTTTTAATATATCTATGTTATTATGCTTTAGTACTTACTAATTTAATCACATTTATATGATATCTACTATAAACAAGTAAATTCAATTTTTTAAAAAATGCATTTAAGATTAACTCACTCCAGTGAAAACTGGGAAAGGGTAAATCAATAGGAAGAAGCTCTTGTTCTTCTGATGGCCTTTCACTCACAATTTCAATCAAACTTTCTGAAATCCATTAAAAAATGATATAGTTACTGCCACTGAGTTTCTTTTGGGCCATAACACACCCATTTAAAAACTTCTTGGCAAACTATGCCCTCAGTCTCATCACTTTTGTATCTACTTCCACACCTTTTCTTCCTTCATTTGAAGTTTAAAGCAAAAATACTTCAACCAGTCCCCAACAAGTTTCTGCACGTCAGCTGTAAAGGCACTTCGATGTCCTTAACCACTCATCCCCCTGCCACACACCACCACATCCTGGCCCCACACACATGCAAACCAAAGCTGAATGCTCAGTGGGGCAGAGACCATCATCCAGACTGCTGTGGGACAATCAAGAGCCTTCATTCTGCTGCTGCTACTGCATAACTATCAACAATGAGTGGCCTGGCCTGGAAATAAAAATGTCAACATCAATGCAGACAAGATAACTTTTTCTTGGTTGCCCATCCAAGTTTCATAACTAAAGTCTCAACATATATTCAAAAAAAAAAAAAAAANAAAAAAAAAAAAAAAACCAACAAACTGTCCTACGCCTCAGCTCATCCAAACTGAAGTGATCTTTTGAATCCTGAAGTCAGGCATCCCCAGAGGCCATGCTACTCTGATTCTGTGACTGTACTTACTCTGTGTTGCCTAGCTCCTAAATATAGAGCCCTCCAGACCAGGGAGAGCCCCTCTGGCATGGTCTGATCCCTCACAGAACTGGGGAGGGACTGTGAGGCACGATTCCACCTTTTGGCCTTTCAAAGTCTCATTGAAGGCTTTTCATTCCCACAAATGCAGAAGTTATTAGAGATAGTTATTTTAATTTATTTGATAGTCAGTGAAAAGATTTTATCTAATATGTCTTCTTATATTATAAAATATTAACCAGTTTCACAAAGCCAGTTATCTCATTATACTGTAACCTCCAGCATTCTGGAGTTTTCAGGAAAGGCTCTTTAGCTGCATTTGCTATCTAAGGCTGAATAATGCTTGTGATTGGCAATTATTTTTCTTTTACTCTACAAGAACAATTACTGCAGCTATCACACAATTATTGCAATTATAGTTGTAAGGACTGCTGTTCAGACCTATTCTCTGTAGCACCATTTTGCAACACCAGGAACATTTGTCTTTTCTAATGATCACCACCAGCACAAATGTCCTTTTGTAGCTCTTTAAATGATTTCATTTCTTTCTATTAATATCCTGTTACTTCTTTTGGGAAAAAGCAAAGGAGACAGGCCCCAATTAATATATACTTTTAAAGCAAAGGCTTTTAGTGAAGCCAGAGCTGAGGCATTTTAAAACAGGAATTGACACTTCCCTTTACAACAGCCTAACATTTTCAATGTGCCTTGCTAAATGGATAGAAAGCCCCCAAAATACTTCAAATCTGTGTTTCATAAACTGTACTCTAAGAGAAGCAGCAATAAAGTTTATTGCAGACCTAAAGTATCTGCATAAACCCGGTTAATTGAAAAGTGGGTGGAGATGGCTGCCAAATTAAATGTTTACATTAGCACAGCTGTATTGTAAAAACATTCTGCCCCCTGTGCTTTGTAATTATAAGATATTTCTGGACTGTGTATCTCTGCAAAGTTTATCTCTACTGCCAAGAGTGTTTTGGCACAGAGTGTCTGCAATTTTTGGCAGCCAGAGAGCTCTCAGCACAGGCAGTATCTAAAATGGCTGCCAAACAGTTATCCCGAAATGTCGTCGATCTAGTGTCGTCCTGTGTGAAGGGCAAAAGCCAAAACTGGCTCTAAAACCATCAGATTGTTTTAACTGAGGCAAGGAGCTGGTTTTCCAGACAAGAGTGGGACCTGGCACTGCAGGTCAGTCACACCAGGCTCACCGGTACACTGTGCATGGCAGTGGGTTAGAAGACATGCTGACTGCTCCACATATGCCATCACTGGGGAAAAAAGGTGGGGGGGGGGACGGGTTTCCTGAAGGGAAGCTTACTTTATTGTTTGAAATTATGCAGAAATAGTCTTATGCTTCCCCTGTGCCAGGAGCACACATGTTGGGACATTTGCAAAGAACAGCTACTCTGTGCTCAGGCAAAGCCTCAGATGCTTGATACCTCCTGCCCTCTGATTGCATTTGCCAACTCTTAAAGAAAATCCCTCTCTTCTCTGAGCAACCAGCACAATGTACAAAACCCTTCCAAACATCTCAAGCCTTTACTGTGACAGTCTCTCTTTTATTTGAGGTGGACCTCCTCACCAAGATATGCCACCCTTGGCTAGAATTAGAATACTTTACCTGTACTGTCCTAGGTCTGTATACTAGACAGAAGAGTGCTCTTTCATTGTGTCCAATGTCAAAACAAACATAAATTGAGAGATTCCTTAGGCCTTGTACTCTGCTTTAACCATAACTGCACATAACCAAAGCAAAGGCATTTCACTGCTTTCCTATCACTTGCTGGGCAGTTTCATGAGATTCTGGTAGTTTGGGTAATGACAGGTGACAAGTGCATCATGATATTTTCACTGAAATTTCATTTATAAAATAAAACTCTACAGATATTTTAGCATCAGTTGGAACTAAAAAAGAAAATAGAAAGTGTCCTCACCAGAAAAAAATATTCCATTGGTAGAAGAATCACAACCTTACAGACACTGAGTGAGTACTAAGCTTGTCTTGTGGGTGCTGCCCCTATCTATTTACAGTCTTAAGCCTCCTCATCAACTATCATTATATAATAACATCTGAATAGGAGCTTTTTGTGAAAATGCTAGTCAACTGATCCATGAACTGCTGATTGTCCATGGTCTCGTCGCATCAGAAGACTTTGCATCAACCCCAGTCAATTATTTATATAACTATATTTCATTTCTAATCCTTTTGACTCTATTGAGCAATTTTTTATCCCATTAAAGAGAGAGGACATGCTCTGTGATAGTCATGTCCACTCAACATGCTTCTGAATTAAGTGACTTTCACCTCTGTTTAATCAGTAATCAGGGTCAAAGTCACACAGCTGTGTAATACTGATGGCCTTGTAAGGTTCCAGTGAGCTGGGGTTAAAGTTCCAAAGAGCATCTCTTCTATTAATATTTAATAAGTGTACCTCTAAACTGCTCTCTACCAAAAAAAAAAAAAAAAAAAAAAAAAACAACAACAAAAAGGGATAAAACTAGTAGGGGGCTAGATTTACCAGTCAAGTATGCAAAGGGACATCTTCAAAAAATCTTGTCATGTTCTCCATCTTATCTGCTGCTTACAGCCTCTACAGATGAAGCTTCATTCTGTAATTATCATGTCATTCTTCTTCCTTTTAAACACACATCCGTATTTTAAAAATAAATGTCTGCCTGTTCCCCATTTCTCATCCTCACTGAGTTAACATTGCACTTTTAGTTAAAACACTGAACAAACACGGTCCATTTTCCTCTGTGGAAGCACGAGTACTTAGTTTACTGGAAATCCCAAAACTACCCCTGGACTGAAAGAAATATGGAAAGTGCTCAAGAATACAATTCTGTTCATTTATGAGACATAAAAAGCAGATATACAAGAACAGCTTTTTCCAGTCCAAATTCCAGGGTCTAACTTTACCTGCCCATCCTGATAACAGGCCAGTGACTTGGGATAAAGACGGTTATATACTTGCATGTAACTCAGCACCTTCATGCTATAAGCAGTAAGAGAATGAGATCGCATCCCCAGTCCCTGGGTTCTGCATGGTACTGCAAACAGGTTTACTAAATCCAAAGTGGACAAATTCTACCTATTCCAGCTTTCAAATGACTGTGAAATTCCATTTACAGTATTTAAAAATATTCCACTATGCTCACATTCTAATTTTAATGCTGTAGGAAACATCCTTGTATCTTAGCAGTATTTTAGCAGTTCCACCTGTGTATTTAGAAAGGCTCTACCAACTGGTTCACATTTTCACTGGTACATGGGTTCCTGAAGTATTCAAAGGAAATAATGATAAAGATGTATTTTGTGTTTATTTACACTTATTCCTATCTTATCTTCCTTTTGTTGAAAATTTTCAAGACAGGAAAACTCAGAGTATTTCTTCTATCAGGAGCATTACTAAAGATGTTTCAGTTTTGCATAGGTGTTATGAATAAGACTTCCATTTTCCTTGAATTCCTTAGCTGATGGCTGGAATTTACGGCTAAATTCCATAAAAATCTGTTGGAAGAGAACGCTGAATTGTGTACTTCACTCTAAAACATGAGGAGGCAAAAGTTATCACAAGATAATTCTGGATTTTGCATCCACTTATTATTTGGTTATTCTACACATCCAGAGATTTCTAGTCTTTCTTGCCTGAAGTATACAAAAGCTGTATGCAAAAAACAAAGTTGCATAGATAGGTGCTTGAAAGTCAAGGTGTCACAATCTGTGTTGGCAATACCTTTTATTTCTTAGCTCTCTGAGCCAAATGAAATCATAGTTTTTGTAATCCTTTCTTAAAGTTCTGCATCAAGTGAACCTAATTTCGTAAATATTCATGCATTAAAGGCTTTATATAAACTTAGAAAGACAGCAAATTCATGCTGTACTGATACTCATGCAGCACCTGAGCACATATGTATATGTAAAATTAAACCAAAAATCTTTATTTTGCAAACAGAATCACTATGAGCATAAGGGTGCCTCCATTTTATATGAAAAATATATTCCTGAGTCCAAATCTTCAACTGGAGATAATCCACCAAATGAAGCATCTCCTTGAGAGCTTTGTTCACTAAGTATATATGCTCATGGCCAACTTCAGCTGTGTTAGGCCTGTCCGCAATAGACAGCTACTGTATCACAGGTTGAAGGGAGGAGGAATCTAGGCTGAACTACACCTGGGATTCTGAAGCACTATTCCTAAGAAAATACTGTGCACATCACCTGCAAACCTAAAATAATCACTGCAGCACTTT
Organism: Oreocharis arfaki; assembly: GCA_013398015.1. Taxonomy (NCBI): domain Eukaryota; kingdom Metazoa; phylum Chordata; class Aves; order Passeriformes; family Paramythiidae; genus Oreocharis; species Oreocharis arfaki. The sequence continues at coordinate 151,851 of VZRR01013252.1, read as the reverse complement.
TCAGTAAGGGTCCCCAGCATACAGTTTTCCCATCTCAAGGTATTTTTCACAGGCAAGTAGTGTAAAAAAAAGTCACAAGATCATTCTGTTCTGATACCAGGGACTGTCCTTTCGGAGTCTTCTTATACATGCAAACCATTGTCATCTTCTTTGCTCAAGTTACATGCAAAGTATGACCGCTTTCTAAGGGACCAAGCTTTGAACGTTTCAAGTCCAAATGAGAGGCTTGAAAGCAGAACGCAAACTTTTATGAGAACTCAACAGTTGTCAGCATGTGCTAATACAATAAACTATTTAAACAGACTGAGGCATTTTTATTTAAACTTTCTGCTTTGCTACTAACTCTTCATTCCATCACCTACTGAATTTCAATTCCATATTTCTTTCTGTACTTCCTATTGTTATCTTCATTAAATCTATGATTTTTTTTTTCCCGTGATAGTATTCATAGGTTTTAGAGAAAAGCATCCAAGGACTGGAAATTAGGATGCTTTTTAGTGAACAAGGACTCTATGTGATCACTTTTATTTTTTAGTGAAGGAAGGAAAAGTAATGAAACAGCCTGTTTTTAGTAAAGTGTTCACATATATTTATGCAATGAACTTTCTTTGTTCTTGTTCCCAGGCATTAGAACCTGTTGAGAATATCACCTAGTCTTACTTCAGAGTTTGAGTGAATTCTAAATTTTGAAGATGGGTAAGGGGAACCATCACCTCTTGAGGAGAAACGCTTGCAAAATGACACTTAAATCACACCAGACAACCAGCCTACCAGTAACTGACTTCTGGCATTAATTTTGAAGCTATTTACATTACATTAGCTCTTAATATATTGTGTACAGACTGAGTACATCTCCACAGTTGTGTAGTCTTCACAGTCTTTTATGGTAAAGTCCAACCAGAAGCTTTCAAAACTTCTTTTTCTGTGCCAGAAAGGAGGACTCTCAGGGCTAAAGGTGGTGCTAGCACAGAAAGGAACATTCACAACACGAATTTATCCTTGCAGCACAAAGTTTTGCATTATGAAAAGAAATACACGAAACTGTCATTAGCAAACATTAGGAATATCATTGTCAAAGACTTAACATTTACTAGAAGGCAATGCTTGAAAACCTGGTTTTAATTGTGCATACATATTTTTATTCATTAAAATGAGCAACCAATAAAATCCCGCACTATGGTGTCCCAGCCTCATAACACATTAATAAAGTTTCTTAAAGGTTTTGGCAGGGGGCCAGCACAGTCCATTAACTCCTTGCAAGTTGTAAAAAGAAGTAAAGTCATTTTGGGCTGCCTTGTGGTTATGAATGAAACAGCAGGCAGTCTGTATGGAAACGTCACTTTGGATATGGCATTGGTAATGGATGCTTTGCTGTTCAATCAAAACAGCATGGGGATAAGTTAATGCACTGAATCACAATCTAAATCCTGAGGAACTGCAAAACTAATTTAGTTAAAAGTGGAAGGAAAATTCCAAAAGGTTCCAAGTTATGAAGCTCTGAGCATTTTCCTAGTAGGCTATCACATTGTAACAGGCTATACTTGTCCACTGTGAAACCAAAATTATGCGATAACTTATTATACAATTAGTTTCCAATTATTCGAATGATTCTGTAAGGCTGCTTAGTAAGATCAATCACATTTTGGGCATTAGTATTAGCACACAGCATAATCAAATAAACTACCATTTTGCCTTATCTTACCCTTTTCTCTCTGAATGTATAAAACATTTTAATTTCCTTGTTTTCTTCTTTTACACAAAGGAGCATAAATAACTTAAGCAATTGGTAACTAAGTGGCTGTCTTTAGCTCTGTCAAACAATTTGAATTAAAGTGCTATACTTTCCCCTTAAGCTTTATGCTACCATCTGTTCTCCCTTTTCACAACATTACAAGCATTCGTTTTTGGAGAAGGGATTTAGTGTTTTGCATCCTTTTCGGAGCAAAAGGCAAATTTGAATGGTGTTGAATATTCGGAGAGCCAACAAGATTTTCCAAGCAAGTGAACAAGTAGGCTTTAGGATTAGAGCATTTTCCTTAAGGTGTGGCCAGTCTTTCCTCTTGCCTTATCGTAAAACATCAACATGTACTTTTTGATTAAAAACATATTCTGAAAAAACAGCATATTGAAGAGGTTTTTTGTAAGGAACAGTAAACGGAAAACAACTTGTGGAACAAAAGACTGTGCACTCCTTAGAAAAACAACTAAAATGTCACAGACTGTTCACTGATGCTGTAACAACAGTTTTGGGTATTTTGATGATTATTTCAAATTAAAAACTTGAAAGTTACATGAAATTTCCAGTGTACAAACCTCCCTGAAGGATTTGGAAGGCACAACCAGCTAATCAACTGGAATGATATATTAATCCTTCACCTCTGACAGCCCAGCACAAATGTGGCTTAAATCACAAATACAGAAGTCGTTTGTCTAGCACCTAGTGAGACTTTGCCACACTACAAAACCACAAAATATGTGAAAATTAGCAGTATCTTCAGAGGACGCCAAGTAGTGAAATAGATGGGTTCTTGAGGCCAAGGGGGAAAACCAACAGACCTCTCTACAAAAGGTTACAAAAGCTTACAAAATAACTGTGACACAACTATGTGAAATTCTTTTTGATTTATCTGCCACTGGGCACCAACCATTTCATCCGTAAGCAGCAATGACATAATTCTGCATCAAAGACAGCCTAACACTTCAATTTCAATATAAAAGATAGTTTTCAAAAGCCTATTTGGTCACCTGGAAATACACCTCATCTGTTTTAACAGTATGAAATATATTCACTCAGAATCACACTTTTTAGATTCAAAGTACATCCAGCAACCTGGTTATCTAAAGATTTTCCACTGGCTGGAGATGGAAAATAAGAGAAGACATAGTGATTAAAATGGCTAATAAATTCTGTGGCTCTGAAGATTTTTAGAACTTAACATTTGTTAACGTACTTTGTCTGTGAAGTGAATGGCATCTCTCAATGACTGCAGGGTAAACCAGGAATAGTTCTACAGACTTCATTTGAACTAAAGCAGATTTATGTAGACAAACGCAAAGTTTGGCCCACAAGTTGCATTTCACACACAACTGAATGTCAGCCATCTCTGAGATATGCTTTTTAAGCCGCACACGACTCACAGACGCCACAGTTTATAAGCCTAACTAATAAATCTGTATTGTTGAACACACATCTAACTTGTGAGCAGTCATATTGGAGCCCAATGGAATAATTTAAACACGAAATAAGATATTCCACCTGAGCCTTCCAAAAAATTAACTTTCATACAGAAAACAATCTGAAAATTGTAACAACATATCTGTCAACCTTGCCACTGTAGAAAAAGATACCGTATATTAGAGAAACTGAATCAGAATTTAAGCTGGGCATAATACATGTATCTAGGTTGAAGTGCTTCCAGTCTCTGAGGTCTTAGGAAAAAACAATCAAATTGCTTTTTTTTTTCTACCAGCATCCACCTTGAGGGGGAGCAGAAGATTGTCTGTGAAAGGTGTTTTTGAAAATTCCCCCCAGTTAGTTTCTGGACAAGTTTATGTGATACCACAGGACACGTTCTTCTTCCCAAACACACCATATTCCATTAGCATACCCAGCCCCACAATGTGCAAGCATAGAAACTTGTAAGAGAGGATAGAAATCTCAAAAAATATTAATTACCCTAGGTAGTTTCTCATACTCCAACTAAGCAATTAGTTTTTCAAAATGGAGCATAGAGGTTGTCCATCCTGAGCACTCTTTCCTTCACAACAATATAAAGGACACAAATGAGCAGTCATGTCTCCCAGTATGACATAGTTCCAAGTGATCATTCACACCACTCTAAGGATGTAGATCAGTCCAGCTGGAGTTTTTGCTCTTTGATTTTTATTTGTCTGGATTTCTTTTTTAGTGTGAGGCAAAAAAGAGTGAAGGCACTTGACCTCTGCTGAAAATAGAGGAGACCCTTCTCAATTTTTTCGAATTTTTTTTTTTGTCTACTTGGGGTTCTTTAAAATCATTACTATACATTTAGTGATTGCTGTCAGAAGCCTGGAATGCTGAAATAGTTGCAAAAGAGAATGATTAGCAGGTCAAGCGCTCTTGTCTGAACATGGATAACATCAACCAGTCTATGCAAAATAGTAGTAGGAAAAGATCCTGTGTTAAACATTATAGACTTGTTTCCTTAACAAAAGAAAAAATGCATATTTTGTTTCTATAATGCTGTTTGTATTATCGAAAGAGGATGTCAGCTCTTGTTTACCACTCTTTGATGAGCTTCATTAAAAGAAATTCTCAGATGACTTGACAACAATCCTCACTACGTAAATATGTCTTTTACAGATGAGACTTCTTGAGGTGCATCCTGGGCACAAACCACAGAAATTAATACTTTGCTAAAGTTTAATCTACTTAGTCCCTGCCAATTTTGTTAGCCATTTCTGGCATGTACATGATAACACTGAATTCCCAAAACTTATTTGATGTCAGTCAGGAGGGCAATGCTGGCTGACAGCCTCAAGTACTATTTACCAAATATGCAAGAGGCCTTCCACAAGAGCAGCTTGTCTAAGGATGCTCTCTAAAATCACAGAATAGAGCAATGTGCAGCGCTGTTACGTGACCGCCATTAGACTGCGGCTCCTCAGAGAAGCAACACGGGACATGGTTGTACTTTTCCTAAACTGCCAGCCCTGCAAACTCAACTTTGCACCATCTCCAGTAAAAACCACAACAAACTGAAATATGTATGTGAACACCTGTGCAAACCAATCCTTCACTTATCAGCTGTATTAATCAACCTTTTCTCTGACTCTCCCATTCTTTTATGCCTGTTATCAGCTCCAGTAGGTGGTGAAGGAAAAGGAGAGCAGAAACTGATGGAAGCTATTTTCCTCCCATTCCTCTCTTATTTTGGAGCTACTTGGTGTTCTGCCTCTTGTTTCTGGGACAAGAGAGTGCAAAAAATGCAAATGGCATTTTGTTGATTAGCACAGGAAAAAGGTGCAGTGAGACCCATTCACTCTGGTGGTCAGACAAGAAAGTGGGAATCTCCACAAGGGGAAAAATGATGTGAAACTGAGGTTCTCAATGAAAAACCGGAGGTTAAGCAAGACTGAGGAGGCATGGCAGGGATACAGAACAGACAGCAGCCAGCATAGAAGAGAACCTGCTCCCTCCGTCTATTCAGTGATAGAATTATCCTAACACCTACTTATGGATCAACAAGAAATGCAGAATCTTAGCATCCATTCCCTGAATATGGATGAGTGCATCTTCTGGAGATGCGAGCAAGTACTCACCGCAAAAAATAACACGGGTATTTATGCAGTGTCACAGATAGGTCCATTCATTTCCAAACAGAAACGCGATTTCTCCTTGCTGAGTAAACTGTGCTTTTGGCTTGAGAGCTGTAAACATACGTATCGACATGGGATTCATTTCCCTACAGATACCACTATAGTTGGAGTGGCATCATCTAGTTAATTAAATGGGAAACGTACCACATAATGCTAATCCCTCAACACTATACTCTTAACTGTCCTTGCGTAACTTATACCCAGATATTACAGCCTTCCGTTGACTTTTCCATTTCACCATGCTTCAGGAATGTCTAATGAGTCACAGTTTGTCTAGATGCCTCTGAGAGTCATGATCTTCCCCACAGAAACTTATTGTATCCAGGTGTAAAACAAAATACTAAATAAGCTCACTCACTGATCTTCCTTTTCTACAATATGGTGGAACAGTGGGGCAAGAGATGGAAACTTTAACAGATGTTTTCAAATTTACTTCTCTTTCAAGAGATCTGTAGAATTATAACTTTACCTCTCTTTTTTAGTAGATCAGTAGAATTATATCTTTTTACTACACATAGCTAAACTCAATTTTCTGTTAGACATGAACACACAGTAAAATAAAAAATTAAAAGAGAGAGAGGTAAGTCCTCAAAGGGACAAAATATTAACATGAACTGTGTCTGTGCTACTTTCAGTGTTTTTATGCAAATAATCTTTTTTAAAATAATAGTATATATGGCTGTTCAAGGGATCACTCAGGGGAACTAGCTGTATGTTATTTAGAGATTTAAGAGAAGTATTTATAATCATTATCAAATATTTCTGCCTACAAAGCTAAGCTCTAAGTTATTTTTTCAGCATGAATTGAATATTTATTATGCATAAAGACAAGGATATTCCAAATAAATCTGTAGGTAATTTTTATTAAGAAGAATTAAGAATTCAATTTGTGGTAATAATGGGTATCAGCTGGTGTCTTCTGATCTATAGACAGAGTTGATGTCTATGTCAAAACCTTTATGCCTCATGGGAAAAACTGGGTCTCTCATGATATGGCTTTCCTTTACAGGTCCTCTGCCTTTTTCTTCTTCCTTCCTCTTGCAAAAAATTTTCTCTTTCATGAAAGTCTGCTTCCTCCCATATCATTCTCACCTCATGTTTTTCCTTTCTTTTCTAAATCCCCACACATGGTCCCTTTCAGAATCCAGTATTTTTGGTTAGGATTTTCACCCTTACTACAGACAGCTTGAATGCTGGATGTTGATTTCAGCACTGCTCCTTTCTGGTTAATAAAAAAAGTACATGGGGAAAAAGCCCCCTCCAGTTATATCACACAACTGTACAGCTATCTAAAATTCAATGTGCACACAAGGTAGAAATGCATGTGAAAAGTTGTCAGTAAATGTCTTCTAAAAAGGAAAACAAATAAATATTAATATATTATTATATATTATAATTATTAAATATTAATAAATTCCTCCGTGCAGTCTTTCACTAAGGAACACTGCAGAATGTCCTGCAGATACAACTGCCTACCCCACTAGGTCACACCTCCAAATCTTAACTCATGATCATATTTCAAAGAGTGATCAGCACTATGTAATTGTGAAGATAACTCAAAATTTCCACATTACAAATTATGAAATATTAGACCTAGGTAGAAAATTTCCTTTTTCTCTAAGACAGCATTTGTCCTAAAGCATAAGTACTGATGCCCTTCCAATTTATTTTTTTTTTAAGTATTTTTGTCACAGCTGCCAAAGCTGCAGTGTTTGCAGGCATTATTTCTACTAGAGTTTGAGGTCATTTGGCAGTCACTGGAAAATTATCCAGTCTGCCTCCTTGGCCCTCAAAGCTGCCGTAAGAAAAGATGCAAAAACATACTGCTCTTAGATTGGTCTAGACAACTTTACACACACCAGCTGGCAGCGTCTTGTCATTATTCATAAATATGGTGTAAGAAATAACTGCTTCCCAGATTTTGATGAATCCCAAATATAAGTGCCCAAATTTAGCAGGCAAGTTGATGCTGGCTTATGTGACAGTTGGGGATTTAAACTTCCTGCAAAAGCAGAGAGCCTCTTAACTAGTGACCAAGCAATTTGACTATGTGATTTCTGCGTGAGTTGTAGGCTAATTGGACCTGAGGTGACCTATTACACTGAAGTGATATTTGCACTTGCTACTGGTTACAGTAATTAAGCTCAAAGAGCCTGAAGAAAAGTCATTAGTGCAAAGTAGTTGGTTTTATTTGATATTTCTCTCTGTAAAGTGCTTCATAACTCTAGGATACATACCACACATGCCTGAAAGAACCAGCTTCATGTGCACTCTTATGCACAAAGAGTTCTGGTAGAATTAGCAAGTCACCCTACTCGGAAGAATAAAATTAGGGAGCTTAGAGAGTATTCCCACTCTGAAACTGCAAGAGGACCCTGCAATGGCAAGTGTATTTTACATTTGAACTGAATTTTAGTTTAGGAACATTTCCCCTTCTATTGTTTTCTCTCAATAGGAAAGGGAAAGCTCTAAAAGTAATTTTGAATTCTACTTATTTTGGTTAACAAGATTACTTTTCTTCTTTTCCCCTCAAGCACATCCCTGTTTTGGAAAGCATTCCATCTAAATCTTTCAAAGAGGCAAAAAGTGCTTGTGGTTTGGCTCCCACTGTAATTTCTCATGGATGGCTTCTGGAAGAACTAATTTATTTAGAATCTTTCATCATTACTATAATTAATATTATACAATTTCAGGTTTCTTAGAAATTTGTTTTGCTGTAGTTCAATCCTATTTGACACTATACGGACAAAAATCTTGTTCAATAGATTTTTCAACTGTTTTTGGGGGAGGCAGGGCAGGAATTTGGCACGGCTAACTTTCAGTATGCTACTTCAGTATGTTACTTGTCTGCTAATTTTGATTCTGAAATGAAGAGGTTTTATATGTAACAAGCTATCTCTGGTGCTAAAAAGTTTTGAAAAATTACCTGAAAATCATTTGGTTGTGTGCTTCCATTGTAAGTCATGTATGAAAATCCTGCAAAGCAGCTGCACAACGTTGGGTCATCTTACTCAGAAAACCTATTTCCTGAATTTTCAGGTATATTTAGCCTACCCATCTCCTGGTACAAGAGCAGGGCTCTGAAAAGCATTCTTGTGACCTGGCTGCATTCTCATAGTTTTACTGTTGAAACCAATATTCAGTTTTGAAAATCTCACCTGAACTTATTTCTACTCTATTCTTCACTTTTTTCTCCTGGTGACAGTGCTGTGCCAGGACACCAAGACACTTAGCTGACCTTCCTACATTTTGCATACACTAAAAACAAATTCCAAGTGAATTTCAAAGGCAAGATAAAATACTTCCTGGAGACTTATCTTGTGCAGTGATCTCATAAGCACAATATGGATGTCATAGACTTCATGATATGTGATGGTGCACTAGTTTTGAACACAGTTCAGTCCTCACATGGTTCTTTTTTGCATTGGATCTGCAATCTTTTTCTTCCTCCCTCCCAGCCTCCCTCCTCTTTTGTCTTCTTCTCTGTTGTCCCTTTTAAATGTGCAAATTCATCAATGGGTACAGCAGCCCACTACATGCTGGTACCAAACACAGGTAGGTGCCTGTGATCCCACAGCAGGCCTTCTACAGGAAAATGCCATTTAAAGTGACATTTTGAATGGAGGATATCTTAGCTGTATTTCCATTTTGAATGAAATTCCCACTGGAACATGGAACACTGAAATTTTTTCAGGCTTCCCTCTTAACTCTGGAAAGCTTTGACAACAAGAAAAAACATCTGGTTTCCTAGTTCTTTATCTTTTGGCTTGATGGAACTGGATTGGAAGAGAATATGGTTTTTACATAGGAGGCAATACCAGAAGACACACCAAGTCTCTGCTGCGCACAGAATAACGCCACACTTGCCTATGACCGTCCTCAGGGCCGATGTCAGCCTCCATGCTTTAGTTACAGTTCAGGACAAAACTTTTCAGAGAAAATTTGGTCTGACAACAGGCTTTTCCTTGTCCAGAAAACAGCCTTTATCCTGGCTGAGGTTGTAAGTAGGTGGTGTGGAGCCCCCTGTATGGAGGGGCTCTCCACCCTCTGTAATACAAGCAGCACCAAAATCTGATCAACTGTTGTGACTTTAAAAAAATCTACCTTATTTGAATGCAGTATAGGAGGAAAACCAAACCCATCTGCAAAAAATTCTGTGTTCATGAAGCCTTTGGCAGCAGATCTGTTATCACAAACTATTTTGATTGCATGTGAAAGAAAAGCCCTAAGTGAAAATTATTTATTCTTTATCTATTGTGCAATGAAGAGATGAACTCCCTTAACAGTAGGTTCTCTTTTTGAAGGTGTACATCCTACTTTCATTGTCTTATTTTTACTAATGAGAGGTTTATAGCTGATTTTAACTTAAGAATGGTTGCTGGTGGTGAAATGCAGTAATTATGTACCGTATGACAAGAGACAAAGGTGCATACTAGGGAACTCGCATAAAATGTGAACTTAATCTTCCTCATATGAAAAGGAATACCTTACAAGCTGGCAGATCTTCAGCTTTGAGTAATGAGACCTTTTTCTTTTTCTGCATAGAACAAAAATAGGTTAACAAAAGCAGGAACTAAAATATCTCTATTTTCTCCTCTCTCTTGTTCACAAATTACAGTATTACACGACTTCAGAAATTTGAAATGCCATGATTTGAGAAGTTACGTGAAGCAAAAGAAGTGTCTTCTGATAATACCAAAACAAAGTCAAATTTGAAAATGAGTTCATAATCAGTTCATACTGAAGGTCTTTGGGCCTATCATATCCATCATATTAATTTAATTTAGAAGCAAAACAGAAGTCCTAGGTAAAAAGGCCAAAAGGTATTATGGGCATGAAAGTTAAACTAACATTCCATTCTGTTTAAAAAAAAAAAAAAAGGAGGAGGAAGAGAGAGAAAAGGAGCAGCAGCAAGTAGTGAGCAAGTCAATAGTGTTTGTACTGTTTCTGCATGACTGCATTTTCTCATGCAAGAGGTACTTCTGAACTACAATGGGACTGTAGTAAACCATCTGTTTAGAGATTAAGGATCCATCAACACTGAATGTTTGGTTCAACATAAACTGATCATTTGTTTAACTCTGCATTTGCCACTGTCCCCCAAAACCACTCAACAAATACTACCTCTTTAATTATGTGGATAAAGAGAAAATGTATTTTCCACATGATCTTGCAAAAATAGTGAAGTAGCAATAAATTTTAATGTAAATTACAATCAACCTGAAAATTTTAGGCCCAGTTACTAGACTGCTGCTGTGGAATTCAAAAGCCGTTTGATGATTGTCAACAGATATTTGAAGCATTCAAATAGCAAAAGTACCAGGCACATCATAAAATATAGTGTAAAGAGGCTGAGTGTCTAAAAAAACTAAAAATTGAATGTTTAGTCTAAATTTCAGGAAAATTTTCATATTCATGAGATATTTAGCCCTGTTTATGTTTTCCCAAAGGAGTGACATAACACCCCCTTTGCCAATCTATACTAGGTTTGTCGAGGTAGGTGTGTTTGAGACGTGCATTTCAGTGAGACATCCGATGAGAGGAGGGTTAGGTATGGAAGGCGTTGGTCTCATTTACTGATTAGTATCACAATCCCAAGGATTAGAATGTGTACACCACTACATCAATAAAAAGAAGTACATTTTGGCCTAAATGCTTAAAAGGCAGTCCAAAAAAAAGGGTAAATCATACAGATTTTACTGTTTATGTCTCACTAAAATGCATCTTGCCTTTCTGCCTTGAGCTTCCTTGGTCTACCCTTTTCCATTTAAACTGTACCTATGAGTAGCACAGTGAAGCTTTGAAAGTAGGAGCACAAGTTACGAAGTTTCCCACAGCCACATGAAAGCTCTTATTCAGCAAACTAAACTGCTTGCTCACTAAAGACAAAGTACTCAAACTCCTGCTAAAAGGCAAAAGAAAACCACTAATTGCCGGAGCTGAGAAAGCAACTTCCTTTATGAGCAGGTTATTCTCTGTCAATTAATTTTCTTGCATTCTTCTTAATTCCAGCTGCTATCAAAATGGAGTGCTTCACCAAGAGCTGAGTGCATAGACCTGTACCACTGAATCCTATCTGATATGGTAAAATTCCTGTGGCCATAGCACAGATCTATTGTAGCATCTTATACACTTCCACACAGAATTTGTGACCTCTCTTTGAGGGGTCCTCTGATAACAAGCCATTCCTACCTGCCCAGGGCAATAAAGCAGGCGTTCAGTTTCTATGAGCTCTGAGAACATACTTCAGGATGGCCTGAACAGAGGATGCCTTCCTGAGATGGTTCATGATCTGTCAGCAGCCTGCCTCCTTCCCCAAATGAGCCAAAGAAAGGGGGAGTGAAAGCAGCTAAAGAACGCAGCATCCTGTACCCAGAAAATTGGTTTATCTGTTTCAGATACACTGTATGCTTGCTTACTAGTTGACTCCCACTGACTGAAATGTTCACAAGGGGAAAGTATTTCTCATCTTATCAGAAATGCAAGGGAAAAAGAAAACCCCCAACTATCATGTTTACGAAAATATTCTTCTTTTGGAAATAAAAGTACTGAAGATGTATGTCAGCAGTGCTCCTCTGTAGGAGTAGATATATCAAAAACCAGACTAAAAACAAGGAGTTAATTAGCTGAGGCCCAGAACCTCCCCCCCCAAAAGTGAGTATAATAAAATCTGAGAAATAGAGCTGACAGTAGCTCTAGCTCATAAATTCACCAGGCCTGTCACAAGACAGATGACTAGCCATGATTACCAAATGCACCAGTGTTTTTGTTTGCATCTTAACCTCACTGAATGATGCTGACACTGAGCAGAGTGTTTATCTAGCAAGACAGGATAGTCACAAGTTCCTAGAACTACTACCTCTTCCTTGTTCTCACTACTTGCTACACCCTCTCCTGGCATCAAGCCCTGAAACAGTCCATAAACTCCTTAGGGCAGATATTATGTCTGTGTTGGTTTTGCACAGTGCCCAGTGTGATTAAATTTTGATCCCAACTGTCATTTCTAGAAATTTTTCAAATACAGAGGAAATAGGGCGGCTAAAGAAGAGCTTTGAGCATTGTTTTTATCAAATGTCATCAAGATTTTGTTCACATATTTCTTGGCCCCAGAATTTGACTTCATGTAATGGCAAACTGTGATTTAGAGTATGAGTAGAAATATTTTTAAATCCTTATTAAATATTCAAGAGGAATCACAGGTGCACTGTCCTCATGCTTTTGCTGCCCTCACACCCTTGTAAGTGTGAGGGCAGGAAAAGCATTTTCTATTTTCTATTCATACAGGTTCTTCAGCACATATCACATTCCTAATTTTTCCACTAATGTAAGTGTTCCTTGATGTGGGAAAAACAAACAAACAACTAAAAAAATCCTAACCTATTTTAATAACTTAAAATTGTCTTACAAGCAATGAAACAACCTTGACCATATGACAGAGCCTAGTGCTTTCCAGATGACAGTACTACATTTACCTTATTTTCTAAATTATCCAAGCAATCAAAATAATATTCAGCAAGCTTCATTTTGTGTATACATCTGATTATACAATCTCAGTCCCCCAGAATCCACTTTCTGAGGAATGCATCAGCTACAGGAAGGAACAGAAGCCCTAATCTTGACTTGGGCAAGCATTTCTGCTGCCCTTTGTGATTAACAGTGAACTGGCTGACTCCTAGGCATCCCACGGATAATTGCTCAGCTTTAAAGCCTGAGTCTCCCAGTCACAGAGTACTGTAAGAAGTTCATATCCCTTGCCGTTTTTATTTCGTGGTTGCAGACTAAAATGACTGTTGGGCCTCACTCTAAAGGATGTGCTCCCAACTGCGACCGAAATATTTTTTCTTAGCATTCAGGTTCATAAACACCAACAAAAAAATTTTAAAACAAAGGAAATACTAACGGAACTAGTAATTGCAGCTGCCATGGCATTTCAAAAAAAAATCCACAGATGAGGTATGGGAATTATGTAGTTGTTATAGTGCAATATCAGACAGTTCCAGGTTGTCACCCTGCATGGCAGTTTACAACACTTAAGCATGAGCTCTTAAAGGCATCATGCATTGGATGGGGTTCAAAAATCAGACCTACAGAGAACAAGTAGGTGGTTTGCTGGTGGAAAGAGGCAGTTTCTTGACTTGCTGCCAAGGACAACCAAGGAGTATCCCCAGGGCAGAATGCCATTTCGGGACTGCATCTCAAGAACAGAGGGCCATCAAAGTATGGGTCCCCATTAAGGTTTACACACACGGGGATGAACTCCTTAAAGTCTCTTCCTTTGGATGAGCTCTAAGATGTATCAGTATGCTCCTGAGGAATTTGGTTTGTTAAACTTCATAACAAGGTCTGCTTCCATGCATTTTGCATGTAGTTTTTCATTTTCCACCCAATATGTGTAACACAACACAAGGTATTGAAAAAAGTAATCTCCCATTCTCCAGCTCAGTGACAGAAAAAATTGGTGATTAAAAGCTACTTTTGACTCATTTGTGGACTACCTGCTGACATCATCATAAATTTTGCCACAGACCAAATATGTGGTGAATTAATTGAATTTGGCTGGTGGGAAGAGATGGATGGCTGTATGGTGCAGCCTCTTTTCTGCCACATTTAGAAGACTGTTTCATCCAACATTAGCTGGTCATAAAAGCAAAAAACATTACCTAAGGACTCAAAGGTACACTAAGTTAGTTTGCCAATGGAGGAACTATTGACTCTCTCAAGGGTAGAAGGGTCCTGCAGAGAGACCTTGGCAAATTAGATGGCTGTGCAATCCCCAACTCTATGAAGCTTAAAGAAGATAAGTATCAGATTCAGCGCCTGGGATGGGGCAACTCTGGTTGTGTAAACAGACTGGAGATGGAGAGGCTGGAAAGCAGCACTGTGGAAAGGGCCCTAGGGGTAGTGATTGACAGCAGCTGAACATGAGCCAGCTGTGCCCAGGTGGCCAAGAGGGCCAATGGCATCCTGGCCTGGATCAGCAACAGTGTGGCCAGCAGGACCAGGGCAGGGATTGTTGCCTTGTACAGCCTCACCTCAGGTGCTGAGGAGAGTTTTGGGTGCCACAATAAAAGACATTAAACTACCAGAGAGCATCCAAAGAAGGGCCACAAAGATGGTGAAGGGTCAGGAGGGGAAGCCATGTGGGGTTACTTGGTTTGTCAGCCGGCATAATAGGAGACTGAGGGGAGACCTCATTGCAGTTGATAGCTTCCTTGTGAGGGGAAGAGGAGGGGCAGGCACTGACCCCTTCTCTCTTGTGAATGGTGACAGGATTGAGGGAAAAAGCATGAAGGTGTGTGAAGAGTGGTTTAGGTTGGATATTAGAAAAAGCTTCTCAGCCAAAGAGTGATTGGGCACTGGAACAGGTTCCCAGGGCAGTGGTCACAGCACCAGCCTGAGAGAGTTCAAGAAGTGTTTGGACAATGCTGTAAGTCACATGGTGTGACTCTTGGAGTTTTCCTGGGTATGGACTGAACTCAAAGATTGCTGTGGGTCCCTGCCAACTTCAGGATACTCCATGACGATTCTGGGGTTCTGATTTTGCATCTAATGTTTCTGCTGTTGCCTCTGTGATCTGTGACAGAAGTCCTTTTAAAATTCACTTTGAAGGACGTATTGGTAACCTTTAGTGATTGAGACGGTAGTTAGAATTTATCATTTGCTCTCTGCAAGACATTTACCTTCCTCATTTACATAAAACCACAAGAAACACAAAATGCACAGGCCCAGAGGGATTACAGAGGGAGCATGATATAAAATAATCAATATTCATCTCTGTAAATCACAGGATGTTTTTCTTGAGAACATAATTCATGTAATGTTATTATTTTTTCATGTGCTGGAGAGTTCATATGATGCACATTTCTCTGTTCCTGCTAAACTTCACAAAAAATTTTGGACTCAGTTTAGTGAATGGGGATGCATTTTCATATAGTGTCATTGTTTTACTACTTCCCATGTTTATTTGGACAGATTCATAGCACTGGGTAGGAAATGTATTGGTTGGCAACTTCGGTTTTGGAAGAGAAAGTAAACACATGGTGATTAGCAAACAGTGAACTCTACTGTGTTTAATTTTGGCTTAACGAAAACTAGAAACACATACAGACAAATACATGAACCAGGGACCCTTTTCTATTTTGTTCCAAGCAGGAGCATTTGTCCGTACATTGTTTCCTAACCCTTCTTTGGAGGATTTCCAAGATTATATTTTTTTGCTTTGTCCTTAGATGTGTTCACTAATACCAACTGCACATGCCAATAAGGCACGAGTTAAGAAAAGAATGATAGGCCACCAGTACACAGTTTGCCTCTGAGATGTAATTGAAATCACTAAACCAACAAATTATACACAGTTTAAAAAAAAAAAAAAAGAGAGATAATTTGAAAAATTATGTCTAGTGTTGTTAAGTGAAAGGTCACAAGAGTCATTTATAAAAGACCCCGGAAAAAAATTGGAAAGGGTCTCAAAGAATTTCAAAGCTAAAGATAAATACACAACAACCACCTAAGTTTTCAATTGTCCTGGTTTTTCTTTTAGCACTTCCATTGTTCCTTTCAGTCCTTCTGAAATTTGGGGGGTTTTAAGGCATTTTCTCTTAGGACATGCAAATGTGCTGTCTTTTCTGCGATTGTGACACACCCCTCTAAGAGGAGTTAAGTGCTCAGAGTAGAAAAATAGGAGCAGAAAGTCATACAGACTATTTCCACTGCAACCACTGAATCCCTAGCATCACTTCAGGCAAGAAAATACTTTTTTTCTGTGCTTAGTTTCATCTTTTTGTTACAATGTTTCTCAGATTTAAAGAAGAGTTGATGTAATTTTACTCACACCTGTAAAACACCCTCAGAAAGAGTGTAAGTCGACAGTGCTCTCAGAAATCATTATCTCACCTTCCTTGTCACACTCTACTTGGCAAGTATTTTTCTTGAAGTCAATAACCTTGGAGCCACAGGTGACTATGAGGTATATAGCCACACAGCAAAGCCTTTTACACGCTTGCCACATGTGATGCACAAAGTAATCACTGAGCAACTTTCCATACACCATAAAGATGAAAAGCATTTCCTTCCACCAAGCCCTGCAGCTGAGGGCCGCATCCGCCAGAGCCATTCGGTTGATTTCAAACAAAGGTAGGAAATGGCTGTATCCTAATGCCTTCATTGTGGTCCCATGAGTCAGTGCTTTGGAACTCAGCACCTATTCTTCACTCTTTTACCAGAAGAAGGAAAAAAAAAAGAAAAAAAAGCCCACCCAGAAAAGCAGGAGATAAACAGAAACAGCAAGGGTGTTCAGATAAATGCTTTGCTCAAGAGAGAGCTCCTGGTCCTTAACTTTTCTTTTCAATTCTAATCTCCAGCTCTGCAATAACATTTCCTCACCAGCAGGAAATCACTTGCGGTGAACAGTTTTTCTACTGCTATGATGGCCCAGCACTGAACTGACCTGTCAAAGCCATGTTGTTGGGACGAAAGACAGAAGGTGTACAGGCTGAGAAGGTGACTCAGTAACTGTTCTGAGTGGAAAACCACTCTTGCAAACACAAACATAGGAAGGTTATTCACAATAGTAACTAAGGTAGCCAAGCCACAAGAAGTAAATTTTCACTTACCGGTTAGCATATTTTTTTCGGGGGTAACAGATACTTTTAACAGAATGCATAAGCATGAAGAAACAACAGAAGTGTTGCCAAAACCACATCACACAGCACTGACCCTGCTATTCTTACTAGCATAAAAACCTGTTTATGATATGGATGACCAGATTAACGTTACAAGAGCTGTGGTACTGCATGCTGATATGGTATGCTACTCGGCACACATCACAGCATTTTAAAAATTCCTACAAAAAAAGGTTATTGAAAAGTTTGCTGTTGTTTTATACCACTAGAAATCATGTTATGCAGCTGCCTCTAAGGTGAGCAGTGACAAAGGCCTAGCCCTGAAATTAAAAATCCTCGGTATTTCAGAAGCTCAGTATCTCAGAAGTGCCTCAAGCTGAGTACGACAAACCTCTGCAGTTACAAGCATCCACAGTTAATATAATCTTATCCTCTCAAAGGTACCTATGGTGACTGCAAGATCCTGCACCATCATTAGGTACCACCATCAGATAGAGGACAGCCACCTCACTCAGGCGGGGGAACTTTATTGTTCAAATGGAGACCCCAGTTACAAAATCTGTTAGAGAGCAGCATCAAAAACTGTAAAAGGAAAAGACTAAAAGAGTAAAATAATAGTTGGGCTAAAATGCATTATACCCTTTTTAACATTACTGAAAGGTATTACTGTAGATTTTATAACTTGAGAACTTATAGCATAGACACAATGATGTTTTATATGACCATTTCCAAATGTAAAAATAATGTAATATTTCTCCTGATGAAGAGATAAAATTTCAGCCTATAAATGGATGAATAGTTTGTAGACTGAAATAGTATACTTTTCAAGATTTCAATAACATTCACAAAATTTTAGATGTTTTGCATTTTATGAAAAAGAAGACTCCAGTTCTCCCTATGCAAAGCAGAAGACTAAACTCTTGTTTTTCTCAGAAAATCTTGATCCAACTGTTGTTAAGGTACATCATTACATATCCTATGAGTCTCATACTGATAATTGTCTTCTTGCTCATTAAAAAGATATAAGTAATGTCCCCTTTGTTTTGGGGTTTTTTTCAGCTAATATCTACCAATAAAATTCTATTTATGTCTTTAGCATACTTTAGGGACTCAAGCTGACCACATTACCAAAACTGTATGGAGTGCGTAACGTCACATAACAAGGAGTAACCTGCAACCAATTCCCTCATACTTTGCCAACATCTCAAATAGTCAGAACTGTTTACAGAGGTACAAAAACCATGGAGAGCACAGTTTATAAAACAAAAAAGGAAATGTACTCTATGCAACAGGAAAATTAAAACACAGTAACAGCACTATCTTGTTAGAAACACTTGGCAGCATGTCTAAAGCATCATGCTCAAAGGCATGATGCAGTATGTGCTGTGTTCCAGTCAGAAGCATTCTCAAACTCCAAACCTCTCTAGCCATCATCAACACCTCATTTGGCAGTGGCTCCAAAAACTCGGTTCATCTAGTCTAAATTTACTCCACATGAAATAGACACAAACTTACTAGATCTCTGTTACGTTCATGCAAAAAAAAAAGGAACATTGGCAAACAGCAATACAGAATGTAGCTGGGCAGCTACAAAGACAGTTGCATCGTATCATGAAAGCCCTCTTCTACATCATGTCCACATCCTGTTTTGATTTTAAATTTTCAGTGACACTTCTCTTTATCTGTCTTCCTTTCTAAGTCCTTCCAGTTTCTCAGCTCCACGCTTTTTTTTCCACGCTGCTGCTGCTGCTGCTGCACTGGACACAGAACCAATGTGTTCAGAACAGATAACAAGCAGTGTTTTGAGTGGATAAAAATGCAAAAGGACACCAAAAAAGAACTGACATCTCTTTGATTAGGAGCTGAGCTGCAAAAACTCTGAAGGCTGTATTCTGCTTTCCTAAGAGTTATCACCAAAATTATTTTCTCAGATTCTCTGAAAAAGCTCACCAAAGGAAATTAATGCATTCATCCACACTGAATTCACATAACTGCCTGCTGTATTTCTTAAAATGATCATGAATAAACTGAAAGGGGTCTTTTAAATCAGCTTTGGGGATTGAGAGATTTGCTTTTCAGTACACTTTGTCATTAGTGTGTTGCTGCTCAGAAGAGTGAGGACAGCAAACAATCTAAAAGACAGACTGGTGCGTACCAGAGACTATGTAGAAGATACAAGCCAACCTATCTGAAAGCAGAAGTGTTACGGTAAACAAAAATATTTCTTTTTACATTTCTATTTTCCAAATTTCCTTGAAGACAACAAAGAGGCAATTTTTTTGTTATCTATTAAGAGCCCTTTGAGTATACTGAGTGGTAGTTCCTCTTCAGTTCTTTCCCATGGGTTTTTTAGACAGGAAAAACAAGAATGGAAGACTATATTCCCAAAACCTGTGACTGAAAGGCTTCAATCATGAAACTGCAATACAAGCTCCCAGCTAAAATCTAGGACAAATTATGATGTAGCTCTATAAAAAAGATGAAAGCAGAAGAAGCACCTTTTGTCTTCTTGTTTTAGAAGGATTGAGTCATAAACCTTACTTGGAAGTTACAGAATAAATCCTAGACTTCTTCAAAAAGTAGGAAAAAAGTGTTTTAATTGGCATGTTTAAGTACCTTCATAGAGAGAAATTAATAGGTCATAAAGAGGTCGTCAATTTTACATGAATGTCACAGCAAGAACTATACAGTGAAGCTAAACAACCTCAATTTAGCATCAGCAAGAATGACAATGCATTAGAACAAACTATCAAACTACCAAATTTCAAGACAAGCTTTTTTGTCTCAGATGACTCATTTACTTCATGTATCTGAACTTGGAAAATAAAATTTATGTATATGATGTGTCTATTCTTTATTAAAGTAATTCGAGATATGATTTGAGCCAAGGACTGGAGCACTCCTGTGGCCTATATTCTGCCTCTTTCAAGAGATGTGACCCTGACCAAGTAACTTTGCACTTTTACCTTAATTTCTTCATCTGTAAAGTGGAGATAACACTACTTATTTACATATCACAGTGCATAATGTGAATTAGCTAATGTTTTAAACTGCCATAAAGATGAAAGCCACCTTTAAACATAGTTCGATTAACAGAACCATACATACCATCTGCAAATTTATAAAAATAAAATTCCTTCACAGATTTCTTGCAAAGATCGATAATAATTATACCAGCCAGAGAGTCCAGATATTCATAACTTAAAGGTTGTTCTGTCGTATTCATTAATGTCACAGGAATATCAACGTAGCTTCTAAAAAATGGTTGAGAGTAGCCCCTTTGAAAACAAAGTGTTCAGTAGTTCAGGACTGAATTCTTCCCACCTTCACATAAATTCTGTGGCTGTCATGAGCCTTTCTCCTGTTCCATACATCAGATATGTCTACTTGTAGAAAAAAAAAAAAAAGACTATGAAGAAAGCCAAGTTTTAATTTAGAATTTAATAAAAATTGATTAAGCATCACAGAGCACAAACAAAGCTGCTCCATAAATCTCTCAGTTCTTTTTATGCAGGAATGAAAGAAAACACTGTCTGCTGAAGCAGATGACAGATGCTGGCTTAAAGATAAGTATTATTTATACTTCTGTACCAGATTTCTTCTTATGCATATCTTATCATGCATGGATATACAATCAACAAAGCAATTATTCTGTATCAGTCAAAGACCTTACAACATACTTTTACTCCATGGGAATTTATTTTATACAGTTTAGTGTTCAATAAAAAATGGAGGAAAAAAACTTTCAAGAAAATGTTTAAATTATACCTGAAATATTTTTTCCTGCTGAAGTGCTGAAACGGAGCAATTGAAAGGTCTGTAAACCATTATGTTTAGAAATGCACTGAGGATTTGCAAATCACTGAGGAATACCTCTAATATCTACAAATATCTGAAATCAGGAATTTTTTTTTAAAAAAAACAGCTAATGCAGGTGATTTCTATTCAGACTAGTCCAACAGACTCTTCAGTACCTGCAAAATGTATACTGCATATCTACAGTCCATGGAAGCAAGTTTTAGCATTATCATGGGTATGACTGTATATATTTTATGATTTTTTTATAAGCAAAATTAAATAAAATTTCCATGTTATATTATCTTCCTTTTCTTCCACTTTTTCTTCTCTGTCCCCCCAAGAACACTCACTCAGTAGTAGTGCACTGAAACACTATATTCTTCTGGTTTAGTAGTCAAAAAGAAAAGAGAGAAAAGGATACAATAATCTAAATGGCTGAAGAAACCTTCCTGCAATGATCTACCGTAATTTGTCCAAGACCAGATTTTGAATAACGCAGGCATAAACAGCATGCTTCTGCCATGATATACAGGCACCTCCATCATAATCACAAAAAATCGTGCTGACGGAATTCAAGCGACAATTCCTCAAAATTATACTGGCAAAGAAATTAACTTGTAGGCACTTTCTTTAATTGAGTAATGTCATATCTTGAGAATCCAAAATGCAAAACTGAAATATGTTTCATAAATCAACACTTATGCTGCAATATGGAATCAATTTTGCCTTTTTGAATTGTGCAGAAATACACTATAGGACCATATCAATTAAAGAATGACAAGTCTTCATGAGTTTCTAGAATACTGTCATTCCCCACGAAGATACACCACACAGGAAAGTTTATCTGAGTAAGTAAGAAACCCTCTTTTCAAATCTGGCTATTAATATCCATCAAAAGTATCTTGACAACCTGTAATATGATTAAGATTGAAGTAAATTAAAAGCTGTAGTGCTTATGTATACCTTACCTCTGTATGAACAGTCTGCCTTCTCATTCATAGTGAATGACACTCACAAGGACTGACTACTATATTTATGGGATTTAAACAGCATTGTGTTCTTCCTTTTAATTAAAAATGCTGTCACTAAAAATTTTTTGCCATGGCTGGACTCCTCAAAGTGAAGAGGAGTTCATGATAGAAAAGCAATTAAAGATCACAAGAGGCAGAGAAACAAATACAGGCATCTTTAGAGGAGATTGTCATTTGTTTCCTTTCTGTATTTTCACTCATTAACAAGGAAACTGTGTCTCATTGGTATGCTGTGTGGAATAAAATATATGCTTCCAGGTGAAAGAGCTAAGGCTTCTCCTAATAACAATGGGTCCAATTTATGTCTAGGTTTCAGAACACCTTATCTCTTCGCAGATAGCTGATAGAAGTTATTTACAATGACTGGCCAGTCCACTGATCAGCTATTTTCTGTCTGGCAGATATTTGAACTAATTATAACCTAAACCAAAGAGGCTTAACAACAAGGTTACTTGAAGTTTTAGAGAATGAGAGGAGAAAGACTTCTGAAAGAAACACCAAAATATATTCATTTTAAGTAGTCTAAAAGTAGAGAGACTGTTCCCAAATTGCCACTCACTGACTGTACTATTTCGGGGCAATGTCTTATAAATCAGTGGAGTCGAAATATTGTGTTCATAGCAAAGGATGGGAAAGTGAAATATATACAAAAAGATGGGATCTTCCAAAATACTTAAATGGAAACCTTCCAAACGTATCCTCAGAATGTCATTTTATCTTTGAATTTCTCTGCCTGCCATTTTCTTAAGAGACAGGAAAATAATTTTCAGATGCAACAAATCTGAAGAACCAGCTAACTTGCATCACAAGTAATGCAAACATATGCCAGCTTACACTACATACAGATTTGACACTGTGTCTACACAGGTAACAGATGAAATACAAAGACACAAAATAATAAGCTTTTATGTTTCTCATAATTGCCAGAGAGGGAAATGTCATAAAAATTTCCACTGACTTCGAAAGAATTTGGATTACTCCTCTGAATCATGATAGTAACACAGGAAACTCCCTTTTTTAGAAATTTACCTAAATATGTCAGTGGCTTGCTTTATATTATTATTGACTCCAAGACAAATGTGTCTTGGAAAAAAATATCACTATCAAGCAAAATACTATACGAAGTACCCATTGAGAAATTATCTATTCTACAGTCTTAATTTTAGCACTTCCTTTCTTTTTTGTGGGACAGTACTGTAACTGCATTTCCACCAGCTCACCTGCTAAACAGGCTTCTTGTTAATACAACCTTTCTTGTTTATAATTACAACTTATTCATAAGCTTCTGATAGCTAACAGTCTCCTGTTTATAACAA
The DNA here is from genome assembly GCA_013398015.1 of Oreocharis arfaki. Lineage (NCBI taxonomy): Eukaryota > Metazoa > Chordata > Aves > Passeriformes > Paramythiidae > Oreocharis > Oreocharis arfaki. The sequence continues at coordinate 128,727 of VZRR01013252.1, read as the reverse complement.
TCAGGTTTTCAAAACTATTCAGAAATATAACTCTACCTCTATGCTGAATATCCCACTTTTTTTTCACAGAGGATACATCAAAATTTTTATTGAAAGAAATACATATGAGTATGCCTGTCACAATAAATACTAAATGTTCTTGGCCTTTCAAAGCATTGACTTTTCTTTTGCCTATCTTTCCTCCAGGGATTTCTGCAGTGTAGGAACTTAGCAATGCTGAATATCTAGTAGTACGTCATATTTCACTAAAAATAAAATAAACCTTAGAAACTTCAAAGAAAAGCAAATCCAACAGCATTTCTCTGAAAACTGGCAAGAAAGGCATTGGGGGGGAAAAAAAAAAACAAACAAACCAACCAGAGAAGGAAACTCCTGCTCCTTAAGACTAAAATATATAACAAGTGAGAAAAAGAAGTGGCATCCCTCCTCAAGAAAGTCCTCTCTGGCACCCATTCTTCAAAGAGAAGCACTGTCAGTGCTGAGCTGCTAAACAGTTAATCTTCAGTAACTCCACCAAAGAGCAGTAGTGGCAGGCTGCCCGTCATTCTCTTAGACAGAGCTTGTCAGAGAAAGTAGGGCAGCTTGTCCGGCCCAGCAGTCAACTGATTACTAGCGAGCTCAATGGGGCTGCCGGCCAACCCCTGAGACTGCTGCCAGCCCCTTGGGTATTCAAAGGCCAGGATCCAGTGTGGCTCACTTTGCCAGAATCACATGATGTCAGTGCTGTTTTCTCCAGACCAGAATAACCAGTCATTCAGGTTGCTGCAAATGGTATGCAAACAAATGTCATCAGCTCAGCAAGGCTTGCGCCTGCATTAACTTCCAGGGGTTACAGGCACAGGTCGGATCCTCACCTCTGCAGAGCGTTTCTGACATCCAGAGGGGCACACTATGCTGTCCATTCAGCCTCCTGCAGTAACTATACAAGAAAACTGCTACAGTAATTGCACTGGCCAAATCCCGCTCTGGAAACTATGTTTCTAAATATTTTTTTACAAAGAGATGACACCAGAGATTTGGGTCTGGTAGAGCTGAAGAGAAACCAGCTAGGCATTTACAGCTAGATATATGGAATGGAAATGAAACTGCTAAAATGTCTTAGAAGAAAATGTTCATTCGTTTAATATCTAAGGAAATTCAAAACTGAAAATAAATGAAATTGATTTCTAAGCAGTATGTTTTTCTTAAAATACTTCTCCCTGCAAATTTCACCCACCCCAACAGACAAACTTTTTCACTTTTATCTGATATACTCAACAGCATATATCATACTGTAAATGTGCAAATCTTTTGCAAAGTGAAATGCAGTGATTATGGAAAAAATAACAAAATTTCTTTTCCACTTCAAAAGTTTGCAGGTTTGTGAAGCTTACAAGGCAGCTGCACTGGTGCAGTTAGGGCTCTGAACTCTGAGTATAGCTAAGTGAAGAAAAAATAGGCAGCTCTTTCCCAGCAAGTTTTTTGGGGGTTGGGTGTTTCTTTTGCAGGTTCTGTCACCTGTATCAGTGTATGAAGCCCAGAGAAATATCTCAGAGGCGTTAAGTGGTAATGCACCTGGGTCAACACAGACTGGGGGGATGGACAGACAGAGAGTAGCGCAGGGGAGAAGGACTTGGGGCTGGTGGAGGAGAGGCTGGACACGACCCAGCAATGAGCACTTGCAGCCCAGAAAGCCAAATGTGTCCTTGGCTGCATCCAAAGCAGCGAGGGCAGCAGGACCAGGGAGGGGATTCTGCCCCTCTACTCTGCTCTGGTGAGACCCCACCTGCAATGCTGCATCCAGCTCTGGGGTCCCAGCACAGGACGGACCTGGGCCTGCTGGAGAGAGTCCAGAGGAGGCCGCCGAGCTGATGAGAGGGATGGAGCACCTCTTGCAGGGGGAAAGGCTGAGAGAACTTTGATTTTTCAGTCTGGAGAAGAGAAGGCTTTGGGGTGACCTAGTGGTGGCCATCTAGTACCTGAAGTGATCTACAGGACAGATGGGGCAAAACTATTTACAGGAGAATGTAGTGAAAGGACAAGGGGTAATGGGTTCAAATTGAAAGATACTATGTTTGGCTTAGGTATGAGAAGCAAATTCTTTGCTGTGAGGATGGTGAGACACAGATTGCCTAAGAAGGCTGTGGATGCCCCATCCTTGGGTGTGTTCAAGGCTGGGTTGAATACAGCTCTGAGAAACCTGGTCTAGTTGAAGGTAACCCTGGTCATGGCAGGGGATTTGGAATGAAATGATCTTCAGGATCCCCTTCAAATCAAACCATTCTATGATTCTATTTTTAGGAAAGTCCTCTGAACTTCACGGAGGATAACAAGTAAGAAGAATGGAAAGGAGGAGATGCTGAAGGGTATCTCTGGCATAGTGAAACAATGTGAAGTGAAAAAAAAAGTGATGTAATTAAGAGTAATTTTCACAAAGCCAAATTCTACTGATTTTGATCACTTTTAGGTAGTATCTTTGTGTCTAAACCCAAAGAAGCAGTGATGCAAGATACAAACCAACACGAGTATTGTAGAAAAATTGGCTTTAAACACTGAGCTAGAGCCTCAGGCCCAACACAGCTGCCCAAAACACTCGAGGAAGCCAGGAATTCTCACAACACAGACACAGACTCGGGAACAAAAAAATCTCTGGCTGACAAAGTAGGCATGTCAGGATGGCCTGGTGACAAAAGCAGATGGGGTTGAAATGCAGTCCCAAACCCCTTTGGCTCAAATGTCTGTCTCTGTAGATGTGTGCCAGTATCTGCCTGCAAAAATGCAGGCACTCCCTCCAATTTGGAGGACCACTGCCAATTTCCTAAGTCAATCCAACAGTCAGTAACATTTCGGCTTTTGACTTGTCCTTGTTCACCCTAGTGTCTATCTCTTGTGGAATTATGAATTAGAGTTAAATCACACATAACTTTAAACCTCAGCCAATTATCAGCAGAAGCATGGCGCTCTGAAATAACAACAGGTGTGTGTTTCTCAGATTTCTTTGGCATCAGCAACATCCTGCTCCCCTCCAGCATTTGAGACTTTTGACAAGTGGCCCTTCTGTCTCATCTCTAGTCTAACCAGAAAGGATATAAGGTTGCACCTATGCATTTCTGTTAACTCGAAGAAGCAACTATGGACATCAAATGAAAAATAATCCATCAAATTACAGAAGTTAGAAATGCAGTGATCCAGTAACAACCAAGAGAGGTTAAAACTGCCATCCATTTAATTTTCAAGACAGAATAACAAAAGTATCACATGGTTTGTTTGATTTGGAGGAGAGGCATCTTTTTAGTCATTCAGGTTTGGTACCCTTCAACCTGGTGGCAATTAGGCTTGTAGGGTATATTATTCTAAATCCTAGAATCAAGATACACCTATCACACAGTATCAGAGATCAAATTACAGCGCATGTTTTTCAGAGTAATGTCACTTATTCTTGGAAAAGCACAGTACAATAGCTACACTACATACAAACTAAACAAAACCATGACTCATGACTCACAAATTAAATCGAAGCACTTCAAGCAAACCTTTTGGAAATCTGAACATCCAGGATGCAAAGCAAGGAGATGGCATTAGTATTTCAGTGTTCTCTCAAAATCCATTTAAGCTAAGTTTACCTCTCATGAGCCTGGTAAATATACAAGGCAGTCAAATTCACCTCTGAAAAATGTTCATTTTTAATGAAATGTGATATTCACTGCCACTTACAACTAGTTCTATTACTTCATTTGGTCCCGTAAGTTACAAAATCTCTCAGTATATTATACAACCTGTCATTTTGACATGTCCTTCTTACTACTTATATCCACTGCTGTCAATCCCAAAGAGAAAATTTATTCAATTAGAGGTATAATACTAAGAACCTATTTCAGATTCAAGGTCACTCTAGTTTTGGTTCCTCTAGTTACTCATTGCCAACAGAATTGTATTTGAAGTTTGCATTTCATACAGAGACCGCCTTCTGCTACTAAATACTCTGTTATTCTCAACTTTTAAGCGATAGAGACATGCCACATGACAAGCCCAGCCCTTTGATTCAGTTTTTTTCTTTATCGGCTGGTAGATTTTTTCTCCCATATTCCAACCTCAATTTTGTTAAATTGAACTTAAGATTAAGGAAATGGTGAGGGAAATATGATTCCCTATTTTGCTTAAAACACAGAGCTATAAAATTGTTTTACACTTACAACTTGCTGTAATGTATTTTACTGTCACTGAGTACATATGACAAATATCAAGCTGTAGTGAAATATGAGTCAAATACCCCATTCACAGAAGCTGGCCAAAAAAGCAATTAATTATCATTTTCACCACGGAGTCCCCACAACCCAAAAATCCAAAACTAGGGATGGAAAAGCTGTCTGAAACCTCTGCCCACTGTTCACAAATCACAGAAACAGCGTTAGTAGCCAGTTTTTGTGCTTTTACAGAGAAGTGGTCATTTCTTGAACTGGTCTGTCTCTAAGGTACAGTGAAACGGAAAGTTTACAAGTAAGGGAAAATGCCATCTTATCATATAATGAAGAGACAGCCAGACTGGACTGAAATAATTCTGTCCAGTGAACACCCTGGCCTTTGGTGTTTCAGTCAAGCAGCATCTTGAGTCCAGGTCCTCACACCCTCACAGGGCTGACACAAGTCCAGTCACCACCTTGTCCTGTAAGATAGGGACATAGAACCAAGCACGGGGCACTTGGGCACAGTTCCTAAGCCTCTGCGGTTGGGGGAGGGGGGAGACCCAGAAGTTCTCAGCAAGTTCTCAGCAGCCACTGAGGAGCACAGCATGTTGTAGAAACAAAGCAGTTGTTCCTGCCCATGCCTTGAAGAAATGCCCCAATATTTTTTTTTAAGTTTTCCATGGCAGGCTTTCACACGATTGCATGAACAACACGCCCAGAGGTGGCAGACAGCTGAACTGCCTTAGAGCTCTACATATTTTAACCAGTTTTTCTTTTTAAGTCTACTGTGAGCTGTTTGGAAAGCTGATGGAGAGCAGAACTTTGGGGCAGAAGTGAGGAGAGGGGCATAATTTGACACTGCAATCCTCATCTCACTGTGCGGGAAAAAAAAGACAAAGCTGAAGAGCAGACTGGTCCCTTGAAATTCTTCTTTGAAAGTAAATGGATTCCAAGCATATTGAATTACAGTCTTTAATGAGACAATTTAGTCAGAGCCTCTGAAGTTCATAATTTTTCATTTGTCTATACGCTTTTCTGAGATGAGGCACCTGCCTGTACAGGAGTTATGCTTCCTTCCCTTCCTTCCCCCCCGTACACATACCACTGCAAATCTGAAGGGATATTTCAATCACCACTTTGATAAAGGAGATCATTTTGGCATATAGGTGATCTCCTAACAGATTAAGGATATTTACTTTCTTCCTGATGGATCATTCCCAGAGTTATCAGCACAACACAACCTACGCAATTAGTTTTCACAGGTGGCTGTTTTGCCTCCAGTAAAACTGCTTTCTTTCTCCTCCTGCAAGTCATAGCAGAGCAAATGTATATAAAAACATTTCAGATATGAAATAAACACTTTCATAAAAGCAGCTGTGATGCAATGCATCATTTCTGTCTGACCTGAGCTATGGAATGAACTTTTGTTGCCAGAATCAAAGATGGTAAGGAGAGAGTGGAGGACAGGGGCCAGGACAGGGCTGAGGGAAGATCAGGGCTCAGAATAGCACAGTGTAAAATGACCTCAAACACTCAAAGGGTAAATGCCTGTTTGGTGAAAGCACACACTCTGTGTACTCTGCTGCACAACCTGTGCAAACAGGCTCATGCTGCCATGCAAGAAAGACCAAGACAGTAATCTACAACTGAGAATCAGCAAAGTCAAGCCCCTCACATACTATGTGCCACAGGCAGCAGTGAATTTCCTCAAGCATATTTATAAGCATGTCTGAAGCTGTAATTTCACCCTTATACCCTTTAACTGGTCACTGCCTAGGAAAGTATAGAAGAAAAACTTCCTAAAACGGCTGTCTGACATTTTCAAAAACAGCATTTTGAAGATACTACAATGTCAATGTGGAAATCTCAGACAAAATATCCATTAAAGATGTCTCTAGGAAAAGAATCTCAAACTGTAACACAGTAGGGATTCAAGTGAAGTTTTTTGTCAAGTCCCTTCAGAACTACTGTACATAGGAATTTGGCAATATTATTTAAACATCAGGCAAGCTTATTTGAAAATGATTTTTTTAGTGTTAGAAGAAGAAAATGTAGGAGAAAAATCTTATTTATTTTTGTTAAGTATCTTCTTTATATGCTAATTGCATACTGACTAACAATACTCAATTAGTCAATCAGACTGTAGTTCAACCAATAATTAAGATCTCAGTGAGCTACGTAAAACAAGTTTTGAGGACATATTATATAATATCTATGGGGATAAACTATTGTAGATTTATGTATGCTACATAATGATTAATTGCAAAGAGGTGAAAGGCCCAAATCTGTCATTCTTCTTCATGCAAAGTGTTAATAAAAGCACTCTCTTCTGTAGATATAAGAATTGACAGAAGGGTTTTCTTGTGTCATTCAAATATAAAATTTTGAGTGACAATCTGAAGAAATATGAATAACTTCAAAAATGTGGTCAAATTTATGAAAATAAATATATTTAGTAACATGAACAATTTTTTTCTTAGACTGTTAAAAAAGGTTTAACTAAATTAATTGAAGAGTGATGGACACAAGAATGAGGGTTTCACCTTCAACAGGGCCAAATTAAAAAGTTATTAAAAAAAAGTTGGAAAAGACTAGTGTGAAAATCTGTAAAAACAAATGGTAGGTTCTTTATTAAAACACCAGCAACGTGTTCATCCAGGGCCAACCTACTCATCTGGGAAACTAAAGAAGACTTTTACTTCAACTGACTTTGAAGAGCTTATGTAGTTAAGAGAGAATGAGAAATAAATTCTAGCCTTCTATTAGAGCTACATTTGTTTATTAAAGTTGCACACCTGTGCAGTTTGACTCAAGGAAAAAGTGCAATTGAGGATATAATTTGGCCTGTAGAATATTTTTTACATGAGAAGGAACGAGCCCCATGCAGCTATAACAAACTCCGGGTGAGTTTCCAAGTTGATAGGGTGGAAAACAGACAAAGATAATTTACACTGTGTTGCTCAGACACAGAGAACTCTCCTTTCTCAAACTAACTAATATTTAGCATACCAGCACACTGTCCTACCAGCCTCTGTACACCAATTAATACCACCATTCACTGCAAGCCTCTAAAGAAACCTAAACTAGCTCAACTTCTATGATGTGATCAAAACACTTTGAGGAAATTAGGGTCTGATTTCATGCTACTAGGTAGCTTTTTTTTCCTTAATTTCTTTTCCATTGAAAGGCCCTTGCCACAGAAAAGAACCAGCAACTTCTGACTGTCTAATGACTAATCGCTGCTGACCACAACAGTATCAGATCTGAAAAATGCTTCATAACTCCGTGGCTTCATGGTTTCAAAACCATTTGTATTTCCAAGAAGAAATAAATAATGCCAAAGAGGCAAGGAGAAATAGCTGAGGTTTGTTCATTCCCTCCATTCACTACTGCCATTTCAGCAAGCCAAAAATTAATTCTTGTTCTTACTTGAAATGATCCTAAAAAAGACACATTTTCTAAAGCTGTATCATTTCCATCAATAAATCAAATATGATTACATTATATTTTTTTAACAGTATAATATTTACAAGTAATGTGTTCTTTATCCAACCATTCTTCCACTTCTCTGAAGAAACTCCTTGTTCCCACTGTATTAAAAACCAACAGGTTTTCTCCTCTCTTGCCTGTTTGATGAAGAACTGAGATGAGAATAGGGAACATATTCCTCTGCCTAACTCCAAAGAGGACATCAAGAGCTGGTAGCAAAAGCTGCAGAAAGTCCAGCACTGTTCGCGGACTGGAAATGCTCAAAGCACTCAGCACCCTCAAATGAATGTGTCTGCCAAATTCTGATGTGACTGTAAGCTAACATGCAAACTGAATCTTTGCAAAGGCTTATAACTTGGCCACATCCAGGTCTTTTTTTCAGAAGTACAGCGACAGGAGTACCCTGACACCACAATGACCTCTATGCCAAATTTCAAGACTTTGCTCAACAGCACAGAGAACTCAAAGCTTGTCAACAAAACAGCTGTAAGACATATTTATTACAATAAAACATATTTTTTTTGTTAATGCCATTTTTAGGAATGTCTACCCCAACTTTGCCGAAACTTTATAATAAAGTTCAGTCCCAGGTGACATCCTGCATGGCAAAGTCAAAGTTTAAAGAAGTGAAGCTTGACTATTTATAAGCAAAGGGAAGCACACACGTAATGGGAAGACCCTGGCTGCCTCAACTGTCAACAGTGTTACCAGTCCCATTTAGAATAACAAGAAATAATGAATTTTTAAGAAAAAAGAGGAAGAAAACAACTGCACCTCTAATGCAGACATTTTCGAATTGTAATACATGAATATAGGAAAAGCCTCTATCTGGGACAAGAGCTGAAAATATCTTTCCAGATTGCTGCCAAACAGGCAATGAATTACTAGCCAAGCTTGGCATAGAATATGGATCTTCATGGGGTACACTGACAGCATTTAGCCTCATCAGGGATTTGTCGCTGAAAATATTCTGGATGACAAAATTCTGTGCCCAAAAGATGTTGACCAGCCTCATTTTCTATCCAGCTGCTTTAAGCAGAAGTCCAAGCCACCCTTCTTAGCCCATGAGACACTGCATATTCACTGGTTTTAAGGAATGTTTGGTGTTCAGAACAGTGCTCAGCTGACATATGGTTGCATCTGTCTCTCTGCCTACCTTCTCCACAGCAATATGGAAAGGACAAGGTCAGATTTTCAAGATTTCCATGATAAACGGAGGCTTTGCTTCACAGCTTAGATATACTGTAAAATGCCCTGCAGTAGAGAAGCACATAATGCCCTCTGCCCCTTTAGAAGGCAGGTTCCTTTTCGATTTCTTCCACTGCCACGGTTAAGAAATCACCTTCCTCCAATAAACTCTACCCAATGTCATGCCAAGTAAGAAGACCACACAGAAATCTTGTTCTCTTATTGTCCATCAAGTCTTCAGAAACAGGAAGCACACTTGACTCTTCCTTAGGTGATCTGCCTCAGTAAATGTGCTTTTGAAAACTCTGGTAAGGAGAAAACTACATAGTATAAACATGATATAAAACAGGTGTAAGGGAACAAGGTACAGTAAAAGCTTGCTAAATCATAGAAGCCAATAATACACACAAGTTAACTGTTCCATCCTTGGAAATAAAACCAATACATTATTCTTATGATTGTACAATATTTTGTGGCTATCATGAATTGCCAGTGTTTCTGTTACTATATTCTGTATTCTTTTCGCAGCAAGTAATTCAGTCGAATGCATATCACTTTTTCTTTGCTAAAAAAAAAAATCATGGAACAAAGTACTTGATTTTCTGAACTTGCTGACTTACTAACCTAGAGAAATGCCACAGAAAAACAGATGACTCCAACACAAACGTTTCTGCAGCTGAATTGAGCACAGTTTTTACAGTTTTACTGAAAATTCTCACAGCCTATAGCCAGCATTGTTCAACTGGTATAAGCTTTGGTTTTGTATCTGGCCCTTGACTCACAAGAAGATATTTCACAAAATGTTGGACTAAGAACCTTACAAGATCGAGCCAATACTTTCTTTCTCCAACTGGAGCGGAAATATTGTAAAACTTGACTAACTTGCAGTATTTCAGCATTTCTGATCCCAGATGGAAACATGAACTGGAGAAAAATTCCAGAAAAAAGTTAGTGAAAATCTAGTTAACTATTTTGCCGCCTTGAAAATACATATTATTCAAGGCTGGCTTTAACTAGCTGTTAGATGGTACCTTAAGCAGTATTAATGAAAACATTCATTAAAAATTGTTCTTCTTGAAGATCATGTGTTAGAGCAGTGCCTAGTATGAGTAACTGCTTCTGCCAAAATTACCCCAGACATTTGCTTAGGATTTTCCTGTTTACATATAAGTGATTCACACTTGTTGCCACATTCATCTTATTGTCTATTATATATTATAAGTTACTCTTGAAGGTGACTGTTTCTCATGTTTTTGCAATTACTATTCTTTGCTCTGTGGAGTTTTATTTTTGGACAGTCCTGAACCAAACAGTAATGACTGCAATGTCAGTGATTTTTTGCTATGGCATTTCATCTTTCCCATTGTATCTACAATTTTTTTCACTGAAGAAACTTTTAGGCCTTGTGTGAAATACGTCAGGAACTCTTACCATGGAAAAAAAGATAATGACATCAGAGAAATGTCTCCATTAATTACCAGCTCCATATGCTATTGTTTTCATTGTTCATATATCTTACTGGGATGACCACAGCCATCTTGAATAAATATAATAAAATTTAATGAAAAGAAGTTGGACTTTTACATGTGAAGGGACTTTTAATTTCGTATTCACTTTCACCTCTCTTGGGTTTTTTTCCTTACAACAGTGCTGAGACATTAGATTGGTGCCCTAGAAAACTTATTTTAATGTATATTAAACCTCTTTTAACTTTTTTCTTTTCCATGAATGTGATATATGGTGAAGTTGAGAAATTGAAAGACCATCAGGAAAACAATGAACCATTATGCAAATACACAGCTAAACATTCAGTGTTTAAGAAAGAGTAAACCAAAGTAAGCAAACAATGTCTTTTTTTTTTTTAATTTTCATTTGGTTTCTTTTCAGACAAAATTGTCACCAACTTCAAAACAGGTAATATGGTTAAAAGGTCAGAATGAAATTGTATGAGGCCCTTAGCAGCAAATTTTTTAGTATACCTCCTTTGCAGGCTGACGTTCTTTGTATCCTAGCAGATCTGGGAATTTTTTTTTTCCTCTTTTTTTCCCTATTGCTAGATACATGATTTCGAGGGTGGTTTGTGTTTTCTGCTTTTGTTTAAGAAGACAAATCTTAATCCATGTATCTGAATGAGATATTAAGATAGCACCATCTTGGAGAAGAGTTAAGGACCAACATCTTAATATTTACTGGTCAATCAATCTGGTACTGGTCAATCAACGGAGAAAAACTAGAGATAAAATGGAACTAATTCCTGAAGGTAAGGAATAATATATGGAGAATCCTACAACATCAGCTTCCTGGTGCAACATGAAAGAGTAGAAAAACAAAGATTTCCAGGTCAGTCTGTCCACCGTACGAAGATGTATAGAAGCTGTGCTTTGCTGTTCTCCCCTAAAACAATTTAATTTCTTGGGTTTTGAAATGTTGCTGCATTATGTTCTCTTCTTTTTTAATTGTATTATACCAGACCCTAGCTATAGAAATCCTAAAAGGATGAGGTCAGCCCGTCAGCAAGAGTCCATGGACTTACTGAAGGACCACCATGAAAAATAACACTCTTAAGATTAAGGAAAAAAAGTTCTTATACCAATGTATCTAGGAGTTTCATTCATTCATGAGAGCAAAAATGAATCTTTGAATTCGGGAAATTATTACCACTTTGATAGCCTATGAAGCAAGTAAACATACTGTGTTCAGACTAGAGAAATCAAAACTGAGCTAGTAAAAAGAACACTGTGGTAAAAAAAATCTTAGTTTGAGCTTTTATGACTCTTACAATACTTACTGAAGAAGATTAAGAAAGTTTACAAGTCAAACATACCAAACACTTAATTGTGCATATTTGTATAGAATATATGGGCATGCTTTAAGGTCTCTTTCCTTTTAAAACCGATATTAACTACATTTTAAATGGCAATGAAAGACCAGATGTCTTGTACATCTTGTGTGTACCAGTAAATTTCCTTGGTCAAAGAGACTGTAGGACAACTTCCCTGTGCGTACCTTATCAGTCTGCAAAAGAGTCAGCAAACTATCATTGCAGATAACAAATAAAATATAGAGGTAAATGACTCAGAACATCATCTTTTATAAAGTATAGTCACCTGGATCTTATGATATTTTTATGTTGTATTTCGTTTAAGAAGCATCTATTTCTTTTAAGGCACTTATGCTATACAAACATACAATCTATTGATTTCTGCCAACAAAGGGATTTTCTTTCTCCACAGAAACACAATCTAAGCATATACAGATTTGAAAGATAGGATGGAAGCTCTAAGTGTTTTAATAGCCCATTATCAAAAATTATCCTTTGGCAATAAAAGCCCAGACCACTGGCTTGAGGTCAAGTCAATGAAAAATGGGATCATACAATTTTATTGAGAGAAAGGGACAGAGAAATGTATTCTAAAAAGCCTAGGATCACAGAGGGAGGAAAAAATCCAGAGAGAGTAAAAGACAGATCAGCTCTGTTTTCAACCCAACCTACTTGTCTCTCACATACAAATCCTCTGGATTTTCTAAGTTTCTTTTTTTTGCTTTTAAAAGAATAAAAACGGTCTAATATTTGATATTTGTTATTTTTTAATAAAGAAGGAAAAAAAACTCACTAGGAAAAAAAAAAGCAAGAGGTGACAGGAAACAAAACAGCATTTTGTTTTAAATTTGCACAACCTAATTTATAGTAATAAAGGAGAACCCACGAGTTCTGGTAAATGTCAGTGCAGTCATGTTCATTACATATGTTGATAGGTATGAAGCAAAGTCTCTGTAGGCCCTTCAAAAATTGCACACAGCCGATTTAATGCAAACCAGAAGTCACTGACTGCTGGATGAACATTCGGTTTCATTCCCACATGGATATTAAGACAAAGCAGGGGGAGGGGGCTTCCTCCTCATTTATTTACAGTCAAAGGGTGGGTCTTGAGGAATGAGCATGAGGCCAGTGAAGAATGGATTTAGTTTATGGGAAGACACCTCCCAGCCTCCCATTCCACAGCCACCGCAGCGAAAGCGCCTGGGTTGTGTGTAACCTCCTCCCCCATCTCGCATCTGCCTTGCCCAATCTCGCCTGGGCCCGCTCCAATAACAACATCTGCTTGGCAGCTTTTCAAACCCATGGATAGTTATCTAACTGAGGCTTTTGTGCTGCACTGTTTATTCTATGTGAAGAAATGCCTCCTTAGTTGAAAGAGTACTTTAGAAAAGCTGTGCAGCTATTAGCAAGTGAAGCACAAGGCTAATAACCCCCACCTGCTCATCAAATTAATTATGACATCTGAGTCATTATAACTCAGAAAGAACACGTAACTGCAGACTTGTCACACGTAGAAATAAAAACACTCCGCATTAGAGGAGGGAACTATATGGGGGGGAAAAAATAGTCCAGGAGGAAAAAATCTAACCTTCCATAATTCAGTTATTAAAAATGTGCCTTACTAATCGCCGAAAGGCACAAATTTAGGTAGAGAAGATAGGAGTGGCTAGAACTTTCCAGCAGAACACATCTCTGTGTGGGCTATATCAAGAAAAGAAGAAAAACACATTAACAGATTGATCTTCACAGAAGGACTGTAAATCTGCATGTTTTGTGAGAAATCTTGTTTCCGTAAGATTTCATAGCAACCTGGAAATTCTTATCTCATCTTTCCCTCCCCAATTCAGTTACTCCAAATGTAACATGCATCGCTTAAGTAAAGATGTTTCCAGACTTAATAAGGACTAAAGTAAGGAAAATTCCGTGGGGAAAAAAAAGAGTCTAATATCTCAGAAAAACTGTGACTATTTAGAAAACAGCAAAAGAAATAAAATACTAAAAAAGTAAAATATCTGGAAGTCAGATTTCACTAAGTTCAGACTGTAAAGTATGAAGCATTGCCACACTTCATATGCACATGTTGCCTACGAATTTGGTTGCTGAAGCTTTTGGATCACTTTGCTACAATTCACACAGATGCTAAGTTTCTTTCTTTCCAACACAGGTATGAATTCAACTAAAATTGTTAAACCACACATCTGCTTGTTACACTTATAAGTGTCTCTAGCATTCATAGAAAAGGTATGCATTTCCTGTACTTCGCAACACTTTTCTGGAAATCATAACAATTTTTCACCGCAAAAGACACAGCCTTGCACCTCACCCTGTACTTCAGTCTCAAAAGTGGTTCTTAAATTCAAAGTGCAACTGATGGGTAATTAATTTTAAATAATTCTCAGACTCTTACCAAAATCATGTGATAGGTGAAACAAATCATTAATATGTGCATATATATTGTGTTTATGTTCAGCGAATAAAAATATGTTGGGCACTAAATACATAAATGTTGGAAAAATATTTTGTCTTTCATTAGTTCTAAGTGAATCACTGTCAACGGTGCTTCCTCCAGAACAGGACACGGGGTTGCTGAGTAACTTCTCTGTTAGAAAGAGCTCACCTTCAAGAAATGTCTGTATCACAGGAAGGGTTTTTTAAACAGTCACAGAAATAAAAAACATTTTCTGAGTCAGTCACAAAACACAACCTGAAATGTAGATAGGAAATTACTTGCTACAGATCATCTCCATCTACACCATTTCTCCCATTAGAGCATATTTTTCTCTGTGTTAGTAGCAAATACCACCCTCTGCAAGTAAAGACCTCCAGCATTACTTCTGGTGAAAAAAAGTAGTAGAATTAGCTTTCAGACAAGATGATACTGGTTGTCTGGCCTCCTCATATTTTTCAAGTAATATGTATGCAAATTACTGGGAAAACCATTTCGAAACCTCATTTTAACTACTCATTTTTACTTGGTTTTACTTCAATTATTTTTCCTACTCGAAGGAAAATTTTGGTTGATTTATTCAACTTTTTCATTTAGCCCAATGTTGAGAGCCATAATAAGAAAGCAAATACTAAAAAGGAAGTCCCAGCTTTGCTTTTGCCAAATAAGACTGCTAGGTATCCTAGAAAATAAATTACTATCACTTGAATGTGTCAGTGCAGTAGAACCAGAATAAAGAAGAAACAGGAAATATATTAATCACATAGACAGGCTGTTCTGCACAGATTTTTATGCCTGCTAGGATGAGCCTCGCATTCTGTCTTCTCAAAAGCTCCACTTTGGAGAAATTCTCTTCAAAGGGGGCTTGATATGTTGATATTGAAGCTTATGGCTTCCTCCACAGCATTATTAGATCTGTAGGCAGAAAAATTACCATGCTACTCTCTGCTACACTCATACTCCCTGCCACAGAACTGTTTGCAGAGCTCTCCCTGCAACCTGTTCCTGCCCTGCCTGATCCATAGGCATACATTGCTCCTTCACATCACAAAAAAAGCCAAGAAAACAGTGAAGAAATTAAGCAAGGAAGAACATGGTGCATTCAGGATTCTCACTGACTTTAGTTTAATGGATTATTTGATAAAAAGGATATACATTTTTTAATCACTGATAAAAGCATGGGTAATTCAATTTGCAGGAATGTACTGCTTCTGTTCTTACTGTAAGAACACACAAATTATATATTGCTCTAGGACATGCTGCCCTGCAGAAGCACTTAAACGTAGCTATAAACCACGCTGAATCTGGCCTTGAGCTAATATGTTTAGGGAGTTCTAACAGGAAAGAAAAGGAAATTTTTTTCTCAGCTGGTCCACTGTTAACTGAATTTACAACAATGCACATGACCAAAGTTTGAGTGGTACCATCAATTTACAAAATACCTAGTAAATCTACATTTCATCTGAAGGCTCTATATATTTTTCCCAAAATACCATCTCATCAGAAATTAAAGTAAGTAGAGACATAGAATTCATGAGTCTAAATTTAAGTCCAGACTACTGTTTGCAAATGCAATATCCAAGTGGAAAGAGTTTATGCTAAACTGGTCTAAATATTTCTAAAGTTATTTTTTCATAACTAGTTCCCACAGTTACGGAATTCCTTTACCATGATGAATGATAAATATGTATTCCAGAAAAATGCAGCTAGAGCACAAAAGCTTGTGCACCCACACACAGACACATGTACTGCATACATGTAATGTATGCTACAGTGCAAAAAAGTGTAATCTGTGATAACCGCATATGAAAAACAGCTCTACACAGAATTTTCTGGTAGGTCAGTAAATTTAACAACATTGTCATTGAACTCTCAAAAATGCCAAAGGACACAGCAGTTAGAGTGCATATTTCTCTAAATTCTGCAGTTCCTAGACCTTTACAAAGCATACTGCTTGTCGTATCCACTTAATCTCTGCACACATCTCCACCCCTGCTTCCTTCCCAATGGTACATGGTCTTGAAAATACAAATGTTCAAGTTTCCTGGAGCTGAGTGAAAGAGGAAAAGTCACACTCCCCAGGGGCAAAACTAAAAGTTCTCGGCGCCCCTGAAGTTGTTAACTACAATACAACATAATGTGTCACTTCACCATAATTAGTAAGAGGGGAACAGCCTTTTTTCACCTCCAATGAAATCCAATCTCCTTAATGAGATAAGACAATGAGTTCCAGATCGTATCTGAAGGCACGAAGATGTCTGATCAAGAAAGAGCTTATACGGACAAGGAGTGACATTTTGTGCAACAAGCAGGATACAAAAACAAAACAAAAATAAAATAACAACAACAAAAAAAAAGGGGAAAAAAAGAAAACAAGAAAAAGAATCACAGCAGCACAAGCCTGCTCAAAACCAGGTGTATGTAGCTGCAGATATTGTTAGCAGTAACAGTATTAACATGCAACCACGCGAAGAAAAAAAAAATCACAGAACTAAGAGAGTCCTCAGATTACTTCTTCCTCATCAATTTTTTCTTGATAAAGTAATTCTGCATTATTTCTCCCAATTTTATAAATGCTCTCCTCCGCCTTCACGTGGATAAATTTTTTCTGAGTGTGCCACTTCGGGTATGCAAAATTGTTTAGTCTGAAAGAATTAATTCTCCAGCCTTCTATAACTAACACTACTTGTGTGAATAATAACAAGTGATTTTATTTTGTTTTTCCATCTATCTTCCAGTGCTGCATTGTAAGTAACTTTGAAAGTGAAGAACCAGCGATGGTACTCCAAACCGTTAGTTCTCTGCAGCTATTCATCATGGAACTTGTAAATAGATATTCCAATACTTCAAGGCTGCTACAACAGTTTTGATTTTGTAAGCAAGGACAAAATGCACTATGTGCTTCACTTGTTCAGGTTTGGAGGGGGAGGGGGGGTGTAAAACACAAGTAAAAGTAGCACATAAAATTGGTCTGCTAATGGCTTAAATCCCCCAGCTACAGAGCAAGTCACATATAAACAGGGACAGCAGTTTCCTCTCACTGATCTATCAATGTGCCTTAATGATTTTCTAGAGCAACCACATCAAAGAGAGCAACAATTGCTCAGTAAACCATGCCTATACATCCTTGGATTTCTCTGCTGAGATCACCAACCATTTCAATGATGCTTTTCTATAAAACAGACACCAGTTCACCAGAAACCAGCCTAAATCCTCAGTCTTTTATGCGAGCAAGACCACGTTCTTCAGCAGGCGCTTCTGACAACACTTTTATTCCCAACTTTTACTGGTTAGTCATAGTAACAGCTCTGAGTCTCCTGAGCGCAGTTTTTACCATTTTCAGGCCGAAATTTGTTCACGTTCAACATCATCAATTAGTGTGTGCTCCAACGCAGCAGTGCTTGAGAAGGACACTGCAGCAAACAACCCTATCACAGACCTCCTCTGAACTGCAAGATAGCAGACAAGCGGACATCCAGCACCACCACAGACTAAAAAGGGAAAAAAATAGGTTTGGGGGGTTTGATTTTTGAAATTTGTGGATTTTGGGAGGGTTTTGTTCATGTTTTCATATTTTTTTTTCCTCTGATACAGCATCCTTCACTACCAAAGAGACACTGTAAACCCATTCCACCACCGCTAGATAAGTAGTGCCCAAACGTGTTGTCCTGCCTTCAACTACACTTTCTGTTTTGGTTCTAAATCACACTCAATTACAGATTATACCAACAGGGTGTATGTTTCTGGTACTGGCTGCCAAAATTATTTTAAAAAGCAGTGTAGCTCACTGTGATTAAGCCAAACCAAAACTCTCATCAGTGCCAGATGTGGCACTAATGCCAACAGTTGTCTGCTGTTAGACTATACCACCCATTGTGAGATCATTCTTTCTCTCTGTGTGTGAAATAAAGTCGCTGGACTCTGTTCTCCCAGAGTGACACATCAGTGCTTTACTCAGAAATGCAAACTCATTTTTGGACACAAGAGAAGCCTTTTTTCCCCCTAGTTTCCCTCAGCTGACGCTGTATTTATGAGATTTTAGACATAATTGAGGACACAAAATTACAGTTATAAAACTGGACTTATAGTTTGACAATGAAGCTCCTAAAAATAAAGATCTTATTATTTTTTATGAGAACACAACTTCGTCACTTTTGTGGATCTACCGGAGTGCCCAATTTTAATTTTATAGACACCAGGAAAAAGGTATTTTTTTCCCATCAGCATACAATTAATACTGTAAGGCTCAAATTTGAAAAACTTGCCACCAGTCATCAAGCCAAAACAGAACACAAAAAAACCTGGTCCAGAGATTTCGGGTTCTTATATATACTCCTTATCAGGATTTATCAGCAGTTCCAAAACCACAATCTCTGAAGTACCACAGTCATTTCCTATTTTAGAAACAAAGTTATACAGCAGTCTCCAAGACGGCACAATGCAATAACCACGGAGAATTGCTGATTTTATACTGATAACCACTGCACTGCTTTTTATCCAAGTGCTTCGAAGTGTCTTACAAATATGATTAAGCCTTACCATGACTGGGAGATAAGCAAACATACTAAGAGTTTCAGCCTAAGAGCTGAGAAGCTGAGGCACCTAGTAATGTCCAAAGGAGTTTTGCCTTTGAGCTCGATTCAGGCAGGAATCAAGGAGAAGCTCACTAATGAAACTGAAGAACATGATCTAAATTCCCAGAGAATCCACGTTCCTGGCCATTGACCAACAGGGGCTAAGACAGTTTACAATCTGAATGGGTGCATACAAAATGAAAATGGATCTTTGAAGTTATTGACAAATCTATAAGCAGGTCCAAACACGTAAGTGTGAACTGGAAAACTTTAGTTAAGCCAAGATCTAATCTTCTCTGTCATTTTAATACAAACTTTACAGGAAATTAATTTCCCTGGGTTAATGTTAGGGATACATATAAAAATAGTATTCATTATATTGGATGCTTTTTTGTGATCCTACAACTTCAGAATAGTATTAATTGTGATGTTCATGTTATTTTTCATGTACTTTTTCCCTCCAAGCTTTTAATTCCGTTCTACTGATGAATATTTGTTAGCCTCACAACGGTAATTACAGGAACTTTTTTTTCTATTAAATTTTAAAAGAAAAAAAAATTGCTAAATTTTATTCTTGGCATTATCAATAGGCTTTTAGAGCAAGTAAATCAGTTTTCATAATTCTTTTAAAAAGTTCTAAATATGAACTGTATATGATGAAGTCTCTCTTCAGCAGCCCATCTACACCCTTTGCACAAGTAAATATGGTAGCTTCCAAGATGGATTTCATTTAACAGTCTGTCTACACTGGGCAATCATTGCAGCATTGTCCAGAGTTAGCAATGCCATCATATTTCTGAAGTCTGCCAACGCAGTAAATTTTCCTGCACAAAGGCACTCAGCACAAGCTGAGAATGTTCACACCAAGAGCTGGTACAAAGCTTTCACTGGGGTGCAGAAGAGAGTAGCTGAGTTCGCAGCTGTGCTTATTTAGCTTACTTTAAAATGGCTTTCCATACAGGGAGAAAACTCTAAACCCATTTGAAGAATATTTAATATACCACACTACTGTCCTAAAATTTCTCTATTGTTTGGAGGAGGCAAAGCAGTGGAAGAGAAGAATGAATAATAGTGGCATTTAGGTTGAAGCCTCCAACCACAACAAGAAAGTAGACAAATGCAAAGTTTTTTGTCAAAAGTTTTGAAATTAATAAGTTGGTCCCATACTACTAAACCACAGTTTCCCTCACAGAAGCCAAAAATCTGTTTACCTACACTAACTCAAATTTTCCTCACACCTCCTGATTTAAGCTAACCCAAAACCTCAGCCGAAACAACTGCTGACAGGTCTCATCCTTCCTACAAGTAGAGATGTGTTTGAAAACTACCTTCAAAGCAGTGAGTACAATAGTCAAGAGTCTTTTTGTTCCATACCAAGTCTTTGAAAAATGTAATGCAGAATACATCTCTGATGCTTTGCATGTCTGACACATGCTTAGCTTAATACAGTAAGTTTGAAGTAAGTATGAAGGAAGAACAGGATTCTCACTTCCTTCTTTGTTACCTATAAAGGAGAGGCTTAATGCCCCATGGCACAGGCAATGAATGGAGTCTTCTTGCAAGAGGGAACATCCTTTAGTGCAGAGTGTATTGGGTGCAGGTGTCCAGGTGTTGGCACTGGCGGGCTGCAGGCGTGGCCTCTGTTGAAGAGACAGAGCCTGCCCTGGCTCCAGCAGAGCCACCACAGGGCAGAGCTGGGACCCTCAGCCAAGACGGAGGAGCCTCTAGGAAAATGTATGTAAGAAAGGGCAAAACAATGAGGGCTGAGGCAAAAAAGTGGCATAAACAGCCCTACAAACACTGACTTCACAGAAGAAGGATATGGAGGAGATGCTCCAGCACCGTAGTGGAGCAGGTATTTCCCTGCAGCCTGTGGAGAGGACCATGCCAGAATCACAGAATGGGTGAGTTCAGAAGGCACCACTGGAGGTAATGTGGTCCAACCACTCTGCTCAAGAAGGGGCCCTGGAGCCTGTAACTCACGCCTGTGGCCAGTCAGCTTTTGGGTATCTCTGGGTGAGGGAGACTCCACAGCATTTTTGGGAAGCCTGTTCACTCACACAGTGGTCTCTCTTCATATTCAGATGTCCACACAGCAGCTGGTGGAGGACCCCACGTTGGAGCACGTTAATAATTCCTTAAGGACTATACTCCATGGAGAAGATGCATGCTGGAACACAGGAAAAGAAGGAAGCAGATGCAGAAAGGAGTTGCTCTGAACTGACCAGAACCCCAGTTCCTCATCCTCCTGCACCACTAAGGCCCAGGACAGAGGGTGGTAGAAGAGGCAGGAATGAAAGAGTGAAGTTGAGCCGGTAAAAAGGCAGGAGGTGGAAGGAAGGTGCCTTAGTTTTTTCTGTGTTTCTCACCATCTAACTCTATATTAGTTGACAATAAATTAGATCAATTTTCCCCACATTGAGTATGTTTACCAATGAGGGTAATCTGTAAACGACCTCCCTGCCTTTATCTCAACCCACCAGATCTCTGTCCTCATTTTCTCCCCTGTTCTGCTGAGCAGGCAGAGTGAGACAGCAGCTGGGTGGGCATCTGGCAGCCAGTCAAGGTCAACTTACCACAGTAAAAAAAGACAAAAGAGGCTTTGTCTTTTTCTTGTTGCAACAGAATATGCTGTGCTTGCCTCTCTCTCCTAGAAGTAGTGTCCAGACTAAAAGCCAGAATCTCAATTTATGACATAAGTTGTCTGTCACCACTCTTACCTTTCAGCATACTCTCTATTCATCATGAAAAAAAAATGGTATTTTTACATTTACAACTGTCAGGTGACAATATTTCCACATCTAAGGTTTTAAAACCTAAGAAAATTCAGATTTCTCTCGCTTTTTATACAATGTCAGTCATTGTTCCGAAAAGATAAACATAAGAATGAACCAGAGTACAGACGATCTACTTCACTTTTCTGCACATACAGTGTGCAATCAAAAAAAAAAAGTTTTTCCACAAAAGATTAGTCCAAAACAGCTGATGTACTAGGACACCTATTCTAGTATAATACAATACCACTTTGGAAAACTTGCCTTGGAATTAAAGTATCTTTTCCTCTTCTAAAGCATCTTTTCTCGCTTCTAAACATCTGTGGCTGAAACAGTAATTTACAGTGGAATAGATCTGACAGAATACATTACTTAAAATTTTATATTTTTCCATCTAGAGTGGCAAAGAAGCATGAGTGAAATCATATTACTGTTTTAAAGCTAAGGGGAAAACTCATACCCCTTCAAAAAATGAAATGGCTGCTTACTCTTGTGCTATTTCATTGCATTACATTTCAAAGCATCAAATCATTACGTCTGCTTTTTGTAAATATAGTATTTTAAACAGATGAGTTTCCAAACTAAGTTCATCCTCTGATCACCTGAAGACTTCCTGCCAGCATGAAACAGAAATCAGCAAAGAGATGAGATAAACAACCAGCAGTTTCAGTGCAAGAGAAAGTTTCTGTGGGAAGCTGTATAGAGATGGCAGGAAGGGAATAGCATCTTTTTTCAGACATTATCCATAAAGTCATCTCAGCTGTTTCATGGAGTTGTAGCCTTAAATTTATCTGAATATTTGAAACACATCACTGCAAAATAAAAGATGTGCCTAAGAAGATCCTAAAGGGATTAATGTAAAGAACAATGGTTACTATAGGAAGAAAAGGACTGATTTCCTGAATAGAGAATTTATTTTATGGATGGGGTTTCTACTCTAGTTTTGAAGTCTCTAAGCAGTAGCCATACTCTATTTTTAAAAATTTGACAGAAATAAAGAGAAGAAATAGCAGAAAAAGAAAGTACCCAGGGGAAAAAAAGAGATTCTGACTAAGAAATACTCTTTAATACCTGTCCATTTTATGCACATTGCCTCCATGAATTTTATCTTAGTGAAAACACCACCATTCCTCACACACACACACACACACACACAAACAAACAAACAAACAAAAACAAAACCAACAAAAACATCTAGAACTCCTGGTAAATTAGTAGGGATACATAATCATCATATCCCAAATTCAAACATAACACTTAGCTTTCTGGCGGAGTTCATGGTTAACTCCTCCAGACACTCAGCGCGTGCACACAGGCAAACATTATAGAATTTTTGAATCAGTAAGTCATTTGGAAGAATCTCCAGAAGTGTGCCGAGGCATGCTTCTGGTGCTGTGCCAAATAATGTGCTTCTGTTTGTGGTTTTCATATATGGATTAGACAGATGCACAAGCATGTACTATTTGGCAAGTAGTGACAATAGCCTACTCTGAATTTAGCAATTCGAGCTTTACTGAAGTTTTTCTAGGTGAAAGAAAAAATTAATTATATATTGTTTGGGCTCTGCCTTTATATCCTTTTGCCATCTTCCTGCTCACTTGCAAAAGACAAGAAGCCCCTGTAAGTCCAGAATGTCCTCTTTAGATCATTCTAGTGCAGGAATTTCAAATTAAGGGTTGAAATGTCAAGTGCAATTAATATGGAGCTTGTATTAATTTGTTATTATTCCAAAACCACTCAAAATTTCCAGAACTGTTACTGTGGAAGTACCTAATACTTCAATTTCTGGCCACAGATCCACCTGGAAACTAGCTCAAGGCCCAATTATCCAGTCTTGTGACCTGACCGCGCCATAGGCAAATACAGACTTTCTTACAATACATACCATGGGTTCACAGGCTTAATAACCACAGAGCTCTTCCTTCCTCCTTCCTCCAAAGCGCTTACCACAATGAGGTTGAATGACATACCTGGGGCAATACTTCTTGATTCTCTACACTTCAGAGCTTGAAACACCGGAATTTCAAACAAAGCTTTCTTCTAGATCCTGCAATCATTACAACGTTCTGCAAATAACAGACTTTAATCTCCACTTTAATCTGAGTTTACCAGGAATATAAACACAAGTGCCATTGTCTTCTATAAATCACATATAAAATGTCGTGCAAGGTCAGTCCATTTACAGTCAGCCACTTGCCTCAGTTTATAGGTAAGAGTTAGACATGGAAAAATGTACAGAAACCAGGAAACTTTTTTTTTAAATGATAGAAAGGATTAGATACTGAAAGTGGCTCATTGTTAATTGAGTCCCATGTGTGAAAGCTACAGGAAGATTAGTTTATACAGCTGCTGCTCTTTGTCAAAACATTACTAACAAGGTACACATGTTAAATCTGTGCATCTCCTTTCAGTCCCTAAAAAAGAATGACCACATTAAATCCTATGACAAATATTAATCTAGAAAAAATCACTGTTATTTCCTGGGGAATTCAACTATTTCAGACTGTTCTTATTTTATTATGATAATAAGCATTTTCAGGCACTCTTCCATCAAACGAAAACTAAGTGGAGAGCACAGACGTAGGAACAGAAGGAAAGTGAAGGTTAAATCCTAGTAATTTCTCCTCTGGGTCTCCAAATCTAAGTTTTCAAGGACTGTTTTGAAACAAAACAGAAAAGTAATGTTGCGGTCATTGTCAGCAGAAACAAGGACCATTTCAATCCAAAGCGTTCATAACTCAGTAAAAATAATGTTCTGAAACTAATGTGAACTTATGATTTATTCTGCTTTTCTACAAACTCCAAAAAAAACCCAGGAGGACCGGAGATTGAAATAAATGAAGAAGCTCTTCGATTAGGAATCAGAGAGAACAAGGCCTACAGCAAGCCTATCCCTCCGTCCCTCCAGGCAAACTACAAATAGGCAACCTGGCCTTCCAAAGAGAGAAGATATTTAGCTGGAGCCACTGCTGCTGCTGCTGTGCCAGGTCATATTACAAGGGTGGGCTACATTACTAAGTGGCAGCTGCATACTTCAAAGGGAACCTCTAGAAGACAGTAGCTGCATCTGAAAAGCAACTGGCCTCACCATTCCCCTTGCCAGACACACGGCATCCCTCATGCCTGTCACTTGAGCTAGAAGGGATCTGCTTGTGAGGTCAGTGTGACCACTCCCCTGTCCACATTGCTATCACAAGTATGGGAGTATATTTGTAGGCAATTGTATGCAAGCCTTGACTGTGCCATGAGCCAGCTGGCCAGAACTGAGTGCCATGTAGCTGCTGCAATGTGACTGGCTGGCTCAATAGTGTAGAGAAAGTTTGTTAGGTCTGCTCACAAAATGCCGTATAAGTATGTCCTAATCTTGCTTCAATTTTCTTGACTACTGGCTAAACGACTTCAGCACATCATTCCCTAGATGGTGAGCTCAGATTTCTCTGTGTAAAAGTTAGGTTGTGACAAAAATGTCCTGCTAGCACACACTTACCAGCAGTGCCCAGAGATATCCTTTAAAATATAACTCACTCTCCCTTCTAAAAATGGACGGTACCACACAAGATAAATGCAGGAAGAAGTTTAGTGGAGTCTCAGGTAACCAAGAGGAAACATTCATAAACGTGGGTAGGAAACCAGCCCTAATTTTCAACACCTGAGAACCAGGTAACCTGAACCATTTGAATGGGCACAGGAACCAGACACTGGAGATTAGAATTTCCTTTTCAATTTGGCATATATTTTTTTGTTTGGCCTAAGCAAAGTTGTTTAATACACTAAATGAAGAAACTTCGTATTAACTACAGACGTCTTGCTAGCTGTCATATTCAATTAGACCCTTCAGTAGCTTCAGGTCACTTATATCTATCTCTTGTGTTCCATATTTGGCTAAACATTTTTCATCGTATAGATTATGAAAGATTTGCATCTTTTCACATGGTGATGCTGGTGACGTTCAGGAAATTAAATATTTCTGGTGTTGAATTCAAGTTTGCCTCAGTAAGAAAATAATATTTAAATATATGCATGATTATGGCAGGAAGAAAAAAAAAAAACATTAACCACAACAAATAAACTATATTCTACATACAGAGTATTCAAATTTAACTACCGAGTATCAAAAAATAATTATACATGTAAATACTTCTGTGCAAATGAGATGTATCCTTAGATGCTAAGACTTCTATTATTACAGAATACCTCTTGCATATTAGTCTCAATTATACTCATTTCAACCTTAGAGGCAGCTGCCTCATTTAAATATGTTTAACAAACGTGAGCAAGCCAGTAGAGAATAGTGGCTATAACACTTCACAGTTGTGTGTGATGTACGTGTTCTAACCTCGTTTACATATTTCCACCATGAAGGGTAAAAACTGCACTGGTTTCACACAGCATAATGCCAGGTTACCGTAGAAAATCATTATCTGGAATTTACAGTCTTGCTGACTCAAAAAGAAGAAGTGGCAAATAAGTACAACACGAAGATATTCACAAAACATGTAACTTAAACTCTCTGTATGTGGTCACATAAACACAACAGACAGCGGTAAACTCCCCCAAAACCAAATCTAAGTAACAGCCATCATTAAACCAAAAGAATGTACAGCAATGGTTTTCCCCTGTAACTCTGTCTTGATGTCCTGCATCAATGGCATACCTTAACTTCACTTTCCTAGTTCACTGCTAAGCTATGAGCATGGAAGTAATTACAGTTGTTGGCTTCTATCTCTCTGGCTAAACCATGGAAAGATAAACTGCTGTTACAGAACATACACACTACAAATAATCATGTTTTGACAACATAGGTAAAGGATAAAAAAACCTGAAAAACACCAAAAGGAAAGCCAATGACAGCAATAATAAAGATCATGGCAGAAAGCACATCAAGGTCACTTACGGCGCATACTAATTTGCTGCAGGCCAAAGGTTCATTCCTTTCACATGAACAAATGCATTCATATTTTAAACAGAGGCTTCTCAAAAATCTGGACTTGCTTAAATGCCTCAGATTTCTCGCTTTTCAACAAATGTGTGAGACCACTACCTGCCACACACTTTCAAATACTACTTCGTGTAGGAAAAAAATTTCTTCAACTCATAAAGTTGAGAATAAGACACATATTATTTTGATACTGTTATCTGGATGAATGCTAAGCCAGAGTCACAATTTTGTGGTTTCCAAGATAAACCTTTTAAATGTTCTGATAGAAATATGCTATTGCATTGTGTAATTTCATTTCACTTCTTCTACAGAGAGTTTGATCTGTCTGCAAAAGAACTGTCCATGCTACCCAAACACTTTTTATCAATGAAGACTATACTAATAATCTTCACCACTTCTTAGAAACTACCATAAACTTTTGACATTAAATATTTAATTTAAAAGGCTATTTTTCAGTATGATTCTTTGGACAGGAAGCAGATTACTTAAACGGGTAATCTGTACACTACAGAGTGAAACACACTCTTTCTGAAGCCTACGCATTTATGCATGCCGACAGACAAAACCAAAAACTCTTAATTGTGTCTGAAGAGTTCTGAAAATCAAAAATGGAGAAAGAAATATTGTCATTTTTAAAAACACCGTGGATTTATGAATAAAATTAAAATGAATGCTTGATCCACAGAGAAGTCATAGCAGCATATGCCATCCTCCTAAACTCTCTAAAGGTTAGAGACTTTTATAAATTATCCTATCACAAGACAGCTGACAGCATCACAAGAAGCATCAGCTACCGAACTCTCAAAGAGTACAAGGCAACCCCAGAACAATCCAGTAAGAAGAACTCATCCTCTAAATTTATACTTATGTTTTAGTTTGTTTATTTTCTTTCGAAATGAAGTAGAATTTCACCAAAAGCTATTTCATTTATTTCTTAGCAAAGTTTAAAGCATAACTGTGTTTATCTACAATGTGTCCTATTTGGTTTGGTATACTGAGATTTTGTAACTGCTATAAAGATTAGGAAATGTGTTTTCACTCTAATTAATTGAAATCTGTTTTTCTAAAATAAAATTTTAACTGCTTTCCAGAGTTTCTTCCACTGATAGGCATTTCAACAACTATCACAGAGGAAAAAAAGTTAAAAATCTAAGCATTTATAAGCATGAGAGCACTATTTCTCCACTGACTTCAGATTTTATTGTCAGAGATAAGATATGCAAACACAATAGTTGCTGTAAGGAACATGATGTAGAACATACTTATCTCTTTATGCTTGTGAAAAACTATTCTCTTATTCAGAGGCTTTAATTTCAGAATACAGTGTTGCAATGAACAGTATCAGAAATGAACAAACCAAATCTGTTTAATGACTTGCTTTATCTAGCAATAAGAAAGCACTAAGAATCACAGCCTGCAGGTTGGAATGCAGCTATGCCATGCTGAGTACTGCTTTAGCACGAGGTTCCGCACTAAGCATTTCAAATACCACTGTGCACCACAACCTCAACAGGGCTGAAGATCCTGCTGCACTTGGTGCTGAACTGAGGCATAGAAGGATGTGGATCTCAAATACCTGCATTCCTTCTCCATTCAGACACTCAGCTGCAAATCTGTGTAAAGCATTTCTAGAAGCAGCAAGAAAAAGTAGCGTGTTTATGTGAAAAATCGTCATCTCACTTGGGTAGTCAGGAGGCAGGATTTCAAAACGGAGATAATGCAAAACTCTTTTTGCATGCCAAAGGTGTTCACCTTCAGCAAGAGCCCCATAACACAGCAGAATGACAAGAGATCCTGTTATCTTAATGACTTAACAAGGTACATTGGTTCTGATGAAGAAGAATGTTACTTCTCCTGAGATATATGAGAGTAATATAGAAAACTATGGAGACTGACACAAGGAATTGCTTGATACAAGTAGTCTTCTGGAAATAAACAATGAACTGTTCTTCAAAACTAACTGATTGGTTTCCTTCTTGTTCAGAATCAGATCTACTTTCTTCCCAAGCTGTCACAATGTTCTGTAGTGTATTTCCAAATTCTGGCAAGGATTGATTTAAAATATCAGAAAAAATCTCAAACCAGAACAAAATCCAGTAAAATTTAAAAGGACCACAAATGTTTGTTGCATTATTTAGATCTAACCTAACACAAACAAAAGACAAATTCAGACCCTAAAGAACTTACAATATTTCTTGGGATTTGAGACAGGGGAGGAAACTGAAATAGTGTGCACAGTTACATTTCAGCAAGCTTGATCTTATATTTTATATCTTCCTATTTTGAAAATACTAATTCTGTATAGTTCCAACAAAGAAAACATAAATAAATAAAAAATTATACCAACTAAACTAATTAACTCCAGCAAATGAAGATGACAATATCTCAATATAGAAAATTAGTATAAGTGCTCGCTTGATATTTTCTTAATACAAATAACCTTTCTAGAGATTTTGCATGTCTTTTTTTTCTAAAGTCTTTCATATTAGCATATATGAAAACAAATATGTACATTGTTTGCTCTGTCTCAAGACCTGTTCCCTGCTAGTGTACATTTTGTAATTTCAGTCGATGTTCATCTCCATTCCGCTTTTTAATCATAGTATAACAGATTTATGTTGCATATTTAGCATAGGTGTGATCATGCATGGAGCTCAATATAAAATCTAGAAAATACTCCCTAAAGCATATTATTTGCTTCTCAAAAGCAATTACTTCTAAGTAAACTGCTACATTTAAACTCTCATTAAAAAATCATTAACAGTTTAATTCATAATTATTTCCTAAAAACATGAGGGAAAATGTGGGCCTATGACAGGAAAGGAGGAATTGTGATAACCACAGTGTAGAGATACAGGTGACACAGCAGAAAAACCTATAGTAAACATTTTTTTTCCTAAATGAACAGTATGCTTAATTATGAATCTTGCACATTTAAGGGAACTTGACTCATAATAATCAGAAAAGATATGGAGACAAAAGGATGCCATAAAGTTATAGCTTGTGAATAAAAGCACCACCTTCAAACATGTTACTTTCTCAAGTAACTGCACAGAAGCTTTATTTATATTCTAGGTTTTGCATATCTGTTAAATACAGGTCCCTTGAGCTGACCTATTAGGCTTTGAACACTATTTTACTCATTTCACAGAGCTGAAAGAGTAATCATTAAAAATATTCACAATTGGCAGGAAATTTTACAGGAATATACAACCATCTAGAGGAATAACATGCCTCTGGTCCACCAACCCTGCCGTTGCTGACAGCAAGCTAGCGCTGCAGGCATTTTTGAAATCTTACCCCTTTTTTTTCCATTGATCTGATGACATGAGCACCAGTAGCTTATTGTCCATTCTATGGCACATGGAAAACCCAGGCCATTGTCCCTGTCACGTGCAGACTGACTGTAAATTTTAAGTGCAGGGAATCCAAAGCATAGATGAAGTGCTAGAACTATTGCGCATGCACTTCATTATTGATACAGACTCCCTTTGCTTTTGGACTTTAGAGAGATCTTTAACCCCAACACACCAATGGCCCAGCTGAGCTGCCAGGCTCTTTTGCTTTTCTTTTCTTTTCTACAGCTATTTTATTATAACTTCTGTGCTACAAGGCACAATGAATGATACTTCATCACTATCTTCAGCTGCAGGGACGAAGAAATGCAGCAAGCCTACAGGACTGCACACCAAATGACCCCACCACGATGAATCCACACACTCCTGTGTGTTATGAAACCAGGCCTACAGAAACTGGGAGTCAACCAAGGCAACACAGCAGTCTATTGTCCCTTTTCAGATCCCTACATACACATCACAAAAGCTACTAAGCTCCAGCTGCAGCAAGTGCTGCCACAGCTATGCAAGTGTGCACAGCCATGCAAGACAATGCAAGTGTTCTCTGTTCCTAAAGGAAAGCAAAGGAACTGGACTTTACTCTTCCCATCATAACCACCATCTGCTTTTACTGTTCCTTTTTAGTTGCTTGCAGTATCACCAATTGATCATCCATGCTTCCACAGCGAATGCCAAGGGAACTCTCTGACTGCAGAACTTCAGTTAATTCAGCCAAAGCAGCACAGACCCAAAATACCTTAAAATTTTACTGAAGACATTTCTTTCTCTATTTCCAAAAACTCCAAAAGAAAATTATAGTCGTTAACCTACATGCCGAAAGCCTCTTTCAGTATCTAAGCATATCTCAACATCTGCAGTCTGGTTCACAAATTTTATACAACATGGGTGTGGAACAGCAGCAACCATACACAGCTACATACAGCATTTTCCCTAGCGTAAATAAAAATATACAGGAAGGGAAGAGGGACACAGCATATAAGGAGAGTTGCTTTTGGTAATAATCCACTTTATAGCAACAGATAACAGTGTTACTATTTTGCTGTTCTCTTTTAGCCCAGATAAAATGTTTCCTCAGAGTTTTCTTTAACAATCATGAGATTATCACAGTTGGTGCAACAGATGTTGGTCCCTAGGAAGAATGGCCTGATCCTGTAAAACCTGCTTTCTCATGTGCAGGCCCTTTGAAATCAGTGGGATTTATGTAAATAGGGATTTGCAGGATTAGGTTTACAGTCTAGGGAGTCTGCAGTACTTCAGTCGTATGTGTTCTAGTTTTGTTGCCTGGGAACTCAATACACCAGAATAGCTTCTGAACAGGCCTTTGCAGAACATCCTTTACAGGAGCAGTATGAATATGAACACAGTCCTTGCAACATGAATTGAGCATTAGGACTTCGAATTACTGTAAAACAACCCCTCCTGAGCCAAATGACATTCAAAGGGATCGGATGAGATCCATGTTAACCTACAAAATACAAGTAGAATGTCCCTCACATTTACAAATCTGGGGAAGGGGATGAGGAAAATAAATTAGGGATTAATTTCTCCTCTGTTTTTCTCATTGTTCCTAAATGGAACACAACATTCTATATAAATATTTTCTTCTTCCAGCGTCAAAACCCATAGCCACAAACATTCTGTATACAGTAACTTTGGGTTACTGTGGAGACAGAAGAAGAGAGATTACTATTCAGAAATTAACAGACCTGTCTAGTGCAGAGGTTTCAAAACTGGTGATATTGGCAAGAGAGATGGCATCCTCCACCACCCCATACTAACACCCACTCTTGGGTTCTCCTCACACAGCCCCTGCCCACTCCTCCCCAGCCCCACATACTCTCTCTTCCCTCACCTCACCCATTCCCCACATCCACACAAGTTGTGGCAGGAGTTGGGTTACTACTGCAGTTTTCATTGGCAAGGAGGCACAAACAGCCCAGAGCCACCTAGCACTCAAATTGTGACAGAATACAAAAGAGCTGATGAGTGTGAACTGTCTCCGTGAAAACACTCTGTGAAGGTAGGAAAGGCTGTCATGCTTATTCATCACTGCTGATGCCCAAAGAAGCAGTTACTCTGCCAGTCAGCTGTCTGCTCCTCAGACAATAAGAAATATGTCAGCACAGCACTGGTGGAGCCTCACCTTGAATCCTTTGATCCGTTTCAGGCTACTACAGCAAATAATTTGAGGTGCTGAAGCAAGTCTGGGGAAAGGGGAAAAGAGATGGCAAAAGGTCTAGAGAAAAACTTCCGTAAGGAGCAATTCTGAGAGTTGACATTCTTTAGCCTGGAGGTAAGAAGGAGGCTGAGAGGAGACCTTAGTGCTCTCTGTAACTACCTGAAAGGAGGTTGTTGCCAGGTGGTTGTCAGTCAGCTCTCCCAAGTAACAGGACACAAGGCAAGAGGAAACGGCCTCAAGTTGCACCAGGGGAGGATTATACTGGTTATTAGGAAGTAAACTGATTACCAAGAGAGGGGTCAAGCATAGGAACAGGCCACCCAGAGAAGTGGTTGAGGTGCTATCCCGGGAGGCATTTAAAAGAGGTGTAGATGTGGCAGCCAGGGATTAGTAGTGAACTTGGCAGCGCTAAGTTACTGGTCGGATTTGATGATTTTAGAGGTCTTTTCCAACATAAGTGACTCTAGCATTCCATGTGCCACTTTGAAAGAGGTCATGTGTTACCAGCGATAGAGAAAGCAGCAACGGAAACCAAAGGCACCTTTGTCAATAAGATACATAATAACTAGGATGAGTACCAAACACCATGCACTCAGACTGGAAGCTACACATCAAACACCTCACAACAGACACAGACAGACTCATATGCATATACTATTACTGGAAAATAAAACATACATATAACAGAGACAAGTTCAAATTAATCTGTTATGGTTACTCCAATGGGCATATTTTTCCAGAGTAGATTGACATCATCCTGCAGGGAACCCAAAGGAGCAGTGTACATGAAAGCACATGAAGATGCAATACGAATGTGATTTTGCTGCTTTCAGGACCCACACGAGCTTCCTCAGACCTCACCATGATGTCTCTGCTTATCACTGTGTTGTTATAACATGTAGAAAACTTCTTCAGAATCAAATTTAAAAATTGTACAGTCTTTTTGCAATTTTTGTGCCACGTGTAGATTAATCACTAAATTCTGTTCTGTTCATTTTGACACCTGTTTCCAGGGCATTTACGATGAAAGCCAAAGACTTCATAAAACATTCGCTAAAGCTGTCACTAACCACTTTTTTCAAAAATACAACCCATAACTATTACTATTGAGCAGTAACATCCACATGATTTAATATTGCTGCTTTATAGTGTCTCAGCTGCATCTTTTGGTCTCTGACACAGGTGCCTATCAAAAGAGAAGTGTAATGAGCATGGAGAAGACAGAATCTCATTTTATGATAGCATAGAATTTAAGGAAAAATCTATGTATAGCCCTCTCTGTAGGTTCCTCACCAGATGGAATAGGGAGTTCTGTGTTAATGCTCATCCTACTGTGAAACACGTCAGCAAGCCCAAGTTACCAACAATATGACTTGAATTCTGACAAGGTCAGACTGGCTGGACTATATTTAAAACACTTTTATCTTACTGCAATAGGATAATGTGTTCTAAGACTATATACCACAGGAACATAAGACTCTTCTGCTGATTTAACCTAGGATCAGAAGCTTATGCTCTGTACCACGGTTCAAGTTAATTACAGCTGAACAATGCAGAACAACAGCACAGGACTCTAACATGGCACCAAGTGAATTAGTGTGGCCTTCTGATCAAAGACCAAGCAGACTACGTCCAGAAAACAATTAAGAAACTGCAAAAATCTAAGACAAATTTTGTGTGATTTTAGTTGTTAATTGTTTGTGAAGCCAAAGCTCAGAAAAGGAAGAAATTTGACTACTGCATTAGCACCTGGAATTAGAAAGAATATCAAGTGATCACCTGTTCTCTGCTAAACAACTTGATCAAGTTTGGTGTGTCATCTTGGTAGATGCTCCTTAAATCTGTCCTTGATGAAAATAACAGCCCTTGTCATTAGAAAGATATTGAATTTTTTTCTTGCTCATATTCTTAACTGATGAAATGTTGAGTCTTTGCTTCTTGACCTACCTATAAGGAAGGCTAATCAGAAAATTAGAAAGTTTCTGGCTATGTCCAAATAATCCACACTTTTTTCCTCATGTACACAGAGTAACCAAATCTAGACAGCACTGAAAACCATTATTAGTTCTTTCAGTTGCATGCAATTAGTAGGGTGTGAGTCCTTCCAACAATTGTTGCAACTTCATTCTAGGACTTGGTTCATGCTACTGAATGATCAATATAAGTATTTGACTCGATGACAAACCTAGTCTTGAACCTGAATTACATCTTTGAATGCACATTCTTTACATCACACAAATATTGAAGGACAAACAACAGATTAATTGCTGGCCCTAATGCTGTGTTTGTGAGTGCTAAGAAGTCATTCCAAATGTTCCAAAAAGGATTAATGCAGTATAACAAGTCTATTTAATTACTGAAAGACCAGTGATCCTCATTTTACAATAAGCAGCTTTTCCTTTATTTGGAGGTTGTAAATAGAACAGAAATCATTACAGGACAGCTATAATTCTTGTCCCAGAATATTCAAGTTATATCCACAGTATTGCGAAAAAATACATGAAAGTCCAAGAAGGACTACATAGACACACCGCATTTGTGTATGACAATGCAAGACCAGCCCACGTTTCAAAATACACCAGAACTCCTCAGTATAAGGTGCAAAAAAAAATTCTTATGCTCTAAGTAACAATGTGATATGTTTCTTTACTAAAAAAAAATGGTAGCAATTAATCCAGTTAAAGTAATTACACATAGCTTTAAAACAAGTTCCCTGAGGTTTAATAAAACCAACTACGTCTGCAACTCCTACAACATAAGCCTCTACAAATGACTGAACTGCAGGCAGTAAACTCACCTATGAATGCATACATGGTAAAATCAAAACCTGATATCATTTAAATTAAATGTCTGATTCCAAAAGTCCAAACAATTTTTCAATTCTCTTTTCTGCACAAGCTGGTTATTCTTTAACTGGAAGTTAAACAACAGAAAAAGTTTTGATGTTAACCCCTGTTTTGCTGTAAACTGCACTGTTTCAGTATCAGCTGGAAAAATGCATGGACAGATTTAATTTTTGTGAATTATTGCCACTTCCCACTCTGAGAAGCAGATACAGTAATTTTGTAGGTGTTAGTACAGCGAGCTCATTACCAGTCCTGATATACCATCAAAAAGGAAGGAATAAGGAAAGCAATGACTTAAGGAGTAGAAGTATATGGTCCACTGGGTCCAAAAGGCACAGGTTATTAATTATTTAGGAGCATTTCACAACAATCAGTTGGGGCTTCAGGCAAAGCTAGGCCCTCTAAGACAGAATCCTGGACTAAGCCCCTATAAACCAGCAGTCTCCTCATCAGCTGCCTCACAAACCAAATTTGTCCAAGTCTGGGAGACGAAACAGGATGGCCAGCATATTCCAGGCACAGGTACACTGTTACATTAGCTTAGGTTTCATCTCACACCTCACCAAGTTCCTGGCAATCCATCCTGTGCATGGCACCACGGTGCAGGAACTTCAGAGTGTTCTGAGCTACTGGCCCACTTGACTGAAAATCCGTGATCAGAGCAGAGCGAAGCATGGGGAACCAGACTGAGCTCACAGGCCACCACTGCAGGCACTGCAGATGCCTTCTTTGTGGCTGACCGTCAATGAACATCTGTACAATTGCCCCACAATGAGTGTTTCTTTTATCTTCCTGTCTGGAGTATATTTTCACCTCACCGTCACAGGGCAGGGAAACTCAGAGAGCTCTCAGTGCCACGTCCCATCCCCAAGGGCCAGCCCTGCCCAGAGCTCCTGCTGCATGAAGCACGGGTGACACGAGGAGCGCCCCCCGCACAGCCCCGGTCCCCTGCGCCGGGCCAGCCCTGCTGCGCGGTTTCGCTCTGACACCATCTCCCACGGAGCAGTACCACCGCAGGGCTTACAGGCAAGGAATGCTTTGTGCCGGCCCTCCCTGCTTGGGCAAGTTTCTTCTGTCTGGGCATGAGAAAACTGGGTACAACATTTCTTTACAGCCCTCTTGGGGGCTGGGCACCTTCACATGGGTTTTGCTTGCAGTGGGATACAGGAATTTTTTAGCCAGTACCTTATCTCAGTATTTATCACAACCCTCACTGGGCCAGCACTAAAGTAAGTGGTGTTGTCTCTCCCTGGGACCAGAGATACAGAGATATTAACTAACTTGCTTGCCATCACCCAGGGAGACACGGCAGGGCTGGGGACCGGGGACCAGGGACCACGGACCACGATTTTGAAGTCCTTGCAACTAAACATTGACTCATACTTCACACTGTCATCACAGTGATAGCATTCAAGCTCCCTGCATCAGCCTACCCACCCTTTCCTTCAGAGGAACTACGTAACTGCAACTAGAAATCACACCTAGCTTGCAGAGTTTCACACAGAAGGAAAAGGTTTCATCATACCCAAGTGCACAGGAATGCTGTATATAAACATACCATCTGATTTTTTTTTCAAGAAACAAAAAAGAGTAAGTTTACAAAGAAATTAGGCAGAAATACAAACTTGCTCATATGCTGCAAAAGTCAGTGCATAGTGCTGTGAAAGAATATGGGGTTTAAACTACGTCAATTCGATTGAATAAATCCACTCATGTGAGCGAAGTCAAAAGTTATGGACTTAAAAGAAGAACACACCGATTTTCTGATGAACACGGGAATACAAATTCACTTGTTTTATAATGGTACCAGTACAAGCCTATAAGCTGTCTTAACCTAGCCACAGTTTTTCAACAGACCAGTCACTGATATTGAAAGGCACTACATCCTAAAACCGTGTCACAATGCAGCATATGATTAGATGTAATACCCATTTCAATAAAATAAACTGTCACAACAGTCAAATTGTTGGTAGTTATGGGAAGCACAAAGTCCACATCAAGAAGCTGATATTAGCATCTGAGATACTGTCGGGGTAAGGGGCCAGGGACTGCCCCCCACCAAGAATAATTCTTAAGAACAAGTAGCTTTCCTTAGAAATAATGCATTTCACTTTTTTTTTTAAAGAAGTAATATAAAGATTGCTCTTTCTCTCTTTCACTAAGTTTAGATACTGCATGAAGCATAACGTTTAAGGTCCTTTGCTTAGAAACCATGACTGCTCTTGAATACAAGTTAGGTCTTTAGAAATCAATGTTTTGGTACTAAAGAAATCAATAGCCACTTACGACACTGACAGGAAACACTCCTCCATTTCACACTAAGAAATTATTTCGATCACTCCTGTGGCCTAAAAACTGAAGTGGTGTGCATACTCATTAGATTTTCATCACAAACTATTTTCAAAGCAGAACCTTCTTCCCAGCATGTCCCACTCAAACAAAGCTCACAGTGAAATGGGTTTGACTAAGACTGATGGTGTTTGCCCTTGAAAAAAGTAGTGACCCCATGCACACCAACATAACAGAAATGCACAGCAGCCTGAGAGAGGACGGAGCTTTCCTCCAGCTCCCAGAAATTCCCTCACCACCTCTTCTACTATGAAGGGCTGTCAATTTGTCCCCCTCACTGTCAGCAGACAATAGGTTCTGACATCAGGAGCACTTCCAAAGGAGGATACAGATGGTCTGGAGGGACACTGCAAAACCCACCGGGGTGTAAATTCGGGACCGAGGTCTTCTTGTCAGCAACTGCCACAAAGAAGTGGAGGAAGTGGCATGGCCACTGAACAATGGAGAGGTCAAGCAGTCCACAGCCGTTTCATGACCCAGACAAACCAAGGTCAAGAGATTCAGGTAGCAACTTGGCCTGGGCATGAGCTACAGCACAAATGAATTGTTTTAACAAATCAGCTTTGGTCAATTAAACCTAACAAGATGCGTTGCATCACATAGCAGGGATCTTGACACTAAGGCCAGGAGCTGAGGCCAGCCTCATAAAACACATCTTTTAATGTGGCATAACAAATTTAAGGTAATCCATCTAGAAACTGCAGATGTCAGAGTCAGTTGTCTTGATTAGGAGAAATTTTCACACTTTTAAATCAGAGACACTGGAGTGTAGTCATCCCTTCAAAAAGTCTGGCATCATTCTCAATGGCATTACTCAGGCAACGGAAAGCTGATGCTGCAGTAAGTATATTTTTTTATCTCTCAGACACAACGCATATCTGTAATAATCTAAGCAATTCCCTGTTAGCCACTTCATAAAACAGGCTGAACATGGTTTGGCATTTTAGCCCAATGCAATTCACAAGCAAAAAATACACGCTCTGTGAATATTTTAATTTCATTTAGTTCTAAAGGCATAGAGTTTGTAATTACTGTTCTCTAAAGCATGCACATTGTTTTGTTTCTATTCTAAAGAAAAATTTATAAACCTTATGATGTCTCAGAATACAACTTAAGAAGGATATGGCAAGGTAATTGACTGGAAATTAAAACACAATGCTAGGTTTAAGATAAATAGATAACTATCTTTCAGTTGTTTAAATTGATCCTTTACGGAAAGATGTATAGTAACTCAGGTTAATATAGCTTGGAGATCAGGAAGTCAAATACATAAACAATATATTCAAAACATACATAAAAATTATCAATTGTCAAGTAATTCCAAATAATATAGAATATACTTACCTGTGCACAGCATTTGCCTCCAACAAACAATCACAAATTTTTTTTTCCTAATTTCTCGACAGCCACACCAAGTTTCTCAGAGTTCACTAACTGTTCATTTTTGCATTTGGCTTTCCTGTTCACTTTCTAAGGAAGAAAATGGGAACTGTTTGGATCAATTTCCATATGCATTTTTTTCAGGGGGAAAATAATAAAAAGCCCACTTAAAGCCAAAGAGATGCCTTTAGTGAAGGCGCCTTTATGGAAAGACACTGGAAAACTTAACATATCCCTTCTGCTCTGGAGATAAGAAGTTACTTAAGTAAAAAGTGCAAGGTTTCACTGAGAGAAACAAACACAATGTCTGAAGGGGCTTCAGCTAGGCTTTCACGCCATGCTATGTCACAATAACTTCTCCTTATTTCAATTCTATTTCTTGGAGTGAAAACAAACAAACATACATGCAGTTTAAAAATTCCAAACACTACAGCCAGTTAGGAGCAAATTAAGGTTAAAATTACACCAAGGTCCCTATAATTTCAAGTCACCTCTCTGACTTGAAGAGGGATCTAGGATAAAGTGAGATTTAACACACGGGAGTCATAGAGCATGAAGGCAAAAGCTCTGGTCCTGAGGGTAGCTAAAACTTCCGAAACGCTATTATTGATAAACACACTTTAGACTATCAGCCCTTCCTCAAGATCCTGCACAAACACCAAGTCTGAAGTGCCCATCTCCCACCACTCTCTTTGCAGGGAGGGGGAAACTAGAACAAAAGTCACATGCCAATGTTGAAGTCCCTAAGAAACAGCTAAAGAAATATATTTATTTAAAATTAAAATAGCACAACATACTTCTGAAAAGGAAAGACCCCTCTCCCCCCCCAGAGGGGAACTGGAGGGGAGAGTACAAGTAATCTTTTTGTAAATAAAAACATGGTGGGGGAAAAGATAAACAGCTGTGCTAGAAGAATCCTTCCAGCTTCACACACAACTCACTGCTACCAGACAGTACAATATACACCAAAATGAACTCTGCTTTCCTCTTAGACAAAGCTAATAATCTAAGATTTACTTCCCCTTTACTAGCTTCTGAGACTTTCAAACCTCTTCTAATTCAGGCTTCACTGCCCTGGGCCTGTTTTTTAGCAAAAGCTTCTAAAAATTCCACCAGAGTTTGAAATTGCAAAAATAAAAAAGTGATACAGAGTAAAATCATCAAACCTCCCTATAATGAATGACATCTTGTTTGACAGCTGTCAAACAAACTGAGCAGGAACAGAGACTTTCTTCGCTTTTCACATTCGCTTATCTGAGAAGTATCTGAGAAGTAGCTCCACATAAGGAGCCTTCTTCTTCACCCCACAACGGAAGAAGCAACCCTATTCAGTTAAGACAGCCATTTAATTTTATCTTAGGATCATCCTAATCCAAGCAATTACACCAAAGAAACATTTTGCCTTGCTGTTGAGGCTGGAAAGTAACACTTCAGGAAACCTCTTGAATTAGTGTTTGGCATTGTAGACCACCATTTCGGAGGGCCACCTTTCCTTGACATGTTACTACACCAGCAGCAGAGAAGAGGAGAAGAATGAAAAGCAGGAAAAAAAGGGAAAGCTAGAAAAGGAAGCAGGCTTGACAGCAACCTCTTGTAATTAACTTTAAATTCCAAGCTGCAATGGCATTTAGCATTTAATTGTTTTAATGAAGTTTTCACAGTTACAGTGAATTCAATATGCACAAAAATCTAAGAAACTAAAATATAAAACTCTGCTTTAAATTGATATGTTTCCTTTATGAATTAGTGGTCTCATATATAGTTTAGAAGCATTCTTCTTGTTGCAGTATTATTTCTGTCTGAAACTACCACGAAGCAAGAATTTTCTGATTCCTTCCCCATTCTTTCTTTACTTTATCACTTCTCGCAATTGAACTAAATGCCATTCATAAATTAACACTGACCTCTACATTTCCAAATAGTTGCACAGAATTTACTTAAACTTAAATTTCTTTTGTCTTAAATACAATTGATGGTATCTAACCCTGTGAAAATTACTCCTCTTAGTGTATTAAGTAAGAAAAATCAGAGTGAGATAAACGCTCCTTCCTAATAAGCACATGTAAGTTTCATTCCTGTTAAAAACAGTAATATTAAATGTGAAAAATCCCTTTTTCTTTCTCATGAACCTGTCATACAACCCACAATCCTGCTCTGAGGGAAACTTTTTTAAATTAAAAAAAAAAAAACCAAAACATTTTGAATTCTTCAGATCTACTGTCTGAAGTTCACACATAAATGTTCTGAAAAAATGAAAATTGCTAAGTGATCTTTCAAAATGTTTCAGTATCCTACATCTTCATAAGCAAAGTAACTATAATAATCAATTGAAAAACATTATTACATCCATATTACACTGAATTAACCTCCATTTCCTAATGGCAAATGTCTTTCTTGCCTGTAATTTTCAGTACAACAGAGACAGTCAATAAAATAGGTATCCAAAATTCTACATTAGAAAACTAGAAAATAATACAGTGTCTTTCCCATTAATACAAAAAAGGTTTTGTTTAATTGCATTTTCTGCATGCCTCAACAGACTGGAAATGTCCAGAGTAATTCCATTTTAAAAGGGTTTACTATTCCCTATGAGATTTTTAAACTACTAAAAACTCTTTTTGTACTAAATATAAACTCATACTTGTGGTTCTGTACTGGCTTTCTGATCCAAAATTAAGATTTAGAGCAAGGAATCTGCATGCCATTTCACTATGCAAGAAACAAGGTACTAGAGCACACAGAAGCCTATAGGTACAGGCAGTAGTAAGCTCTATTTCCTGTTGTTCTGGCTGTAACTCATAACTTGCTGTGTAAACTCCCAACAAATCACCTTGCACTTTGACATATCCCTCTGCAAAACAGGCAAAATGTTCTAGTGTGTGTTCCCAGGTGAAGTATTCATTAAGGTTAAAAGAAGCAGGAACAATCAGCAAATGGTTGATTCTTCTAAGCCCATTGCTTTTTTACTAATTGTATGTGAGAACATCAGTGCACACAAAAAATGCAAACCCTCATCCAAAATCTGGATGGTGTGACATCTAGGCACATGACCATAACATGACTTAAGCAGGAACTGCTTAAAACATTATTTTGAGTGTGATTTTAAGTGGAATTTCATGTAGTCACAGCAAACTAACCAAAATAACTTTATTATCATTTTAAAATGTGAAAAGAATGACTACACAATAAATTTTCTCTACTTATGGAATGAAAACTAAAATGTAACATGGAAACTACTATGCAAACATCTTTCAAAATTTGAGCTCCCTATAGACATAAATTCACAAAATTCAAAAAGCCTTAAAAAAGATCAAGCCATTGATAAACCCACCCACTCATGCAATTCAGACACATCACGATAAGAAAAGAATTACAATTCCTTCTGGAAGAGTGCACATTTTTCTAGCAAGACAAGGCACACAGGTTGCCAGGTCTGTCTGAACTGGGAAAGTGATATCCCACTTGGGGTTGCTAGTTTAGCTGGCATTAAGCTACGGGCAAAAGAGTTTCTGCTCGAAGCAGAGGCAGCGCCTTGCGCCCCAGCCGAGGTTATCTCCAAGCACGCTTTTCAGGAGTGCAGGCACCACACCGGGGTGTGCCCGTGCCCCCTCCCACATGCCCCCGGAGGGGCATGGCACCTAGGGCAGGGCAGGGCACTGCCATCCTCCCCGGTGCAGGGGCAGCTAGGCACGAGAGTCCTGCACACAAGATTCCCCCCTTGGCTGGCCAGTGCCGTCGCTCTTCTCTCATCTTTCTCTTGCTTTTTTTCTCTTTTTTCCTGGCCCAGCACCCCCCCTCCAATCCTCAAGTGACAAGACATAGTCTAGCAACTCAGGGACTCACATAGACCAGGCTTCCTTCTGTGCGGCCCTTTGGGTAGAGCTGCTAATCCTTATTAATTAACTAGATAATAGCAGTTAACCAGAAAGCAGTATTATTGTTAACTATCTAGGAAACTTCCAACAGAAGTGATTTATTCTTTTTGCCAATTTCCTGGTGACAAAGTCACACAGCTGGTGCTGTGGTAGCATGCTCATGGTGTAAGAAGTTAAAAAACGAAGAGTGCCTAAACACTATGGGACTAAGGACATCTGCATCTATTTTCTGCCCCACTCCCTAGATAGCTTGAAAGATCCTCTCCTCCTTTGACTCCAGAGTTTATTAACAGCTGAGAATGTGGGCTCCCCCAGTTATATCACCCTTACATAAGGACAAAGGAGAGTGTAAACAGTAACATGACTGATCAGGGAAATGTACTCTGAGAGGCACATTCACTAAAAACACTTAAAAATGTTAACATTTACATGTACCACTGCTTCAGTTCTTTAAACTCTCAAAGCATTTCTCAAGGTCTACTATGCTTCATTCAGTATGTGCTGAATTACCTAACATCAAGTTTGCATTTTATTTATGCTGCAAAAAAAAGTAGCAGAGATGATGAAGGAATTAGGAATTCTGCAGACAAGGCACATTGCTGTAGATACTTTATGTTCTAGAAAAAAAATAAGGCAATTTTTAGCTTTTTTTTAATTAGTCACTGTAAGAGTAAGTAAAACATCTATCTGAAGGAGGGATTTATATTATCTTGGTTCTGTTGCAGCAAACAAGTACTGCAGCTTTCATTCACTGATTGTCAAAAACTTTCCAATGTGCCCACTGCAATGCGGATGCCAACCAACGAATCAAAGGCATTCAGCAACTAGACAAAGAGGGTCTGATGCCAACCTCGGTGCCACTGGCAACCATTATTGGCATCAAGCACATTGTCTGCCTTTTTTTTCCCCTCTCCTGGCACTCGACAAACAAAATGGCGGTTCTTGTAGCAACGGGAACACAGCATAAGCACTGCGCTGAATCAAATACCATCAAATGATTTTATGGACTGAAATGCATTCCATACCAAAAGATAGACGCTCTCTGATGCTGACAGGAAAAAAAAGGGGCAATTCAGTCAATAGAAACAATGTTCATACCATTTTCATGTTTGGGTTTTATAAAAGATCTTTGTGGGACACACACGCCCCTGATACCCACAACAAGCTGAGCCCCTTGGAAGCGTTTTATGATTAAGAATTATTTTGATGTTAAACATTGATCACAGTGTATACTTCACAGCTTCTTCTTCCATTTCAAGCAAAGGAGCAGCATTGCAACCTATGTCAAGCCTCTTTTTTTTTTTTCTTTTATTTAAGAGGATAGCAGAAAGAGAATAGAGGGGAAAAAAGATGCTGAATTTTGAGATGAGTGAAAAGTAGAATCTGAGGAAGTTTGTCAAGGATGGAACTTCATAGATCAGCCCTTATTTCTTCTTCCAAGGCAGACATGGAAGTAGAAGCTCTTTTTGTT
Organism: Oreocharis arfaki; assembly: GCA_013398015.1. NCBI lineage: Eukaryota > Metazoa > Chordata > Aves > Passeriformes > Paramythiidae > Oreocharis > Oreocharis arfaki. The sequence continues at coordinate 84,877 of VZRR01013252.1, read as the reverse complement.
AAGAACTGAAAAGATTATTGACACTTCTAGATCTGGAAATTGTCAATATATTGTAACATTACTCTGCACTGCAATGCGGATGCCAACCAACAAATCACAGACATCCTAGGCTAAACAAAGAAGGTCTGATGCCAATCCTGGTGCCACTGGCAACCATCACTGGCACTCGAACTATCCTTCCTCCTCTTTTTTTTCCCCTAATCTTCTATTTTAAAGCAACAAAAAAAGCAAACTACTTGGCCCCTTTATTCATTTTATGTGCTAATTCCTTCTTCATATTTTGTTCAGGGATTTAATTGTTTCTATGTTTCCACTTAGTTTTTACACGGTGCTATTAGGCATGTTTATATGTTCTGAAAGATAAACAAAAAGCAAAACGCCATATGTATAATGCAGTATTTTGGTTGACTTCATGCGTATCTTTCACAAAGCCTGGCACTCTTAATCAAGTTCACTACAGAGTGCCACAACTAACCTGCTTTCAATGAGTATAGAGAAGCAAAGTTTGGTAAAACGGAAAAAAAATACATAGACAACTTAGTATGACTTCTTCAAGAAGAGAGCCAACAGATGTTAATGGAAGATTTACTGTAAAGCAGCAAGACAGATATAAAACACATGCAGTTAGCAATAAACAAAAGTGTCTTCTAAGAGTGACTTGGTATATCCAGCTTCATTTTCAGTATATTCTCAAAGCAGCATTGTGTAACTTCGAAAGTTGTAATATTACAGCATGCTTAACTTACTCATTTCCAATTAGACAAAAGTGTTTTAAATAAACTTATATTCTCAAAACATTGAAATCAACAAAATCAGCTATGCCCTGCAATTCCTTCTCCCACTTCAAATTACTGGCTTTCAACAACTTATAAGTCAACATTATGTTAAGAGTACTCTGACCCCAGTTTCTTTGGATCAAGAGGTACTTAAACTGTTTCGCCTCCCTTTGTAGTTTTGACTTTTAGAGACAGGTAAATCCATAGAATTAATCAGTAACCTATGACTTACGCTACATGCATTCAAAATATAATTTGAATTTTCTTCCACAAAAAGAGTTTAAAGGCAAAAATCATTTGTAATTAAGCCATTTTGTTTAATGCTGTCAAAGAAATCTTTCTCTCTATATTATTTGGGATCAGATTTACCAGGCTCTGCAGCTACCTAAAGTCGCTGTAAAATATCCAAGCGTGTCTACTGCTATGGAGAGACAAAAAACACAAAAAATACTAGTAGGGGAAAAAAAAAAAAATCACCACTTTTTTTTCATGACAAATAATCGACAAAAAAGGACTGTTCAGAAAAACAGTTCTTCACTTGCATGAGCAAATGGTAAAAGAGAAATTCACTTAAAACATAAATATTGCATTGTGTACCTCTTCTCTTAAAGAATGAGTATGCACCAAATGAAAACATGCAATCTTACTTTTTTGTTACTAACAAAATCAGTTCAATTTGGTTTTCTGTTAAATCCCATAGTTATTTATTGAGCATCAGATAACAGCCTGCCATCTGCCCTTCTGCAGGCCATTTCTACCTATTACCAGGCCAAGTTGTGAAATGGCCCACCATCTGCAGATGGTCAAAGTTTCCCTAGTTGAGATCTGTGGCTAAAAAATAAATGTATTATTACTGCTGATCAGTCAGCATTACAAAGATATTTAGAAGATGGCATCATTACCAGAAAGAACCAAAATAACCCTAACAGAGAAAAACTATTTCAGAAGACTTAGTATCGGAGAAAAATTAAAATAAAGAAAAAAAACAAATGTCTTTTTCTACTTACAGCCATTTACAATTTTAGGGAACCTGCCTATGGGTATTATTACTGAATATGCAATATATGCAATATGGCTAGTATTTTTTCCCCTGATACATGATTATCAGAAGCCCTGCTTTTATTTGCATTCTGTATTACTAAGTTTACGAAGCTTTTCCATAGAGCTCCTGCAATTTTCCACATTTCAATTACCTGACAAATAAAAGCATATGAGTGTGATTATAAAAATATACTCTTCATAAAAATTTCTCAAAATATTTTGACCTGGATCTTTGCTTTAAAGCTCAGATAGATAAGATGAGCTATTGACGTAAAATATGAATAAAACATTATATAATGCAATTCTGATTCTATTTGGCTTTACAAGAAATATAGACATGTATTTTCAAGCTTTGTTTTATAGGTATGAGAAAGTTTACAATTGCTCTTCAATGTAATAGCAGATTCATCAGTTTAAGGATGTCTTCTTGATTATTTATAACCACAAAGGCAATTAATAAATATTTGAAGTATTTATTGGGACTGTGCAATTGCACATACCTGCATCTGTTATTAATAGTACTGGGGTGGGGGGGCTGTTTCATTTTTTTTAAAAACACAACTTGAAAACAAGAATGTTTTCTGAAGTCACAACTGTGTATTGCCACTTTTTCACAAAAAATAGAAGGCAACTTCAGTGGAATGAAAGTACTACTTTGGTATGTGTCTCTCTCTCTTGAAAGAGACACGAATGTCAAATATGTGTGTCATTTACACAGGTCTGCAGGGATATGTGTGTGTTTGAGTATATAGGTATACATGCTGATTTACAAATGCATAAATAGCCACATTACATGTATAGACCACAGAACAATGTTTCACTGGAAACCAGCCCACATGGGAAACGGGGCTACTCGGAATCAGTTTGACATACTAACATAGAAACATGACAATCTGCTTCCTACCTTGCTCCTGCACGTAGTATGCCAAAAACAAATCAAGCTCCTTGACTGATACTGTTATGTGATGTGGCTGGACGCAAAGTGCTGGATTTGTGCAATGTGGGGATTTCATGAGACGTTCTCCATCCGTACTTTCCAAGGGGATGCCTTTGAACAGGATCACCATGACTAGATCCAGACGCCAGACTTTGTCAGCCTGTCGCAGGCAATCGATTCTCCTAATCTTGCCCTTCTGGTCAGGATTGGACAATACACAGCATGGGTGCTTCTTCCCAGTGACCGTGAGCACAAAATCCTCCCGGAACTCTTGGCGAATATCTTTGCGCAGCTTGGCCAGGAGCCTGGATGCCCACTTCTGTTTAATTTCAGGCTTTTCACTAAGTAGCTCATCCTTGACTGCTCTTTCCTCATCCTTTGACATTCGTTTCTCGTGTTTTTTAAAGTACTTGCGTTTTCGAGCCTGAAGATTGAACCAAGTATAGGCAATTGCACGGACATGTGGAAGAAGTGCCTCAATGAACGGGTGAAATTCATCCTGTGGAAACAAGTGAAGGAAAAAAAAAGAAGAGAACAAGAAAACTCAAAGTCAGCAAGTTCTCATAACCAAAGCAGTATCAAGAAACGTTTCTGAAAATCTTTCAAGTGAAATACGAGATGAAGAGAATAAACACTTAAAATTTACACAAATTTCTGCATAACACCTTTATGCAATTATTACTGTTGTCAGGAAGTAGACAAAAAGTGAACAGAGAATCACATTTTTCCCATGTTTCATTCTTTGAAAGAGCCATGTGAAGATTTTATTTTGTACTCCTCCCCTCACTTCATCCCACAACGCTGCAGAGACAACATAATTTAAGAGATGCTACCAAGATGTTTTGTTCCTAACATTTAAATATTTGAGTGAACAGGTAACATCAAGAAAAGTACCATTGCACAAAGAGGACACTATACGGTTTTAAAAAATCAGAGCAGAAATGTTCAGAAGGCTGAGGCAAATGCCACAGTTCATTTCTCTTCTGTGTGGCACAGAAACACAAAGCATATACATGCTCAGTGTAATGCCACACAGTTCCCGCTTTTGGAGCATGCTCTCAGCAAGAGACGGCTGGTGGCACAAAGAGCATGCGCCATTAAACTTGATCCATTTTCTTATCAAACGTCCAACATTCCAGCACTGAAACAGCACCATTCCAGTGGTGGTAACTAGAGAAACCAGTATACAGTAAGGAAAAGCAGGCAAAAGACACAACATACACAAATCCTGAACAGAAGCTTCTGTACTTTCAGCTCTTCTGGCTTCCCTCCCACCACCCCCAAACTCTGTAAAATTAAGAGTTTATGAAGGTGAGAACAAAAATTACATTAATGTACTTCCGAAAGCTCCACTGTGGGTTTTGAAGCCCCACAGAGGCAGTTAATTTGTTAACTGATCACATGAGTGTGGCAATTATTCTAAACCCCTTAAAAATCAATCTGAGGTGTACAATGAAAAATGGCAACTTGGCACAAACTTTGCATTCTTTGTGTTTCTGCATGCTGTGGCAAAGAGACATTATGAGTCCACCACTGGTCCAATTGCTGCTTTTGTGAAATCCATGCAATTTATTTACAGTTTCAAAATATCCATTTCTGTCATTTGGCTTCACCTGCAAGTTCTTATCTTCTGCCTAGCAGCAATATGGATTGCATTAAGAAGGTAATGCTTAGTTGTTGTCTACAGCCACATCCTATAGCAATTAAATTAATTTCGTTTGTCTGCTTAAAGTACCATCCTACACATCCATGTTAATATCTAAATAGACCTTCCCCAAAAACTTATTTTCCATGAACAAATCTGCTGTTTAAAACACTGCAATCTGCTTATCAAACATTACTATATTTTGGGTTGAAAGGGAGACCTTAGGGGAGGTATCTTTCTTCCTGTGTGCAGGCATATTTAGTTTTAAATACCACGCAGATTGCTCATCATACTCAGTGGCACAGTGCAATCAAACTAAAACTGAACCTTTTTTATGCAATTATATTCAAGAATACAATTAACAAACTACTATTTTAGTTACGCTGCTAGACAAGGAATGAATTATGTTTAATCAATAGGCTGATTAACTCCATTAGGTAAAAATGATGAAAGTATAACTAATGGTCTCAATTATAGAGTGCAGACTGCCATTGCAGAAGCTTCAGGCAAAGAATTCCATGTTTCAATTTTTGAATTTCAAACAAACTTCAAAATACCCTGACTGTTTAAAAAACCACTAGATCTAGTTACCTCTCTTCCTAATCATCCTTAAATCCTTAAACTGAAAGCAACAGAGAAGTTACAAGCAGTTTACCTATGATCACGTTGTCTTCACAGGAAAAAAAAAAATAAGCAAAGGGGAAAAAAAAGGAAAAAAGAGCAGAGCAGCAATATAGGAAGACACTTCAGGACATAAACAATTTCATTACAGTATGATGCTTGACAAAGGCCTACAAGGGTAACAATTAAACTGATTTGTAGTTTCCAGCACAGATTTCCAGAACAATTCTGATACTATACTGGCACATAAAACTAGGCCGTGGAAAGAGTTAAACCACAATCTGTTCTTTGTGTGGGAAGGCAGTACTGCTCTGAGCAACCACAGCCCATGATAAGACTTCCCTATCTTCATACGCTTTCTGATGCCATGCTTTTTTTCCTCTCAATTATAACTACTAAAGAAAGTTTATTTTTTATCCTACAGAAGTCATCTTAATTGAAGTATTCAAATAAAACAAATATTTTTTAAAATTAATGGTAGCATAAAGACTGTACAGCGTTAAATCCTCACAATTCATTTTAGACTGAATAAAACAGATTTACTACAGATTTTGAAAATTCTAACAGCTGGGGCTAAAGGTGGGGTGAAGGCAGGTGGCTGAAGAGTTTTGGGAGAAACTAATTTTTGCCTCAATACAATGATTTCCCCTACATCTACACAGACTTTGGCATTTATAACTTAAAATGGCAATAAAATAAACATGGACATTCTACTCTAGAAGAATACTGCACATCTAGTTTTAATTTTGAAGAAGAGCACCATAAACTATTTCAGAATGACTATGCCTTGAGGTAATGCATATAATATTAACAATAATAACCTATAACATTTTATATCTATGAAAATTTTACAGAGAATTTCACTGTTTAAATTCCATTCTGTAGCAGTTGAATATTTTCTTTTCAAAAAGAGGGGAAAAAAACCCAAAAACATACACATCAAAAACTCGAAACTTTAAACAATTGTATTCAAGCTTTTCTTTCACAGTATTACTAAGTCCTAAATATCTAAATATAGGTGAAAAGTGTGAAGAAGAAACACAGCAAAGAACATCCTGTTTGAAAGCAATTTTATCCGATTTTTTTAGCTATTCATTGTGCACCTGGAATATTTTCAAGTGAAAATACTACTTGACATGGAGAAGTGCCCATAAAAATGATCCTAAATGGACATTTGCAATTAATCACACATATTGTCCACGAAATCTCCTAAAAGAGACATCTACAGAAGTTTATTTTTCCCCTTTAATATTCATATAGACAATAGTGAATTATTTTTTGGTTTTATGTGGCACTCATCCATGTTTCAGCGTTGCTCTTGCAATGAAGTGATTTATGAAGGTAAGATTTTCAAGTCTCATATCAAATAGCTCAGGTGAACCATTGTGCACTGGCAATTTAAATAAAATGGACGTTACTATATAGCATCTATGTAGCTTGTAAATAAAGGAAAAAATAGCAGTCATGTAATGATGATAGATAGGCCGGGTTTTCTTTATGGAAAAGATAAGGAGCATATGCACTGCTCTTTTTCTATCTTCCACTTTTAGACTTTGTATCAGCCCATGATAGTTCAAACTGAGAACTGTACAGTAAATACACTGGGCAGAAGTATAGAAATGCTGTACAGAAAACTTCATCTACTCAATTTCCCTGCATGGATTTTCTCATGCCTCGTGAAACAACATATAGGAGCAAAAGAAAATACAATATTCTGAGTTTTTGGACTTCTGTAACATGAAAATAAACCATGGAAAAAATATCACAAGAGAGCAAGCACTAAAAAGCATGCAGCAACTGCATCCTATTCATGCCTCAGCAAGACAGAAAAATGCAGTTTCCACTCATTCCAAAACACAGAGAAAGACGTATATGGGAAAGAGAGGAAGGGAGCCCCCAAAATTAAATTGCATTTGGTAAGTTTTCTTCTTCCTTGGCTTAATTTTCACCCACCAAACTTTTATTTAAAGTGTGACGGGTAACATTCAAATTGCCAAGGTTTGTCTTAAAGCTGTACTTTGGATTTTAGACTTGTTTCTAAAAGGTGTTTCAGCGCTCTCTAAGCACAAACTGAGCTACCACTTTCATAAGTAGCTCCATCCAAACAGGTGTTCTGTGTTTACTTTTACCAAAACATTTTCTTCTGAACACTATACTACCATAGCCAATGTGCATTGAAAGAGTCCTGGGGACAGAGAATACAATAGAGAGAGGAATTTTGGAAGTTATACTTTAATGCAATTGCTACTCAAAGTGTGCTGAATCAATCTTTTGCCTTAAACAAATAAAGAACACAAGATATAAGTTCCCATTGCTGGTGTAATTTTAATTTTTAATTTACGTAGAGAAAAAAATATTTAAAAACCACTCTTATCATTCCAAGTAAGTAGAAAAAGACTTCAAACTAAAGTCAATTTGCTGCAACTATATTCCACGTATGTATCACTAAATGGGAACTGTCTCTGCATGGCACACAGTAGACCATGACTGTAAAATATTATGGAGAAGGTATCAATGCACAAAAGCCAGGAACTGCTTTCTTGGATTAATGGCAGTAGAAGTACAATGTAGTGTTTTTGTATACACCGGAGTGCAGTATTTTAACACAAATTTGTAAAGAATGAGGAAATCTATCACATCAGTGAGTCCAAAAAGCAAATATATGAAAGAAAAACCATTAGAGCAGGAAACAAGATAATGAATCACCGCTGCAAAAGAGATGGTTGTGAAAATCTGTGTCTCAAATGCAAAAACTGCTTTCTTAAGCTGTACTCTCACATTTATATTCTGATGCAGAGGTCTAATTGCCTGTCAGTAATTTCACACACTGGACAGCCTATACAGAATTAATTTTTCTAACCACAGATTCCACTGTAAGTAATTATTTCTATGTGTGTACCTGCAAGCATGTGCTTATCTGTTACACAAAATGCTTCCTCTGTTTCTCTTTTGCAGAAGAAATATCTCAATAACACTTTTTTCCAGCTTTCTTCCACTGCAGCTCACGTTTACTTACTGAAAGTATCCATATCTAAGTCAATCACACTTAGATGCCAAACAAAATATAAACAATAAAAAATGTGTCAGCCAAAAAACTACAGGACTGCGTCCAATCACTGAATAAGCCTTATCATTGTTTCCATCTTCAATCACAATTTATGAACACTTTAGTCCTTTTGGATTACAATGGTTTGTAACTGGGGAATAACTTAAATCGTATTTATTTATTCACAGTGCAACTGTAAGTGCATCGCTGGCCTCTCTGTAGCAACCTTGCAGCAGACGTTACTTTAGCACATTTTCTGCTTCTTTAGCTATTTGTTGCACCAATGTGGAAGCAAGCAGTTATCGCTTAATCAGTTTACATCACATCCTCCTAAGACAGACTTTCACGAAAGCTGAAAACTATTCCCGGGCTTTGCAGACCGGGTTTACCGTCCGAAACAGGCTCCCGTGCCCCGGCGCTTGCTCGCCGATACCGTACCCCCGGCGAGGACGCTCCAGAGGCACTCGGGCAACTTCCCAAAGCTGCTCCCGAAACCCCTCAGGTTTCAAAATGCGCGTTTTGCCGCAGCGGGGACCCCCGCTCGGACGGGCTGCCCCCCGCGCTCCGCGCCATGCCGTCGTCGCCCCCCTCCCTCTGCGCCCCGCTCCGCGGCCCCGCATCGCACCGCGCCGACTGCCGCTCCCCTCCCGCCGTCCCGGTGACAGCCGCCGCTCGGGCTGGAAAAGCGGCCGCAAGTGCGGTTGTAAAAAAAGACTCGGTCTTTCCCCATGCTGGGGAGAGTGCACGCTCCTCCGCCAGCGCCACAATTTAGCGGGGAAGGGGAAAACGCCGTGCCCTTGTATAACCGAACGAGAAAACACTGCACGGCTTGGTCACCCCCGCTCACATCTCCCTCATTGCTGGCAGCCTGCATATTATCAATTAAGCATAAGACGGGATTACTTCGCAACGGCTACTGGTCGTGTTTTGTCCAAAAAAAAAGCACTTTTCCTTTCAAACCCTTTCATTAGGCTGTATGTAAACAGGCGAGCTGAAAGGAGTGCGAGTCGTTTGATTCCAATCAAATCAATACTTCTCAAACCTGTTTTTTTAGCGTAATTATGCTCATTTCCAGTTTGTTAACCTTTGACTTCTTATGCACCAACAATTAACAGTATTTGTCTACGGGTGACACTTTGAATGGGTTTCCCCAAAACAATGGCCTGGTACAGTTTATTCTCTAATATTCCCTCCTGAGAGAGGAGTTTGGATCTGACAAGCAGTTACAACTGTGCTTTAACCCGTTACAACTATCAGCAATAACTCATTAACAACTCACATACATATAAATATTTTTAAAAAAAAAATCCAACAAACACGTGAAAATAAATAAATTAACAAATAAATTAAATAAAAAGCGTCTATACCTGAGTGAGACAGATTGGAGAATACATCATGACTTCGCTTTGAGAACACGCTGCCTGGAGAGCCCCTACGAAAAGCCTCAAAAAGGAATAATTTCATCTATTCATTTTACAGTCATCTGAGACTCAAGGAAGATGAAATCAATCAGGACGGGGCTCTGCTCTGGATCACCACAACTTCACAACAAACCCCAGTCCTCCTTAAATAGCCAAAGATTCAAGTTCACTCCGTGTGCTAGATTTCCCGGGGTGAAATCCAATCTACACTTTTAACCCTCTTGTAGTCGGCGGCGCAGGAGTCTTGCTTTTGCTGCTGCTGCTGGTGGTGGTTGTTTTGCAGATGAGGGGGGAAGGACTCGGGGG
>VZRR01013252.1:188-74860 GCA_013398015.1 Oreocharis arfaki | reverse complement strand
CTCCACCCCGCCCCTGACTCTGCAAAACTTGGAAGTTGAAAAATTCACCGGTTACACCCTGTGGACCCTATTCCAGCTCTCTCCCCAAATGAGATTTAAGTATTTTTTTTAATTATTTAATTACACAATCACCGTTTACACTCCTCCTCCTCCTGCAAACACATTCCTTCTCCACCAGATCCCCTTCCTCTGCCCTCCCTCTGCATTCATTACCACTGAACGCTGCAGAAGGAACGAGCACGTTTCGCAAACATCCCTCCCTCATTTTCCCGCTCTTCTGGTGGGAGAAAGTTGCGGGGGCGAAGGGGAGGGGGGGCTGCCATCTGCGAGAGGCTTCTTTTTCTTCTTTTGGGGTACGACTTTGCCAGCTGCGGCGGGGCTCAGGCGCCCCCGCTTCCCCCCTCCCTCCGCGGGGGACAGGGGGGAGGGCAGCCCCCTCCGCAGCTCCCCCTCCCCCCCAACGGGGGGAGCCTGTCCCGCACCGCCGGGGGCTGATGTGCCTGTGCTCCCAGGCTGCGGCCGGGGGCGACGAAGGGGTCCCGGCTCCCGGGCGGCAACAGGGCGCGGGGTCTGGTTTCATTCTCCCGGGGCAGCTTTAACCAGGGGAGCTGGGAAAGGGGGGGGGAAACAGCGAAACTTGTTTCTGCTCCTGTGAGGCGATGCCGTGCCTAGCTCTGGGGGCGTCCGGTGTGTGTGGCCCCCACCTCCAGCACCGCCGCTGCGGCCAAGGGCGGCCGAGCGCCACCTGTGCTCCCTCCCGCTGCCCTTGCGCAGCCCCCGGTGGCGTCCCGGAGGGACCGCTGGCTTCCTCCGTGCCCAAAGTGAGAGTTTATTCACGTCAGGCATTTCACAACGACACATCAAGGAAAGTAAGCAGGTTCAAGTCAACCATGAAATGGTCACTTTTTAACCCCGTCCTGTCCTCATTAGGGAAATGCTCAAACACAGCCCATTTTCAAAGAGGGCTCTTAATGAGGGGAGCTTGCCAAGGCTACCAGCTGCAATTCCCATAAATTTACAAACCAAAAGAAGCAGAGGGATGGGTGGGGGAAGGAGAGACCCTATACAAGACAGGTAATGTCAAAGGAAACAGCAAGAGCCCAACGAAGAAATCCTTGCAGAATCCACACCATATCCCCACAGCTCGGTTTCTGGCTACTCTTGCCCCATTCCCTCAGATTTGCAGGGTTCAAACAACCGCCATTCATCTGCTCTTCTACACACTATACTGATAAGGGACAAGTTAAAGACATAAATTTAGGCTAGAAGGGATGACGCAAACTTGGGGTTAACCATAATTAGCAAAATTTATTTTTTTATCCGGTGTAAAATACCCCCCAAATCCTATCGGATTTTCCTCTACCCAGACAGTACAAAAAGCTGATAACGCCAGCTTTAAATTGTGGAGTTTCCCTTCAAATAAGTATTATATTTAACTGGAGTTAATTTACCATAAAAGACATTCCTCTTGGCACAAATGCACTGATGTCCTTGAACACACCTCTCTGAGTGCTTGAACTCTTAAACAACAAGCCATTATTGCGGACCCGATTTAAAACGACAATAACCATCTTCTGTCCCCTTTATCAGTCTCATCCCTCCATAAGGATCAGGGCAACCTAACCAAACCTCTTAACACCATATCAGCAAGGCTGCCCCTGTGAACTGCATAGAGGTGAGAAGCCTCCCTTTTCCCAGGCAGGGCATGCAGAAGGCCCCCCCACTCTCTCCCATGACCTGGCCAAGGGATTGCTTTGCACTAGAGTCCTGTGCACTAAAAACAAGTACTGCCTGGCGAAGTCTGGCAAACACGAAAAAACAAATGGAGCGAGGTTAGGACAGAGAGAAACCAGTCACTTTCTGCAGCCTTTGATACTGCGAGGGATGTGGAGTCAGTGTGGGATTGTGTTGGTATCCCCACAAGAGCTGGCTGAGGGTGGGTTTGCATCTCTATCCAGAGTGCACAAGATGGGAGATGAGCACAGACAGCCCTGCAGCACATGCCAGTATCCCCCAGAATAGCACTGCTGTGGACCAGGCAAAGCCAGACACCCCCACCCCAAGGCCAGTCTGCTGGCCAGGATTGAACAGGTCTCTCACATGAAAGCATCTTCGGGAAAATGGAACTGCCCAGCCAGCATGGCTCAAGCAGCATTTTTGTCTTCTGCATGATCAGGAATGGCAGGAATGGTACAGGTTGCCATGGGTTTACCCATGGGTTTGACCCAAAGGCTCCCAGTACCTGACAGAAAGCAGGCTAAACTGGGCACCCAAACACATATTTCAACACTGTTCCTCCTGCTCAATCCCAATGGGGACCCATAAAGGACAAAGGCTTTGTCCTGGGAGAACTCTCCTCAGAAATATGTGGGCGCACATGCCTATACCCCCCACCCCAACCCCTCGGCTCCTTTCACAGAAAAGCAAGCTAAAGATTCTTTCCAGAATGGATAAAAAACTACATTAAAATCATAACAAAGTGAAAGTCTATCACTTTGCTGCAGAGGTGTGTTAAAAAGGGTATGTAGTAACTGGGTTAGCCTGGAGAAATATGGCATTAATGCAACAAGGACAGCAGCCACAGTGGTGGGGCCTTGGCATGCAGGGAGACCCTTGAGAGAAACTGGTTCAATTGCTTTCAAATTCTGGCTTGCATTAATTCCTCACCGCCCCCCCCAAAGACCCTTCTCTCCTTCCCCACAGACTAAAAACCCTGTTAATGGTCCAAGTTCTCTAACCTTGAAGCTCCAGGCTGGAGGACAACTGTTTTTTGTCCTCACTGCCAGAGCTGTGCCAACCTCATGCTGTATATGGAAGTTCAACTAGGATTTCAATGTGGGGAATTAAGAAAATAAAAGTCACTATCCGACCTTCCCCGTGAGAGACGCTGAGAGCTGTTCTCTAACACTAATCCCAACTGATCGACTTTACAGAGCCAGCCTGGCCTAAGGGATCCTGCTCTCAGGTGGGATGCAATATGAGCACCGATAGTGCCGCTTGGACACACCACACAGAGGGGCCCAAGCACAGGGGTGCTAGAAACCTGCATATGACAAAAATGCACATTTAGGAAGAAAAGGCAGCTTTCACATCAGTCAGTGGCAGATACCAAAGCTGCATGTGAGTCACCCTCATCCTGAGCCTGCACTCTCCAGACTGAGGAGCTGATCCCATGCTCCTCCTGCCTCCCCGGCAGGGTGGCCAAGATGGCAGGACATCCACTGCCCACACTGCATGATCTGAGATGCTCATCTCACAGGAAGGAACCACAAAGGCTTTTAGATACCACGGGCAGATGGGATCACTCTCCTCCACCCATCCTAGTTCCCCAGGCAGTTTTCTGCCAGCGGTGCAGACTCTGGTATGCCAGACTTGCACTGAAAGCATGTATTCTCCCCCTCTCCCTCACAAGCCAAGCTCACTTTTCAGATGCTGCAAAGTGGCACTGCCCTCGGACCTCAGAGATTTAAAAGCCGAACAGCCATTTAGACCACTTATATCCCACTTAGAGCAGAATTTCAGCTGCTGCCCTTTGGCTGGACAACTGCTCAACTTTTTCAAGTTTTGGAGCACGAGACTATTATTAATAGAGCAAAAGGAAAGGAATTACTAATGCTGAAGTATGAAGCCTAAGATTATCTCAGAATAAAAGTGGGCAGTTTGGTCAAAAGTCTAAACATACACAAACTGAACTTCTAAGAAATCAAGTTTTCATGAATATTCCAGTTGTCTCTTTATAAAAGTCAGAAAGAAAGGATTCTGGCATACGGCATTTCATCTAAAGTATGAAATAGTTGAGAACTAGCACCAAAACTCTTATGTAAAAGATCCTAACATGTAAGAGGGTTCTCTGTGATCCAGCATAGAAGTTTTATATCTAGTTTAATAGTACCATTAGCTCCTTTTTCACCCTTTGTTAGGAAATTACCACACATGCCCATTCAATAAACTATTACTTAAGTACATACATAAATAGTGAGTAGCACAAATAGAATATAGTTTGTGCCACTTATGAGTGACATAAACCAGCAACCTACACAATATTATATTATATTATATTATATTATATTATATTATATTATATTATATTATATTATATTATATTATACTGTTACCTAATGGTGATTCTATCTGTATGAGTGGTCATCGTGCCAAGCAAGACTTCTTGTACAAAGCAAAGCTTTGTGTCTTTGGCATAACCAGAGCCTTGGACAGTTTTTTTATGTGCAGGAATACTGTCTGTGCATGGAGACACATATGTATATATAAACACATGTATATGCACAGAATTTCAGGAAAAAATCAACAAATTAAATAAGCAAACTGATAATATATTGGTTTATGGGGCCTTCATATGTTTCATATGAGACTGAACTTTAACTTATTTGAAGTTAAGTTATTTACTAAAATGTAAACAGCAATCAGTACAACTTCTAAGTCAGTAGAGTATCACAACAATAAAATTATGTACCATAATAATTACTAGCACTTTTTACTTGGTTTTGGGTGATAGGAAGAAACATATACTGTATATAAACTGCGTATATGTATGATCAGAGAGAAAGTGAGCACATACACAATCAAAAGGAAAGAAAGACCCTACTTACTCTAAAAAGAGACACACATACATATGATGGGTGTGTGCGCTTGACCCCTGTCCACGTATGGTTTTATGTGGACTGTAACACTTGAGCTTTCCACAGCTCCCAGACCAGCAAATAAAAACATCAAACCTCAAGTGCAAAGCTGTAAACCACAGCATTTTGGGTTACACAACAGTGCAGTTTTTGTCCTCACTGCAGGTCATATCCTCAGCCTCACAAAGGCATGAAACCCTCTTTCTTCAATACAGTAAACTCTTTAAAAATTCACATGTGCTGATTTAAAATGCCCTGGACATAAACAGCAATGACAACATCACAAATAAAATTCCAACACATTTCTTTTCTGGCAGTTTATATCACTTGCCAGATTTTGAGAATATTTGGACAGAGGTGGGGGTGGGGGCGATGTCTAGAAGCTGGATTTAAATGTCTGCCTAAATTAGAATTATAAAAGTGCTTGATCTTTTTCTTGTGATTCAACATTAAAATTGTAAGCATTTCAGCTCAAAACTGCTTCAGAGAACGTTACGAGTTAATCCTGTGTGTTTTGGCGCCTTTTCCCTGCCAGCTACTGTACTTTAGAGGGAAAAAAAAAAAAAAAGCTGGAAATCTTGTCTGTCCCGTCACAAGTTCAATGGCAGCACTTTCCAGCAGCGGGAGGAGAAGATGGCTATGTTCACAGAACTAATAATAATTCAGATCACGCCACATCGGCATCTTGTGTCAGAGTCGAAACTGGCTTCCCCGCCCCCTTCAACCTGAGAGCTGCCAAGTCCTCACACACTCGGCATTCAACCACAACTTAATGGATGGGATATTGTGCATTAAAATGTGGCCCAGACACACAGGGGAAGAGAGGACAAGAGGGAAAGCAGACAGACACACACGCACACACACATACAAACAGACACGCAAGAGAAAGGAATGAATTAAAATACACACACAGGTCCTACAATAAAACGGCAGTGAAGGGGGGGGGGGGAACGGACGGACAAAAAGAAATTCTCTAGAGTAACTTTAAAAAACAAGCCAGAAATGCCACCCTAACACTGCATCCTGCTACATAGCATGAAAGAGACAAGCACAAGCCTCCAGACAATTTATCGAGCAGACGATACACAGCAGTAATGCCATTTCCTCCACATGAAACATTCAAATTGCAGTCCATTAACTACAAAAGCCACTAAAACAGCCAGAGAGAAAATATTATATAAAAATGTGAGTAAGGAAGCACTTTCTACAGCAACAAGAAAGAGAGGGAAAAGATCTGTCTATTAGGTACCAATAAAGTAGCATTTGCATTAATCCTTTCCAGCATTTAACTGATAGTTATCTGCCAGAGGAAAAGGGGGAGGGGGAAAAATTTGAAGCAGGAAATGCGCCAAGTTCAGCACTTTTGGATGCAAACTCCCATCAACTGATTTCTGGCATAAAAGTATGATCCATATAAAAAAGCTGCCAAAAAAAAAGGCAAATACAAACAATCCACCACTTATATCTTATCCTGTGAAGCAGAAGTGGTATCAGCATTTAAGAACAGGGTACAACATCCACTTTGAAACCACAGAGACACAATCTCTGCCTGGAGGAGTTACAAAACAAAAGTCAATTGAGTTAAAAATAATACATATATGTAAAAATATAAATCACTTAAGCACCATGTACCATTATGGTGTATTGTATTAAATGAATGAGATCTTGAAATCTGCAACACACCGCTGGGCCTTTGGCTTCATGTTTTCCAGGATGCATATCAATTTTCTCAAGGACTCAGTGTGTTGGGGTCTTTTTGTTGTTCTTGGTTTTTCGATTATATTTTTACTTTTTATTTCCAGAAATGGCCTTCTACCTTTTATATTGGGATGGGGTGTCTGGAGTTTTTTTGATTTGTTTTGTTTGCTGTTGCTGGTTTGGGGGCATTTCTTTAGGGGAAGAGGGGGGAGATGATTATGATTATGATTATGATGATTATTATTATTATTATTATTCACTCAGGTTGATTATTGGCTTTGTTTTGGATTCATTTTGTTGCCAGTTTTTTGCCTGACACCGAACGGGATGAAAATTCTCGGACTGAGCGGGGGAAAAGGCGTTAAAGTCACAGCCTGTGGGCAGAGCGCTCCTCCTCCTCCTTCTCCTCCTCCTCTTCCCTTCTTCCCAGTCTCCTTTCCTCTTTTGAGCTGCCAGGCTGGAGAGCACGTTTCAGTGGCGTCTGACTTGAACTCGAGCCAAGAATTCCTTCCCCCCCTTCCAAATTTTAAACTCTGTTATATCCACACACATACAGATGTGTATGTTTACGGCAGGGACGCCTTTGCGCGTCCATGACCGCCTTCCTCCTCTGCCCCTGCCTGCGGGCGCCGGGCCGCCCCGGCCTCCTTCCAGCTTCGGCCGCGGGCTGCTCGGCCATGGGCCGCTCCTCCTCCTCCATCTCCTGCATCTCCCTCCCCGCTCCCCCTCCGCTCCGCCGCCGGCCCGCGGGAAGCGCGGCTCTCCGCTTCCGCCTGGCGGCTGCCGCACACGGCGGGGCCGCCGCACACAGCGGGGCCGCCGCGGGCTTCTGCGCTTGAGGGCGAGTAACAGTTCAGCCCTCTCAGGCCGCGCTTGGCGAGTATGGTTCCTCGCACATGTGTTTCTCTGAAAGCCTTTTGCGCGCAGGTTATGTAATTTCATGGTTTCAGGCGCCACCTCGTATAAGCTCTCGCATCATACTGCTCGCTCCCTGTAGGATCAAGTCCACTCCAGAGGAATTGCTCTCCGGTCCAAACCCGAAGGCAGTAAGGCAACCTCTCAGAGGAAGGATTTCACATCTAAAACTTCCTACACTATTAAGGCACTTACAATGAAATAAATAAAACCGCATGAGGTAGAAGTGTGTGAAGAGTTTTAATCAATCAGATAACAAATACATTCCTTCCTGTTAAAAATTGGCAAGTACAAACTGTAAAGAATCTTCGTAATTACTTGGAGACCATTGCTGGGAGTTTGGAGGCCTCTCAGGAAGTTAATTTTCTTTTGTCTGATTCTAGAAAAACAATTTAAGCTTCTAAAAATGCAGTCTGCTCTTAAAATGAAGCAGAAATTGCCATGAAATAGGAAAAAAAATTTTGAAATATCAGTTTCAGACTTAAGACCAATCACTGTAGAGTTTTTCTTTTTTTTTTAGAGTTTGTCTTTACTTTTCTGATCTTTTTATAAAGAAGCCAAACCTAGAAAAATTGAATTAAGAATTTGTCTGTTCAGTGAGCAGGGTAAATGATTGTTCGTGCTATGTGTGGCAGATTTTGAAAACTTTACACCAGCCAGTCAGTCGAGTGGAGAGCAGACCTTTCTCTATGCCAACACTTTTCAACTTGCATGTGTTGATTTTTTTAATTTTAAGTTTTCCTCTTTTTTATGGAATGAAAATCTTACTTTTGAAAGTTGCACACAATTAACAATTTGCACTAGCCAACAATGCTTAACAGAATTTTTGCAAGAACTTTGGCAAAATTTCATTTAGATTTTGAGGCCTTTTTTTTTGCTCTTTAGCTTTAACTTTGGTGTTGCTGTCATGATCGCTGACAAAGATTCAATTTCTGGTAGAGAGTCCCATTACTCGCTGCAGCCTTCTCTGTTTTGTTGGTTGGTTGTTTTTGTTGAGTCTGTATATTTACTAAGCCTAACTTTTGCATGTGATTTAGCAAACAATTGCTAAATTGATTTATATCATATCAAATGACAGAAATGATGGCATTAGGAAAGAAATAAGTATTTCAGTCCTTTAGAAAGAAAAAATTGTGTTGCACAAAGCTGTCATACTTTATCAGTTTAGTTTAAACCTAGATGGTCATAAGCAACTTTTGTGAACATATTTTTAAGTTCAAAAATTGTGTTATGTATGATTTCTATAGCTTTTGATTTCTGAGTTCTATAGCACTAACATGGGTTGATTATGGCTTTCTTTTCCATAAATGTAATCAAAGGCTCATATATTTTGTAATAGGCTGACCTTAAGTTCTGTTGATTCTGGACTTTTTTGGTTTTCTGAGGTTGTAATATCAATATACTTGATACTTTTTAACATTCAGAATGTATAAAACAGGAAAAGACTGTAAATAGTTTTCATCCATGAACAATTGTTACCAAGTCAGTTACTCATCCCTGTATGAGTGGATAGCAATCTGAAGGAAGATAGACTCACTTGCAGAGTTTCCACTAAAACAAATACCAAATAATTATTTGATATCTCAATAACAGAACTTGTGAGAAATACCAAATGTTTCAAGACATGTTATTTTTGAAGATGGTGATGTAAATTTACTTTATTAAAATCCCTGTATTTTCAAGGTTTGCTTACTAATTGACAAGACAGGAAATTTAAATAAGTGAAAGGGGACCTGTTACATCAATGGTTCAATAGTCAAGTCACTGAAGTAGTGCAGTCATGGGATGGACCAAGCAAACAAGGATCACGTTAAGCAACAATGCGGTAGGCAGGATCTCGGTACAGTTTGACTGTGTGCATGAGGAGCACAGCCATTCCTATTTGTAACAGGACAACTGAGAAAACCATGTAGCTTTGGATAAATACGTCATTTTGCACTTGTAAAAAAATGCTCTTGCCCCACCGGCTTTCAAGTAGGAGCTTCCCACTTTTCTCAGAAAGGCCACTGTAGTAAAAAGTTGCTGCTTCCTATTCCTGAAACCTATTCCATTCAGGTTTGTCTGAGCAGGGCACCATGAAAACTCCATGATTTGCACATGTGCACAACACTTGCTCATTACTTCTGGAAGTTCATACTTTTGCCATGCTGCGCTTTACAGGACCCCAGCCCTGCCGAGCCTCCTGCACAGTCTCCTAGCAACTGGGAGAATTACAACTCTCACTTTGGCACTGACGAAATGATTCCTTCTGCTGCTTCCCCCAGGCAAGCACTCTGCAGTCCAGGGTGAAATGCACTGGGCAGAGAGATGGGGACTACTGGTCAGAAGGCTTGCAGAGGCTGATGTCAGTAATTCCCTGTGTTGCCAAGTAAAGCCTGGAGATCCCACCCGCTGCAGCAGGGTCAAGTTCCAGTTGTTTCCAGCCCTGCTCTGGCATGTTAGGTAGGGGAGAAATGAAGCAGATTTCATCAAATTATTTCTAAAATTCTGTGACTTCAGCAAACAGTAGCAAAGTTGTTACAGTAGACCATATTTTTATTTTGGATAACAAAGCAAGCCAGGAAAGGAAGTATGGCATGTACAGCTTTAGTCAGCAGCAAGTCTCCATTTCCTTGTCCAGGAAAGCAACTGCAGAATCTTGATGCACAGCATCTCTTCTTGCCTAGTTAATAGTCTCATACTGTGTACTTTTATTTGTTTAGACCTCTTCTTCTACTAAAATAGGGCAGAAACATTATCACAACATCATCACTCACCCATATCATCACATCATCACCAAAACAAATTAAAATATTAGGAAATAAGTGAAACATTGAAAGGTAGAAAATATTGTGTATGTTCCATACAAGAGCCTTTAGCTCTTCAGCTCTCCTTAATAATTGAGCTAAGTGTCATTTCTTGCCCCGCACCCTTGTTTCTTTCTCTCAATCCACAGGATTGCTAAGGAACTGTAACATCATTGTTTTTAATAGGGAAAAAAAAAAGAAAAGCTGAGGCTTAATGGTAGCATTAAATGGCATACAGAACCCTTTGAGTTCACACCTCATTAAGGTGAACAGGAAGAGAAGGGGTGCACATCTTTGTTGTTACTTTTGCCTTGCAGCATTTTCAGCCAAGCTATGTGAACAGACCAGCAGCATATTAACTAACTTTGTAGCAGCTGTATTTTTGTGGCAGGTTTGTTTTGTTTGGGTTTGGGGTTTTTTTTAAGTTTAAAAATTGCAGAACATTGTGAAATGGAGCCAGGGCAGGCCCTTAAAAGACAATTATTTTGGCTTCCTGTTTTTTGCAAGCCAATCTACCAGTTCCAAGTCTCCTTCCTTACGCAGTTAAGGGGTTTCTTTTGACTAAACTTCACATGCCCCACTATTTCTGAGATGTGTCCTATAGCATCAAAAGTGACTTGGCACAATATTTTATGCCCTGGGCACAGTCATGCTTATCTAAGATGACCAAACACAGGTACATTTGTAAGTTGTCTGTTGCATACTCCTATAACACACTCTGGGTTGCAGTTGCTTAGGTCATCGGATTGGGCCCTAGAATAGGTTTGGCACCGGGATCCCTCAGCAAGTTTGCTGATAACACCAGGCTGCATGGTAAGGTCAACATGCTGAAAGACAGGGATGCCATCCAGAGAGACCTTGACAAGCTTGAGAGGCTGGTACGTGCAAACATCCTGAAGCTCAGCAAGGCCAAGTACAAGGTCCTGCATCTGGAGTTGGAGCAATCCCAAGTGCAAATACAGGGTGGGTGGAGAATGGATTGAGAGCAGCCCTAGAGAGAAAGACTCGGGGGTGTTCATGGACAAGAAGGTCAACATGACCCAGCAATGTGCGCTTGCAGCCCAGAGAGCCAACCACATCCTCAGCTGCATCCAAAGCAGCATGGCCAACAGGTCAAGGGAGGTGAATCTGCCTCTCTACTGTTCACGTCAGACCCCACCCAGAGTGCTTCATTCAACTCTGGGGTCAGCATAACAAGGACATGGACCTGTTGGAATGAGTTCAGACTAGAGTCACTAAGTTGATCACTGGACTGGAGCATCTGTCCTGTGAAGATAGGCTGGGAGTTGGAGCTGTTCAGCCTGGTGAAGAGAAGGCTTCAGGGAGACCTAATAGTACCTTCCCGTACATGAACAGGGCCACAAGAAAGTTAGAGAGGGAGGGACTTTTCACGAGGGCATGTAGTGAGAAGACAGGGGTGAACGGCCTTAAGCTGAAGGAGAGTAGGTTTAGGTTAGATATATAGGAAGAAATTCTTTACTATAAAGGTGGTGAGGCACTGGCATATGTTGCCCAGAGAGGCTGTGGACTCCCCATGCCTGAGGTAGGCTGGAGGGGGCTCTGAGCATCCTGGTCAAGTGGCCTGGCCATGGCAGGGGGATTGGAATGAGACAATCTTTAAGGTCCCTTCCAACCTAAACCATTATATGATTCTATGATTTCTGACCATATCTTCCAAGGCTTTTAGCACTTATCAGCTTGAGAGCATGACTCAAAAGAGTCAGAGGAAGAACTTCTGTGAGAAAGTTCTTTTAGCCTGCTAACCCCACTTCTCACTTCCATTTCTGCCCTTTTCTGTTACATCAGACTGAATATGGATCAACCACTCTCAAATATGGCTTTACTGTTATCATAGCAGGAGAGATTAGGGAAGGCAGTAAAGGTTATTTTCAAGCAAACATCTGACTTTGCACTTTTATACTGGGATCTCCAGGATGATGGAAGGAGAGCTTATTTCTGCTGATGGATCCTCATGTGACAGTGTGGCAGATACTGACACTTAGCGCATGCCACAGTCATTGTGGGTCGTCCTCTTGGCACAAGACATGACAATTTCTGCAAAAGAAATCTATTCTCTCAACATGTAGTCAGGAGATTCAACACTTCTGCATGAAAAAGAAATATGCATGAGGATTGACCATGAACTTCTCCTGCCCCCATCTCCAGGAACACCCAGCAGGGCAGATGTTTTTGTCCAAGCTAAATGATTTTGACACCTGGAGGCATTTTCATCTTGACTTCCTGTCTGTGTTATTTTGGTGTCATCAAGGCAGCTGAAGATCCTGTGGTAGAGAAGATTTTTACACGATTGATGATTTTGTTCCTCTTGTTGGTGTGCTTAAGATAATAGCTAAGGTCTAAAAGAAATGGACTTCACAAACTGCTCTGCAGACAGGGTTAATACCATGGATATATGGCACTTTACCAATCCCATAGAACACCCAACCATCTCAGCCTGAAAGACAACACAGGTTTCTGTCATCCACGGAGTAGAAAGATGACCAGAATGCTGCTGTCCCAGAGATAACATTCACCATTTTGAATAGCAGGGATCTTACTCCCTCACAAGAATATGGATATTGATAATATGTGTGTGTGTCATTTTAAGAAACACCTCTTGCCCTCTTCATGTACTCAGCAGAAGATTCTCAGCTGGTGGAGAGTGGTAAAGTGTGAACTCAGCAGGCTAAAGAAAAGACAGTCCTTCTTACTGAATAATTTCTGAATAAAAGCATGGCCAGTGCCATTTCTACTCCTGCCCTCTAAAGCGTCCTGCCCAATATCTCTAAGGAAGAGGCCCTCCAAGGATCTCCAACAGTTTTCAAGGCACAGGAGACCTGACACAGGTGGCTAGCTAGTGTGCGTGTCATCAGTGGGGCAGAGCCCAATAAGCAGCAAAAGAACAAAATAAAAGACCTCTTTTCAGTGTTTTGTAATATGCAAGAGAAAATTTCATGCTATGGAAACAAAATGGGACATGGCACTCTTCTCCAGCACCCACGGATATCTTTTCCATGGTTTTTTTGACTATCAGGCAACTGAATATGTTAGAGTCTTCCTAATTTGTTCTTCCCTCCCGCACATTCATAAGCCTGGGAATACCTGTGAAGATTGTCTAATTGATTGATTAAATAATTTTTTAAATATTAAAATAAAAATGTTACAAATAATCTGTTATATAAGCACTTTTTGAATCATCACAGGCATTCCAGCTGCTTATAATAATGATTTTTAAAGATGCAGATTTGCAATGCCAGTAAGTGCTGCCAGTACAGTCACACTGGTGGTTGAGAATGATTTCTGAAGGATACTATTTCCCTTTGACCACACACCAATGCATTCTGTGGGAGCAGAGTGAATGGTGAGCAGTACATACTTCCAGTCTTGGAAAAACTGAAAATCTTGGTGTCTCTGGTGGCAGCACTAGCTGTGTGAGAAGACAGTGTGCAGGAGCAGGCACCAGTGAAATACTGGGGCTGATTATGTTCCAGGAGTGGGAACCCTTGCCTTGGAAACCATGGGACGAGTCACGGCCCCTTTTTCTTTTCTGTCTTGCTGTGGGCTTTTCTAGTCCTGGCCAGAGAGGTCACTTTACCCTCTTCCTTTCCCTTAGCATTTTTTTTAAAAATTTTTTTTAAATTTTTTTTTTTTGTTAGGCATTGCTCTTCCTCACTTCACTGGCTGAAGTGTTCATCCAACTGATGTCCAGAGTTGATGTGTACTTCATGCCCATATGAGCTCCTTCATTATACTCTGTTGATTCTGCTTTGCTTATTGACTCACTCTAAGAGGAGGAAGGTTTCTTCAGGAAAAATTACGAGCATATCTCTTATCCTCAATTCAAAGAAAAGACTATCTCCTTTATGTTTTATGACCTGGCAAGACGAAAGACCTCCTCCTTTATCCCTGCCTTTTGGCCCATATGTCATCTGCTAGCAACCACGTTCCCAGTTCATTAGCGCATTATGAGGGGGACTTCAGGTTAGTTTCTTAACTGACTGAAAAGACAAGTCAGGGAACATGGATTAGGTGGTCATTCCAGAATGTTTGTAAGGAGAGATTACTGGTGAGAAGACAAGTAAGGTTCTCATGTGTAAAAATCTCCACCTGACACCACATGAGTCACTTAGTGAAGAGCATACCATGGTAGACAGGGCTGGTGAGCTACAGGAACTTTGTTCTGGCCAAGAAGCCTACTGAATGTTCATATATTAATCTTTAAATGCTGAGGGCAAATACTGGCATCCTGGATAGGAGAGGGGGACTATTTAAGCAGGTGTTGACACAAGTCTAAGGTGACAATTAGCCCAGACTGTCAAATTTATTCTCTCCTTTCCTAGGATGAGAGGTTATGAACGGACAACCTCAAGGAAGCCAAATTCCACGGCCTTGGGTGGAGATTTTTACTACACACAATCACTGATGATCTATAATCTGGACTTGGAGACAATGTCTCAGGAACATTACTTTGTACTGTTGTAGTGGTAGACAGAGAGCACTGTCTGGAGAAACAAGAAGCAGGAGTGGCTAAAAGAAAACTCATGGTTTTCTTTAAAAAATAAACTGTTTAGTTCTAAAGGAGGTATTTTAGGCAGTCATTGGGCGATTCAAGCTCACCATAGTCACAGCTGTGCAGGTGCACAGCAAAGTGTGTTTTTTCTGTATTTTGCTGCTAGACTTACAATGGCACACCCTGAAATCATACAAAGCTTTCTTGTCTTCATCCCTGAACATTTCCCACTAACATTGTTGATTTTCCACGTAGCTACCAAAATGAATCTGTAAACCATGATCACATCAGGGAGTGACCAAACCCCTTGATGAGCCTGGTGTTGTCAAGATCTGGTTAACCTCAGCAGCATGTCCAAGGTGAGACAAGCCTGTAAAAATAAGAGTGAGCTACATGACAGGAGAATACATGTGCATAAGCCACAAGTGACCACAGGTAATTTGTGTTGCATAGAGGTAAGCCACAATAAGGAAGAGGAGTGGAACAATACAGGCCCAGGGAACAGCAGTGCAGCCCTGAAGAGCTACCAAATCGTAGCATAACAATTTTGAACTTTGCCAGGACCCACTCAGTATAGTAAGCTTCTCAGAGCTTTTAAAATGAAACCCATATCCTGCCTGTAACCAACAGCTGGACAAGCAATCTTGTCTCTCAAGTACATGTAAGTTCAGGGTGAAAACAAAATTATTTTGAAGTATTTAAGCTAAAATATAAATCCTGCTTCATACTTTAAACATACAGTGACTTTTCTGAAAGACTTGGTTTTGTGTTCAGAGGAAGACTTCCTGGCATGTTAATATTTTTTACTAGACACAGGAAATTTGAGTTCCAAAGGTGACATTTTCAGAACACTTTGAACATATGGAAAACAAGGCTATTATGGAACTTGTCTGTAGCTTAATCATACCCAGTAGTTCTGTGAATACTCTGAATACAGAGATGCGTGCACTCAAGTTAATAAGGTAAGACTATCAATCTTTCTGCTAATTGGCTTAACTGATTAATGAAGTAATACATTTTGCAGCACAATATGTATTGGTGCAAGCAAGTGGCTAAGTAGGACACCACTGAGCTCTTGAGTAGAGGAAGTAGAAGAAGAAGGTGTGACTACCAGCAGCAGGAGGTCAGTCTAGGCCAAGAGCAGCTCGATTTGACTAGGATGATTTTTGACAAAAGCAAGTCTTGTCACAAGAGTGGTACTGATTGATAAGGCAAAACCAAATCAAAGCAAGTTTTACCTCTTTCATTATCCTCCTAGCTCCCAACACCACCATTTTTATCATAACCCCAACCTGTCTTCCTTCTGCTTCTTGCTGAGTCAAAGAAAGGAAAACATGTTTGGAAGCAAGAGGAGCTGAAGCAGCACAAAGGTGTGTAAAGGGCATGAAGAAAGGTCAATCAGACTTCACAGTATGTGAGGGAAGGTAATACAGGAGCCTCTCCAAAGAGGCAAAATTAACTTACAGCCCATAAGTAGAAATACTGTGCATTTTTCACTAAAGAAAATTTATCCATAACTGCATAAATTCATACTCTTTGTATAGAGGTATATTAGAGGAAAAAAAGCAAGCAGTGCTTTTCCATTACAATGTTACGTGGGGTTTTCTTCTGCACCAATGAGAGGAGTTTCTTTTTTCCTTTATGGTTTTACTCTCCCTCACTGAACCACATCCTCTCTTGTTTTCTGTGAAATTTAGACAGATAAATTTCTCTGCGAAAACATGGGTTTCTTTGTTTCTGGAATGCATCGTGCCTATAACTCTCATGGCCTCAATTCAGGAATAGGATTTTTTTAAATGTCTTTTTTGGTTGCTACTCTCTTTTCAAGACTGAGCTGTGATAGTGGAATGGAAAATATTAGAAATAGGGCTTCTCCAGCACCAGAAAAGCTGCAGCTTGTCCTAACACCTCTCCTTGAAGGAAGGAAGAAGATTAAACCCAGACCACACCGACAAGACCCAGCACCAGCTTTAATCCAGCAGTGCCCACACAGAGAGGTCTGTCCTACCTAAATTACAGTTTCAGACCAGGGTGATCCTAACCCCATGCTCGGCAGCTGCCCCAGGGCCTAGGGCAGGCTACTGCCCCTATAGCATGGACCACAGTGGTGCCCACTCTCTTTTAGCCCAGGGGAGGCAGGGCAAGCAACTGCAGTGGGAAAGGCCCCATGTCAGCCAGTGTGGGGCTACACTGCTATGCTGCCTCCTCTCTCCCCACACCTACCACTCCACAACCGGCAGGCAGAGGTGCCACAGCTGGAGGAGAGGCAACTACAGAACAGAGTGACACAGAAGACATGACACTCGTGGGCTCCTTTCCTTCCCCTGCCAGGAGCACTCGCTCAGCATCTCTTTTTTATTTCTTTTTTTTTCCTAATGTTTGTTTTAATTTTATTGTATTTCTTACAATGTGGAAGGGAGCTGCAGCCAAAAATAATGTTGCCAAGCCAAGGGGATTGGCACACATTGCTTGGAGTCTGCAGCAAGAGCAGAGACTTTAAATAGACTGAGCTCTGGCAACAAGCTGCTCCTGGAGGGCTGGCAATCTCACCCCAGTGAGCAGAGACGCCAGCTGAGGGTGCAGGATGAGCTGCACCTCTGTGTCCCTGTGCCTGTGGAGTGTCTTACCCCCATCTGTGTTCAGCTCCCTCACCACACCTAGCTCCATGCTCACCCCAGGGCAGGCTGTTGGGCTGCAAAGGCTGGCAGTGCAATCCATCTCCTGGAAATAACTCTACAGTTACTAGAAATCTGTCATCAGTAAAGCTGTGGTGGTCTGGTGGCAGCACATGTACATGGTGGGGCAGCCTCCGCGCCAAGTGTTACACGTGTGAAATGCCAAATGTGGTGAGAGCTAGCCCAGTGAGGAGGTATTGGGATGGCTTCACAACCCTGCTGCCACAAAAGCTGTGCAGTATTGCTGCTTCTTTAGACATTGACCACTGGTGAATTTTTCAAGATAAAGCAGATACACGATTTCTATTTCATCATCCTTTCCCTGAACCAAAAGTAATGCCTGTGAATAACCCTCACCACAGCTAATTAAACAAAAACCTCGAAGCCCGGTCAACTCTCCCCCGTGGATGGCAGTGCCATGGGGGCAGGGTGATGAACTCCACTTTGTACCAGTGCACGATAAAGCTGCCTCCTGCCACTGTCAAAGACGTAGGGGAGCCCGGAAAAGAGCTTCTTTGAAGCCTGCAGAGTTCTTCGGTGTTGGGAATATTACCCTTTGCCTTGCGCTCAGCGTGCAAAGAAACCACGAACTCCTGCAAAGCTGCAGTGCTGAAGGCTGAAGCGTCTCTTTGCTCTTTTGAATTGTCTCCTGCCTCTCAACCCTTATTTCCTCAGCACCCTGTATTACTGTCTCACAGCAGCCGCCGATGACTTCGCTCCTCTGGGAGGAGAGGCCCCCTCCGCCCTCCCCTCGCTCCCTGCCCTCCGGGGGGCGCTGGGGCTGGGGCCGCCCGTCCTGGGGGCCTTGAAGGGGAGGCGGGCGGCTGCTCCGGGCGGCATCTTTCCGCACTGTTTTGCGGCCTCTCGCTGCTTCCGCTTTACACTCTTGTTGCAGTGCAGCTTGGCATGTCCTTCCTTGCGCTTTCAAAGGCTGCCTGCACAACGAAAGTCACTTTCTCCTCTTGCTAGTTTCATTCCCTAACTTCGGACCTGCTTCGTCCTCACAACCTCAATCTCCCAAATAGACGAACTCCAAAAATGGATCGGTTTCTCCTTATTTCACCCGCTATATGCACATTTCCTTGGCTCTTTTTGTAGTTGTTATTCTGACCGGGTATTGCTCCGTCCCGAAAAAGAGCCGTATTTTCGGTCCAATACCAATTTCTTATTTAGGATAAAGAAGACAGCAGTTAACGCGAATAAATTCTTAAGACACAGCAGACATATGTTGGTCATTTCCTCTCTGACATCCCTGTGTTACTTTTACGGCGGACGGCAGCACCACTTAGGCGTGTTACAAAGACAGGATACTCTTTCTAAGGGAGTATCGTCTAAGGTAACGACACAGAGCAGGTAGGGGCGCCGCTAACCCTCCTTTAAAAACCAGGGTTCTTTTTCTCTCTCTCGCCGATGGATACACAAAACAAGGAGGGAACAAGGAAATGTTCAGACTCTTAGGCTTCACTAGATGAAAAAGGGGGGGGAAAAAAAAGAAAGAAAGAAACTAGAAAAACCCAAACAAAACAAAAAACCCACCCTCTGCTAGCGGCTTCAGCCGCGTTAGGAAAGTTTCCACTCACAATAGCAGCTGCGAAGTTGGTTGAAGGATCAAGGAATACCAACCAGACTGGTATTTGTGGCTAACATTCACGTATTTAAAGCTGAAAAAATGAATGAGCCCATCCTTCTATGGCCACCGCCCTGCTCCCGAAAAAAACCCACCCAAACAAACAGCGAACGGGCTCGGTCCGCCGCCGCGAAGCCCGAGCACAGCCAGAGCATCGGCAGAAGCGGAGCGGTGCTTGGCTTTTGTCTCCATACGCCTTCTTCCTTTCCTTGCAAACTTTTGGACGCTCGCTCCGAGCTGTATTTATAGACCTGGAGCCCACGGCTGTATTTTTCCTTGTGCCTCCTTTGGCTTGGGCTTAAGTCACTGGCGGGGAAAATAAAAGAGGCAGGCAGTTAGGCGGGCAGACAAACGGGAGGACAGAAGGGTGAAAAGCTGGAAGTCCCGCAGGCAGGACGCGAAGGGAGGCTGGGGCAGGCGGCCGGAGGTGCGGGACTCCCCTTGCTCCTGGTGGGCGAGAGAGGTAACGGTGGAAGTCCGGCCCCGGCTCCCTGGGTGGGGAAAGGAAAGCCTCTTGCCCCCGGGAAAGGAGGAGGCCAGGACTGCCGTCCCATCCCGATGAGGGGACCTCAGAGGAGCCGGATCAAGAAGAGCTTGTGTTTGTGTCCGGGGGGGNCGGGGGGGTCGGGGGAGAGAGGGGGGCACACACGACACAAAGTTTGTGTCGTAGGACCAGATGAAAATAAAGCGCGTACGAGGGCAGCGAGGCTGCCGTCCACTGCCGGGGAGAGTGGAAAGCCGGAGCTCCGATTCGCCTGGGTGCTGCGGGCGGCGGCCCCGGAGGCCGGCAGCTGGCGGGAGTGCCCGGGCTGGCGAGACGGCGTAGCCGAGCCGGGATGCTCCAGTGCTGCGGCGAGAGCCGCGGGGCATCCCGGCAGCTCGCCCCGGGGCAGCGCAGCTCTTGGCGGCGACGGGCGCTGTGCAGAGCTGCTGGGGAACAACGCCGCTCCGCTGGGCTGCCGCCGTCTCTTTTCATAGGATGTCTCTGTAATGCTTTAAATATTCAAGTCCAAAACCAAACCCCAAGCCGCTGACGAGAATAGAGAAGTAATAGCTATCTGGAAACACACTTATTGGAAAAGAGGAAAGCTTTCCTTGTCTCCAGAAAAAGTGATTGGGGGATTAAAAACGTGGGTGTTTGGGGTTTTGATGGTGTTGTTTTCCTTTTATTTTCTCCTACGGTCTGCAAGTAAAGAAGCTCTCTTTTCCCACAGGGTGAATGCTGAAAGTCTCTAACCAAATATCTCAGTAACGTGGATGGTGTAATTATCATGTTGTTAAGCATTTCCTTATTGATGTGCACCACATTCAGCCTCTAATCTCCGAAATTTATGTCAAAGCAGTTTCCCAGTCTCTGACATATTTAGAGAGCCTGTCCTGCAGGTAAGTAAAACGTGAGGCTGTGGAAGGAGCTTCCTTTTGGGCTGAAAATGAGTCTTTCAGGTTTGGCTTCGAGTGGCAAAACGGCTGGAGCAGTATTATACTTGGCTGTACAGTTCAGCATTACTATGACCTTTTTCAAACGCCATGTTCTGATGTGCCATGAGGAAGGTATAAAATTATTAAATCTCCCAACAACCCATCAAATCCTGTTCAGAGCCCCGGCTCTGGATTCTGGTTTGTTTTTTTTTTTAAAGCATTGACACTTCAGAACTTTCACCCTTCACCTCTGCGGGCAGATTTTTCTGTTCGATTACAATAATAACCTGATTTCTATTTGCCCTTCCAAATGGGAAAATCAACCCCCTTCCAACACGGGGAGGGGCTGTTATTTTTAGCTCGTTCGCTGGAACAAAGTGTTCCAACATTCTCTGCTTTGAATCTCATTGCGGTTTCACTACTCTTTGATATATAAGACTGTCGGTTATCCTTGTCAAAGTACCTGTTATAGGAAATGGCTTCCTTTGCTTGGCAAATCACTCTAAGTAGACAGCAACATTTGCCTAACTAAAGAAACGTTTATAGTATCGAAGGGAAATACCTGAAATATTAAATATTAAAAATTTAAACATTAAAACCCATTAAAAATGGTAGATCTGCTGTAGGTGCTACCCATAGGATGTTATTATTGGTGTGCCCAGCTATCAAAATAAATAAGAAGTGAATAAAATATTCCTACGTCTTCTTGTCTCCTAGACAGGTATATTTTGTCGGCACTTGCTGAACAGTTTTGGGGAGCTCCGTATGTACTTCATAAACACTTCATACTAAAAATGCGAGTCCGATTCAAATATCATTTAAATAGTCCTGCTNCCCCACCCCCCCAGTTGCAGTTCTGCAGCCACTGTTTCAGTAACAGGGTATTTTAAAGTGCGTTTAAATGTTCTTCACCCCTGCTCCCTCCCTCCCACGTCCTCCGAAGAGTTCCAGATGACATTATTTCTGTGTCCATTTTAAAAACGTCTCCGTATTTAGCGACAAACCGTCCAACAGAAACGCAAATAGTGTTATAAAGGGACATAAAAAAGGAGAAGGAAAGGGAAGGGAGAGGGAGAAATACGCTTCTGTCAAGTGATGCATCCTAAAGAGAGAATTACATTAAACCGGACTTTAAAAGCTCCTATCCTTGAGGTCATACTGCTGTACACATTTGTATGCAAGCATAGGTACAGCCTGTGCTGTAGAAGTTATAACACGAGTTTTGAACTTCATGGCTGCAGATTTTGGACGTTCTTATATCAATTGCTTCTGGACACCCGCATGCATTAGCAAAACCCACTGCATTGAATCAAGTGCCTGAACACTGCGATCTCCTTCACAGGATTTTCTGTTACCGCTAGAGTATCGCCGGGTAGATGCCCTCCTTGGCCATGGGCCAGTGGCTGAACGAAGTCAAATGAATAAAGTAAGTGCAACGTAGTCTTCTTTGCAAAAAGAGAGTGAAATGTGCGCACAGGGAGCATCTAGAAGAGATGAAAATCCGAGTTTTGCAGCTCCAAATCATTACATTCTCGGCAACAGAACACCATCATTACTCACGAGCGAAAGGGGCAAAATCCTGCTCATATAGTGATTATTGTTGTTATGACAAGGACCAATAACGTCTTTGTTATAAAGTAGTGTTTGTTATTAAGAAATTGGGTGAGCAGCCATCCAGATAAGCATTCCCTATGCCTAACAAGCCTACTGTCTTCGTGACGTTTTGTGTGCTGGTAACCGCCCGTCCTTTTGAACCGTTGTGGTTTTTTTCTTGTAATTATGCATATTGTTTCCCACTTACCCTAATTTCAGCACTAACGCTCCGAAATTGCATAGAGAAGTAAAAGAAAGGCTATTTTTCCCTGCTTGTGCATAGATAAATTTGATACCTGTTATTTGCTGTGCAGTAACATTTTCGTGTGATTCTGTAGACCCAACTCAAATATTAGAGCCTCAATTCCTCTCTATTTTTTAATGCATCTTAGTTGCTTTTTGGTGTTTTTTTGAAGAACAGTAATCAGTCCCTTTTTTACAGTGCAACACCGACGTTGTTCTTCAAGTTAGGCGCTTTTTATTTGCATGTTTATTTACCTCGCTCTTACAGCATCCCGCGGGACCGGTGTATTTAAAACAAGAGGTCGGGCACACGCCCGGGGAGCCACGGAGAGCACCAAGAGCTCAGGGGCCGCGGGGATCCCACCGCGGCACCGCCCGAGCAGTAGCTCCGGCACAGACCGCGGGCTGCAGCCGGAACCGGCGCTTCCCTGCGGCGGCAGCGCCAGTGCAGGCACCCGGCAGCACAGCCTCCCTCGCAGAGGCAGCCTCACACGAACATAAAGCCTTCGTAAAGAGGCTAAATACAAAGCAAGGAGCCCTCAAACATAGTTTGGAGATGATGGGTAGTGGGAGGACGTGCATTCTGTGCTCGCCACGGGAACCGTCGGGAAGCTTGATTTCAACTCCGCGGCGTACTCGCTGCCGATGACTCGGGTGCAGGCGGCTGGGTTTGGCTAGGGCGACGGGCCCCGTGCACCTCTTCGCCCTTGCTCCCCGCATGTCTCCGCGAACACCTTTTCGCGCACGCACAACCTCCGCCTCCAGGAGCATGGGGGAATCCCCCTAGACCTCACTGACCACTTCCCGCCGACTCAGGCCGCCGGGATTCCTGCGGTCGCCACGGCCGACCAGACAGCGGGTGCGTCTGCAGCCGGACACGGCGGGCACCAGCAGTGCACGCGGGTGCAGCAGTGCAGCGCTCCTTTTCATCCACAGACCGTCTCGAGGCTTTCCCGCATTTATTCTCGCACGCAGGAGGACTCAGACCCCGCTGCCGAAGCCGACGGGCGAGCGGCAGCAGTTTCCCGGCGGGAGCCAGCGACAGACGGTCCCTCCGCCGGGACGGGAGCCCGGGCCACCCCCGGGGTCTGCGCTGTGCCCCGCCTCGCCCCCACCCCAAAACCCACCTGCCGCCTTCCCCCGCAGCGCCGTGACCGCCGGCGCGGCCTCGGCTGGCACTATTTTTAGAAGGCCCCAGATTTCCATTCCCCTCGGGAAAACAGCCCCCGATCTGGCCAGCGGCCCTCGGTGCCCCGCGGCCGCCGGCGACACCCTCGAGCTCCCACACGGGCCCAACTCGCCCCCGCGAGCCTCGGGCGCGGCACATGCGCGACCGCACAGCGTTGCGCGGCCCCCGCGCGCCCCCTGGCGCACTCCGCCCGCGGCTCCGGGCTCCGGGATCCCGGCTCCCGGCTCCCGGCTCCCGGCTGCGANTGCTCACCTCCCTGGCCGCATGGGCGCGAGAGTCCGCCCATGTCTCCCCCGGGCCACAGCAGCTCCCCAAGGCAGCCGCCCTAGGGTCTCCGTGAGCCGTTCCCCAAACGCTGGCTCGCCGAACACCAGACCATAAGCCTCGCTTTACAGAAGGGAAGCAATGGAAAAATTACTAAGTTTATAGGCTCTGCTTGAAATAGTTAAAATGTAGTTCTACTCTGGTCTCCAGAGTACTGCACAATAATGACTATGGACGGAAGTCTGTATTAAGGCTCCAGAATTCACCTTAGTTTTTAATTAACTGAGGCATGGTGAGTGCTTAAAACTATTTACTGGTATCACTGCATGCTGCTTCTTCATTAAACTGAAAAATAACGTCCTATGGAGTCATTTTGGCAGGTTTTCCAGAGAGTTTGATGCCTGCAGAGATGCTTTTGCAGAGCTTTTCCACAGAGCTGTCAATTTCCTGCAGTCTAAGCTTTGCGCCGTGTGCTCCAGGATGCCATCTCATCATGGAGAGACACCACTGTTTTCTGGGAACCTACACCCCCGCCCCCCAACCCTTCCCCAGCTTCATAATCAGCTCAAATCTAACATCAATTGGCTGCTTATAAGTCATCGCTGTTGCTAACTCAGTCATGCAATCATATCTTCAAGGTCAGCCAGGTGGCCCGCCTTGTCCCTTTTCATGAAACAGAGGTGTTTCACCGGTATGGCGTTGCCTCCACGAGGGGCAGTATGCCACACCTGGTCTCTATTTTGCTTTAGGCAGATAAGCTTGGCGGAGTTGTGCAACCCACCAAAATGGAGGGCAGGAGTTCCTACCATAGCCATGATATGAAATGCAGTTCTCCCCTTACTACAGAATTTTACTAGGGGAAATTTAGACTGAAATCTAAACAAATTATTTGATTGACATATATGTGACCAAAGTAAAGAGGCCTCTTCAAGAATAAGAGGAAATGGGACCTAAAAAGAAAGGATGAAGTGCCTAGATTTCTTCTGTCTTGAAGGTTGAGGAAAGCCATGCTGATGGCCTATCACAGCTTTAATGGCAATGGGGAGAAGAGAAGGAGATGATATTTTTTTCCTTGCTATTTGAGTATGTCCATCCCTAACATTTTCAGACAGAGTAGCTGTCTGGGAATTTGTCCTGTACCTTTGGGAACTGAATCACATATGGCCTATTTAGAGATGACAGGTGGGGCAAAGATGGCTGTTATGATGCCTGCTGTTCTAGAGGCCAAATTGGATTTTGGTGTAATTTATCAGAGCTGGAGGCCACCCCATGTTACAGTAGTCATCGTAGTGATACTTATGGTCACAGTATGCCATACTTTTTAATGCTAATTTCTTTCCCTTAGTGGCCCACGAAGGGAAAGAAATGGATAATGGTGTTTCTAGTCCTCCAATAATTGCTGAATACCTAAAAGCCAATATCAAGTGTCAATGAAGACCTCTCAGAGAGACTCCAGCAAGTCCAGTCGCCACACAGGCTGTCATGTCTCTACACATAAAAGTTTCCTCAGACCAGAGTGTAGGAGCGGAGAGGGACATGAGAGAAGGAAGGTTTTGAAAGGGTTACTCAAGTCTTAGTCCTATGCACAAGGCTCCACCCTGTCTGGTAATGGGGGATGTTCATCACATATTTCTGGGCTTAACTCACAGTATCTTAACATTACCCCTGGGATGAAATATACCCTCTTTTATGAGCTCAGGAGTGGTGGTAAAATAAGAACTTTGGTGAAGTATGCAGAGGTCATCCTAATTCATAAATATGAAATGGGTTCCCTCCAAAAATTATTTGCCATGTTTTGTTACCATATTTTTGGATTGCCTTTGTTTTCTATACTTAATCTTTTCTGGGGTTTTATGGGGTTTTTTTTTGAGACTTCATTTCTAGGGAATTTTCTTCTGCTCTCTGCCCTGGTCAAGACCCTAGTGTGCAAAGTCAGTTTCATTTTCATTTCTTTGTTTTGTGATTCACTTCTCAGAAGGCTTTTGGATTTTGAGGGAGAAGAATCTCTCCTATAATGTTGAGGCAGGGAGCAAAAGAAAGGAAAACAGAAATGTGGGGTTTTTTACATTTAGGCCATTCTTTGTGATGCTTTTTTAGAGCAAATCACATGGCAACTCTGAAAAGCATACTGACACAATATCCTCATCTGGTTTGAGTATTTTTCGTTTCATTTCTTCAGATCCTCTTCGTATCCACACCTAAGGACATTAACTTACAAGTAAGACAGTGTGATGGTGTAGCCTTCATAGAATCACAGAATAGTTTGAATTGGAAGGGACCTTTCAAAGTTTCTCTAGTCCACCCCCTTGCAATGAGGAGGAACATCTTCAACTAGACCTTCAAGACTGTTTATGTTTGAATGGTACATCAGATTCACTACCTCACTCTGCACCCACATCAGACCACATAAAGCTACCTACATTCTTTCTCAAGTGACCTGATCTGCCACTGCTTTTATTCACCAAATAAATGAACCCATCATGCCTGAAAGAGAGAGAAGCAGAATTCATGGGGGACTCAGTGTGATGACCCCCACCATGACTTCATAAAAATGGTACTAGTTAGTCTGTAAGTAAAGTGTAAAGGCAAGGAGCCCAAGCAAGTCCTGTTGTTGATGAGCTGAATCCATGTTTGCCAGGGGTTTTCTAGTTAATCCTCACAACAAAGAAGGTAGCTTTCTTATTAAAAAAATTCCCTGTATTATTCCTGAAAAGGCAGCCAGAATTAGAGGTAACTGGTACTTTATTTCTGAGGCAAGCTCTGCTGAACAGCTGATACTGAGCAGGAGGGAATTGTTCAAACATCTGTCTTTGTGGCATTCTGAGATGATTCCCCATAACTGCAGACATAAAGAAGAATGAACAGGCTGACTTTAGGGAAAGCATGATTCAAAAAAAAAACAAAAAAAGAAAAAAGTTTGAATTCTTTGACTGCAAGATTTCTTACTAGAAAACAGAACATATACTCTCAGTCATTTCTTTGTAATTTCATTCCATCTGTTAGGCATCTAAGTATTAAGGCTGCGACTCCCTTTTCTTGCGGTAAAAATGAGTAAAAATTGATGTGTCTCCCTTCTTTTCATCAAGGGAAGGAAAAGAGAAGTGAATATAGACTAAAGATATATTCATTGCAGTTTGCTGTCATTTCACACAACTCCAGAAGTGTATGTAAAATGGAAAGTATCGGCCAATAAAAGTAATTTTCTGGGTCCTATTAGCTGCCAAATGGAATCACAATATGCAGTTAGCTGGGAATCTGCAAGATTTCACACCTAATTCTACTGGACTTAAATTTTAATTTGCCATCAGAACAAAACCTCTAATTGCAAGCAGAAGCAGCTTATTACATCTTTTATGTGACTCTGACTCACACATTGACCAAACTGTAAGGAAATAATTTTCCTTTGCATAGAGATGATGATCCCACTTGGATGTTCTGTACCTAAGAATTCCTCACAATTTACTAATAAGAAACAGAAAATGAGAAGAAATTATCTTCATCTGTTTCTCTCACCCATAAAGCCCAAAATAGACAACGTGTTAGAGCAATTGCATACCCTTGCACCTTTTCTGGTTAACTCCTTTTGTACAGTCCTTAACTAGCAAGCTGTTAAAGAAAAGAAATATGTGGGGAGAGGAACTTTTATATCTCAGATATCAGTGAAAGGATTGTAGTAAATGCAGGAGAGAAACACAGAAAAAGAGTAGAGCTAGGAGTAAGAAGGGTAAAGGGAAAAAATGGGGAAAAGGGCGCCTACTGAGACTTCTCTCTCCAGACATTTATGATCAAAGCCCACCACTGCCATTAGGCAATCAATCTGCTGTTGCATACATAAAACTTTGGCAGTGTATAGTCTCCACTGCTTTCAACAGAGGCTTTAGACATCTGAAACTGGGCACTCTCCCAAAATTTAGATCCAGTTGCACTGTACATTCCAGAAAAGGCAGCATCAAATCAGAGGCCCTCTTTTACCGATGTAATTTTCAAGCTGAAGTGTTTAAAACGTTATGCTCCAGCCTCTCCATTTAACCTCTTGGGTTGGCAATGATTGTGTCCTCCAGCTTCATAAAATGGCACACACACTGCTAGTAGGTGATTGCTCGTTAAATGCATTGTTGTTTTAGGAGAGAATACTGATAATGTGTGCCTTTCTTTCCTGACTAATTCTTTCCAGGATCATTCAGTTGCCTATAGACTTCTTAATTTTGCAAAAAGAAATGTACTTCGGCATCACATCTTGTAAGTGTAATGCACATTGTTTCTTAAGATGAATGACCCTGAATCTCCTGATTTTTTTTGCTTTTCAGCTTTTAAACCTTTCCATCTTTTGTGGTAGGACATTCTCCTGCACTTCATTCAAAACCAGTACTAGCAGCCGGACAAAGTTTTAGCAGCTTCCTATTCTCACTCACACCACAGCCAGCGGTTTCTGAAGCAGCTGCACTGGATTTCTTGTAGAAAGATACATTCAAAAGAATTCTGAAGTCACAATCAAAGTACAGAATGCAGCCTCAGTTACTTAACCCTAGTCTATTTACCTTGATCTCTGGATGCTTCTGCTTTCTTCTGATAAAACACCTCCTTAGAGATAACTTAATCTCAATGTATCTGAAGAATACAGAGACTCCTGTACATTTATTAGATTTTACAATTACAGAGTATTCAGTTTCTTAATACTCTCTCTATCTATCTATCTATCTATCTATCTATCTATCTATCTATCTACCTATCTATCTGTCTTTCATTCCGTTATCAGAAAAAAAAAAAATGCTGTTGCTATAAATACATGGGACATTTGCAGAACTCTTCCACATCCACAAAAATGCCCTGTGGAATGTGCAGCCCTCAGTGAAGTTCTGCAGAAGAGATCTTTCTACAAGTAAAAGTCAGAGACCAAACACAGCTTAATAGGATACACATAGAAGTGTGGTGAGATCCAGAGCATGCCCGTGAAATCATCTGTTTATTTATGATAAGAAACTCACTTCCTCTTGGATAACCTCAGGATTGCTTTTGTTAAACCCTTGGCAGCTTAAAAGTCATCTTGCTTTTCAGAGTCTGAGCCTTCTTCCTTTCTCTTGTCTTCTCTCTTCCCCATACAAGGGCCCCCTCTCTTCACTCAGCTCCCACTCTCCCTCTCAAATGACATTCTTTCTGTACTCGTCTGCACAAACAGCACAAGGCCGAGGCTGTGCTTCTGAAAGCCAGGAATAATGCCTTAGCCTTTTGCAGTGATTGATGCACTATCCATGGAGAACACTGTGCCATGGTCAGAGAGGTTCACAAAGCCATGTTCCGTTAAGATACCTGCTGATCTGCTTTTTTACTTTCACTGTAACTTGAACAGAAAAATGTGGTGAATGTTCCATGACTATTCTTTGTTGTTGTTGTGAAGCTATAGCCCAAGATTTCAAATCAGATCCAGACAAGGAATTCAACACAGAGACATATATGTTTCAAAAAGGTCTGTACTTCATATTTAAAATAATCAAAACTGGAAGAAAATATTTTACTTGAACAGATCTGCGAGGCAAGTCTTTAGTTCAGGCGATGCTGCCTAGTCTAATCAAACACACAAATAACCTTACTTTGACTAGTATATCTAGGGAGCTCCAAGCAGCTCACATCTCCTTTCCTAAAGCTTTGGCCTGACATTACACTAGTACCTTCAGTGTATATCCAAAGAGTAGCATACAGCCCAGGATGTTGATACTTGTCCAGCTTGGGTGAATAGACACATTGTGCTTTGCCCTATGACTGAGCGTGCACCTGAGGCTTGCAGACATCTACTACAAGACAAGTTCTAAATGGTTAAGAGATTTCAGTTTTACAGTGATCTTAGTAGTTGAGTAGCTGAGTTTTATCTTTTAACACTACAGGGGATGTTCCTGTTTCCAGCAAGCCAGCAGCAGAATTCTCATTAATTTCAGCATTAGATGGGAATATTCAATGACCACCTCTCAGGGGAAAAAGATATGGTAAAAATGGGAGAGTTTTAAATACCTCTACTGAAAACCTTGATCCAAACATACCGAGATGGTGGTAGTTCAGGAAAAGCTGTACTGATAACCCCATAAGAAATTAACCTGCTGCTTTTCTGTGGTTATGATTTTGTGTAAGGAAAGCTTAACCCTTAGGACATTGACATTTTACCAAATCACCAAACAAACAGTCAGAGCACAGTTGGCTTTCACAGAAAGTCTCCTGGGCAAGCTGGAGTTTCAAAGGTAATAAGATAATTGCAATATTAATTTATATAGATAATTAAACAATTTAGTTAATTCGTAGTTTCTAATTATATGCTATGTTATTTTTCTGTGTGTCTAAGTCTCGTGAGTAAAACCAGAACTGAATTTACTCTGTAAAGCTCACAAAAGGTTTCCAAGTTTCAACTAAATGTTGCCATCTACTGTTAGTATAATAATAACCATAATACTAAATAAAACATAAATGGGTGAAACTAGCACTATAATTGTGGAAGAACTTTGTGGTTATTTGTGTCCTGTTTTGCTGATGCACAAGGGACTTTTCTTTGAATGCACACGCAATAATGTGTTCATAAATCCTTCTGTATGTCAGAAGAAGAATAGAGTTCATTGTTTGCAAGATCTCATTATGATTATTTTTCAGCTTCTAAAAATGTTGTAATAGTTTCCAGAACCAGAATTTATGGTATTCAGTATGTTGAGAGAAAAAAAGCTTAATCGAAAGGCTTGTTCTAAATGTTCCTTGTCTATGCTTTTTTTTTTGACCGAGCACCCAGAAAAGTGATAGTGCCTCGCATAGCAGATTGCTAAATAGTTTACTTCTCCGATTGATAGTTAAAAGCGCATATGCACGTACATGCACGCACCCTTTACTGAAAAATCCGTAAGGTATACATCAAGATCAGGCAGGAATATCTTAACTGAGGACATAAAGACCTATCTGTTGCAGAATGCTTCTGTTCTGAGCTGACAAGAGCAAAACTGCTTCAGTCTTTTCCTTTATGTACAGCAGAAACTGAATTAAAAATTGGTTAAAAGTCTCAAAGAGGAAATTATCTCTGAAGCACCAAAAGTGAAGGCAATGTGCTTTTTTCCTGTATATGAGGCTGGAGCAGGAGGTGGATTTCAAACAATTATAGGATCTATGAATTCCTGCTGTGTGTACCTTAACTGACATACTGAACTTATCTTCTTATGTCCCATATTTGCTCACTAAAAAGAACCCACTGAACTTTCTACATCAGATTTTGATGGAATAGTAAAGTCTATTCCCCTAACAAAGCCTAACATGTTTCAAATAGAACTTCCCATGACTCTGAAAAATCCTCTGCTCCTGTATTCTTTTATGACATTCTCAAAGGAAAAATCTCAACTGTCTGCCACAGGTATGAGTTGTGAAAAGGCTGGAGGCTTTCCATACTATCTAGAGTGGAAGGAATGTAAAGACGGAAAGAGCGAAAGCCATGGCTAGTGTCATGCAGTGCCACCTGCACCTGAACCTTTGAATTGTAAGTGATTCTTCAGTAAGGCTGCGGAGGCTTGGTGTTGCTGCTGATGGACCATTGATGTAGAATGGCTCTTGATCAGCTGTGTAACACAGACATAAAATGGAGGGAATATTAGTCATGGTTATTGTTTCAAAGTATGGTTATTCGAGGTACAGGAAAGTGAACTTTTGTGTTATAAGTTCTGATGCAGCAGACAAGTGCAGTTGTGCGAGGTGCAGTGTAAGATGGATTGAGAAACATACAGCAGTAGCCCTGGCCCCTGGAATTCTGTGCTAGATAGCTTGTTTCACCATTTTGTGTTAGCCCAAAGCAGTTTCAGAAATAGCATACAGGTCTCTTTGTTAAGAGGCTATGCAAAACAGGCCGAAGTGCCACGAACTTTTTGAAACACAAAACAAATGGAGTTTGGAAAGCCCATACTTAGCAGGAGTTGATATGATCAAGGGACATGAAGAGCAGCAATAAAGGATTCTGTGGAAAAGTCTAAGACTCCCAGTGACATCTTTGCCTTGATTTTTATGAGTTGTGTTTGTCTTCAGGTCTCCTAGGTCCCTAAGCCTACTATCAAGGCCTTGGGGAATAAAACATTGCCCAGGGTAGGGGAGGGTGGAGTTCAAGCCTTGTTCAAAAGGGTTGAGGAGGTGGATCTAGGGATATCAGGCTGGTCATCCTCACCTTAGGTCCATGGTAAGACTATGAAGTGAATCCTCTAGAAAGCCATATCTACATGACAAGGAGAATAAAGTGCGTGGGCAATGTTCTTAGGAAGGAAAAATTACACCTGGCCAGCTGGATTGCCTTCTGTAACATCCCATGTAGACAAGAGGAGAGAAGAGGACAGTGTTTCCCCCAGCTCAATGAGGCCTTCAGAGCAATCTCCTATAGTATATTTACAGATGAATTGGTGAGATATAGATACTACAGAAAAACTATACAGCAGGTGGAAGAATTTCTGGACAGCCAGGCTTATAAAGTAATGATCAGCATTATGAAATCTGCTGTTGAGTACTTGTGACATTGTGCAGGAATCAGTCAGGGCCTAGGAAGCGTTTAAAGTAGTATTTTTCTTGCAGATCTTGTAATTATGAATCTTTTGATTCTGAATAAAAAGAAAAATTTTCTAGCTTTCAGACTCTTTAAGAAACTGAATCCAAGCATATGCTGTGATTCTTTACTTTCTTTGACTTCCTGAAATGTTTTTTCTTTGTTTGATACTGGTTCTTGGGTTAGAATTGTCAGTCTGTAGTTGTCAGTCTGTTGAGAGAAAACTGGTCATCTCAAGCTATTGCTAGATGTAATAGAGGAAGCATCTTACTACACATGAGAAGAAATGCCTACTACCAATAGATTGTCACTTTGCCATCCTTTACTGTGGCTGTCCTGACCCCAAACTCTTCTGGGAGGTGTCCCACATTGGCTCTAGTGCCTTTTCAGTGGTGGCAGTAAAAATTGCTTTAGAGTTAAAAAGACCGTAGCTCGCCTGGTAGACACAACAAAAAAAATCAAGTAGAAGATATGGCAATGCTTTTACTAGGAACTCCCCCATCTAACACTGTCAGTGAAAACATTTAATAAAAATCCCACAGTGGAAGTATCAGGCTTCAGCATACACATAGTGTTGCTCTTCCATGGCATTAAAAGGCATGTCCTGTTCATAGATGAGTTGTGGTTTTTATCTGCATGATACTTGTGCTGATATCTTGTCCATGGTCAGAGCAGAGATATGACATGAAGAATGAAGCTGTGGCCAAAACAGTCTTCTCTGTGCAGGAGAAGGCTCAGTGGGACTCTTACCAATGTATATGAATACCTGAGAGGAGCATGTGAAGAGAATTCAGTCAGGCTCTTTCCTATGGCGTCCAGTGACAAGACAAGAAGCAGTGGGCACAAATTGAAACACCGGAGGGCCCGTTTGAATGTCAGAAAACGCCTTTCCATTGTGAGGCTGACCAAGCACTCACCAGAGTGGTGATAGAGTCTCCATTTGTGGAGATAGTCAATAACCAACTGGACACTGTCCTGGACAACCAATTCTAGGTGTCTCTGCTTGAGCAGGGGGTTGAACCAGGTGACCTTCAAAGATCCATTCCAAGCTCAAACGTTCTGTGATTCTGAGCACCTTTTTCCCATAGGAAATGGTGGCATAATATACTAATCGCATCTTGTTTAGCAGCAGCACTTATTCTACTTTTCCAATAGTTAGCAGTGTTATGGTTAGGTAGGAAGAAGTGGAAGGTAGCGTGCAAATGGCAACATGTAGCTATGCTTAAGCACGCTATCCTTCTCTAACCATGTAACCAAGCAAAGGATTCCTGCAATTATCTGA
Source organism: Oreocharis arfaki (assembly GCA_013398015.1). NCBI lineage: Eukaryota > Metazoa > Chordata > Aves > Passeriformes > Paramythiidae > Oreocharis > Oreocharis arfaki. The sequence continues at coordinate 41,483 of VZRR01013252.1, read as the reverse complement.
AAAGACGGTTTTGTTCCTTCCTCACTTTCAGATTTGGTGTTTTTTCAGTATATGAATATTATGGGTCAAAATTTAAATCACATGAGTAAGACCTAAAAGGGTCTAGTTGTGTAACAATCAGTTATTAGATTGCTACAAAAATCATAGAAGAGGAGTAAGATCCAGTGGGATTTATGAAGATCAGTCCCAGAGGGTATAACATTAGATGTGCAAAATAATACAATTTAATGTTGAACATGCTGTGTGTCTGTTTTGGAGAAAAGCTAATCTTTCCAAGAGAGCTTTCTAGGCTTAATTGGTTGCAGTTCCTGGTAAGGACGGAATGTTATAATCATCTATGAAACTTTGCAATTTGGAGCAGAATGTCACACTGAAGCTTCTCAGTTCATACACATCAGTTAGCATATGCTGAGTCCAGGGACAACAATGATCCAAAGGACAAACATTATTTAAACTGGGCACATTTTGTGATAACTGGTTTTTGTTTTGTACCAAAATTTGAAAAATGAGGGCTTTTTTTTCAGACTGTATGAATTGCATTGTCATTGAATGTAATTATTCTGATCTTCATGTCATTTGGTTTTTTTCCTTAAGCAACTGTTGGAGGATTATGTAATAATTATAGCCACACAGTTATAACCATCTAATTACATTTATAACCATATAATTATAATTAATAAATATTATACAATAAAACTATGACGATATGATCATAGAATCGTAGAATGGTCTGGGTGGGAAAGGACCTTAAAGATCACCTGGTTCCAACACCCCTGCTATGGTCAGGGACATCTTCCAATAGATCAAGTTGCTCCAAGCCCCATCCAACCTGGCCTTGAACAGCTCCAGGAATGGGAGCAACTACTCTAGACAAACTGTTCCAGTATCTCCCTACCCTCACAGTAAATAATTTCTTCCCCATATATCTAACCCTACTGTATTTTAGTATAAAGCCATTAAATCAATAATGTCATCTTCCATTAAGAAAAGAGTGCCCCAAAGGGTAGTTGCATGTTTTTTCTCCCCTTTGGAGCAGCCTGTCAAAAAGTGTGCTCTCTTAGTGTCTTAATGGTTTCATTTAAAATCTTACTATTTCTGAACAGGTCTCAGGATTTTTGGAGAGAGGGCTGAGCAATTTTTCTGCTGTCATGGAAGAGAGACATGAGGTATAAAAAGCAGCAAATTAAACTCTTCAGGGTGAAGGAGGCATAACCAAATTTCCTTTACTATTAAAAATCTTAGTTTCTTTTCACAGTAAGGACTGACTTTCTAACAACTAGTGAAAAACACTGGTCTCAAAAAAGGCCTCTTTGTCCCTTTGGTTACAGTTCCTGGTAAGGACAGAATGTTACAATCTGTAATATTACCTATTAATATCGTAGTAATATAAGACCTAGTAATATTCATCAGTGCGCTGACACTCCTTGCAGATAATACTTTCACATCTTCTCCTTTAAGTGGTGCTTTTAACAAGCTAGATGAATAAGAAAATCCACTTTCCTGAAATGAATGGCAGAGCCCCAATCACTGTCCAGCCCTTGTCCACCGGACCTAGGCAGATTCATATTCTTTTCTGCAGATCCAGCAGAGGGAGCTTAATTTACTCAGAAAAAAAAATGCTCAATTGAAATAGCAAGTTGTTTAAATTTCGGGGAAAGAAAACATTGCTTAACCACATGAAAAAAGTCAAAATTATATGAAACAACTTATTTAGTCTTAACAGACAAATCATTTGGAATGGTTTTCATGCACAATTGTGTAATCTAGTAACACAATGCAAAAAAACCCAAAACAAAACAAAAAAACAGCCAACAAACCCCATGATCTGTGTTTGACTGTAATAATATTTTCATTGTGCTACATTTTTAGTCAAAATTAAGTCTAAAATCAGGATCAGTTCTGTCATTTCAGTCATCATAAAAATGTATGTCATGACAGGCATGGCCGTTACCTCTTTCGGCTTTAACTTATTATTTGTGTAGCACAATAGCATCTAAGTAAAGCTATAAAGCTGTATTGGTTAGTACAGGGGAAGGCTTTGGATATCTACAACCTATTATCATTTTTCAGGCTGTGGTTAGGCATTTGAGTTTAGGAGATCATTACACGAGCTGCTGTTAAAATTATACGCCTGTTGTGGTTGACCTTCTTTCATTATATTCATCTAAGATTTGAAAAGCATCTTTCTATCAGCCATGATCATTTACTTTGTTGCTCCGATTTTACAGATATTAAAAATAATGTTGTCTGGATTTTAAAAATATGAAAAATAAGGATTTATAGTTAGATGTCTTGATGCAAACTGGGCAAGAACAGAGATGAGAATTCAAATATCTGGGCTCCATTTGGTTTGCTCTCCCCACAAAATACCAAAATACAGCAATGGATGCACTGTAGACTGAGGACACTGATAGTGTGCTGCAAAATGAGGGAAGATAAGGTCATCTTTGATAAACATTTCTTAGTATTGGTTATTACAGAAGAAGTGATTAATTGCCTCTGGTTTACATTAACCTTTTCAAGTTATACCATTTAAAACAGCTCATATAATTATTTTTTGGTAATTACTTGATTGCAGAAATATTGGGATCCTATAGCTGTAATTGTTATTAATGCATCCTAAACAGAGTTATTTAATTATGCTTAGGAATATATCTGATTTTGAAATGACACTGACATATCATTTATATTATTAATATCTCAATATCATAGGCGATGTACTAGCTCTTCTGAGAAACAGAGATTTGCTAACATTAAGAAATTACATTCTCACAGTGCCTTTGAGAGTCAATTTACAGGTGTGTTCTAGTTTTGGCCAGGACCTGGAGGTTTATTCCATACCACCTTCCACCATTGCCAGGGGAGGGGGCAAGGTACTCACTGTCTTCCAAGAAGAAGGGTGAAAAACCAGTGGCATTGTCTGCCGTTGCTCATTGTCTATGGTGAGCATTTTTGCATTTGGATCACCCTCTTTTCCACACTTCTGTTGTTAATATTGTCACTGTTACTATTTGTTTTCTTATCTCATTGTTGTTTACAGTAAAATGTTCTTATCTCAACCTGTGATCTTCAGCCTTTGTACCTCCAAATCTCAACTCCATCCTGCCGAGTGGCAAGGGGAAGGGTAATGGGGGAGTGAACCAGCAGCATCTGATTTGGGTGAGTCTCACTGGGGGCACTGAATTGGGAAGTACCAGTCCTAAACCATGACAAGGAGAAAAACCAGTCTGTGGATTGAATTATATGCCTGCTGTGGTCAGCTGCTGCAAGCCTAGGGCCAGTCTTCCTAGTCCCTTTCATATTGCTGACAGGTGAGGTACCAACCATTCTACCACAGCTGAGCTAGGTTAGTATTATTTTTCTCTGTAAACATTCTCCAAAATCAGAAGTGTTTATGTCTCACTCAAAACTAGTTTTTCCTACCGAGAAAGATGTTTAGGGAACATGTGTCGTCCTGAGGGCCTGAATAGAGGATGAACACAAGGCTGCTTATGGCAGTGGTTGTGAACTGGTTGTAGTCTCTGGTGTGGGTAGCGGTGTTCAGCAGAGGAGGCAGCAGTAAACCCAGTTCAATTACAAACAGAACAGGATGTGGAACTGGAATCACTTTACAGCCACAAACCTTATAAAAGCTCTTTCCTCATCCCGTGTTTAAGGTGATTCTGATGTACATCAAAAAGAGAAAGATGGGAACATGGTGAGAATTATGTGGCAAACAGCACTACTGCTTACAGAGGAAACCTGGTGTCACTTTCCTTTTGGCGCCACATACAACTATTTTTTTTTTCCCAAAAAAACTATTTATTAAAGGAAGATTGTCAATTAAACAAATCAGATTGTATCAATGAAAATCTGAATTCTTCAAATATTCAAAATGTAAACGTAAGTGGTTAAGTCACTATGAAATAACAATTCTCTGTTTACAGGATCAAATTAAAAGCCACTGAACAGATTTTAATAGTTTTTAATTCAGTTCTGAGATTCAGTTATAGTATTACCCAGCTCCTAGACTGATTTTCAACCTGATAATAATTTGACATTTTGCTATGTAACAGATATAAATTGACCAATTGTTTGAGCTTTTATAAAAGTAGGTATTCTCTAAAAATGTTGAAACAGCTCTCTCACACCATTCAAATGCAGAGAAAGGCGTCATGAATTAGATTTCTGAAGGAAGTCAGAAGTTTGACATTATTATGCCTGTTTTTTATGAGCTCTTGCTAGCTAAAATGTAATTACCAGAAAAATATAAGCCACATAATTTTTATACTCTGCAGCTTTAGAACATAACAAAACATCATGAATATGAGATCTTAACCAATTTTAGCTGGATATAGAGTCTTAAATAAGACAATTTAGGATTTTTTGACAATGTATGTGTGGGGTTTGGTAAAAATGTTTTAGTTTATTCACTTGTTTGCATTCAGCAGATACAATAAAAGACCGTCTCATGGAGAGTAATGTCTTTCTAACTTTAGGACTGAAAACAATACGAAGTTTTCCTACCTCCAGAGTTTCAAAGGCCTCTATTAGAAGTGGCTCTCATTTTGTCATCCCTTGAGCAGCATTTTTCTTATTCCACACAGCATATTCAAGAAGTAATCAGCACAACAAAATCTACCTATAACAATCTGAACACTCTTGTTTTAATGCTAACTAACATAATAATTTTTAAAGTCTTCTATTTTGTTACCAGGAATAGAAAATGCATTTGTGTAGGATTTATAGTGCAGGTTACTGAGCTGGTCCTTTAGATAGCTTTCACCACACCCAATACAAGGATCACTACTAAATTAACAAAAGCTATCCCTGGAAAGATAAAGTCGTACATTAAATAAAAGAAAACAAAAATTACAGTATCTTTTCATTGCAATCCAAAAAGTCTCAAGAAGCAGGAAAAGTGCTAGCATGTTTGTGGTCAACATCTGACAGTTGCCAATGGGACAGTATCAGCAGAATTTGAGTTCTCATGGGCACCCTGGTATACTGCTGTTATCTTATTGACTACTCGTAATTTATTAGCCTGATGCTTTAGATTGTGTTGTCAGCCTTATACAGAATGAACTTGTGATAAACTTATAATATACCATTCACTGTGCTTGCAAGATTGTTTAAAAAATCTTCAATTCTGAAGAAAACATCAGAAACAGATGAGGAAAGACTTTTTAATAGCCAAACAACACCAACAACAGTCCTGTATAGATTGTGTAAAGGGATTTGAACATGGGATGATCTGAGCAACGTTCTGGTGATACCAAGGTTACCTTTCCTTGAAAACAAAAATTGCAACAAGAGTGGCAATATCCCTAAAAAGGCTCAGAGGTGTACAGAAGGTGAAGCACCATTTCAAGCAAAATTATACAAAGATTTGATCAATTTTCACAACAGTTCACATAATTGATCTGCTTATGGACCATCTTGTCTTTTATTAATCTCTTATTACTTCTGTTGTGACATGATTTTACACTGGAAATCATGACCTACAGGCAGCAGCTGAAAGACAAAAGAAATCTGTGTGAGTTCCTTTAGGAACTGGTAGATGTTTTTTGTTTCCTGCAACAGCAATGAGTGCAGGCTGATAGCTGAAGGTAAATTCTTAGCTGTAGCAGCAAAATTTACGAAGTTGCTCCAGCCACAGGTGCTATGAGCTGATGACGGTAGGCAAATGTGGCTGTCATCGTATATCTATACCTTCAGGACTGCAAGGCAGGACCCCTTGGCAGAGGTTGATATTACTTCTGATCCATGCACTTCTGATGTTTGCTAGGAATGGCAATACATTGCTAGAAGATTTATACTATGCTGCTAATGGCTATCCACGTACCAGAGGAATGAAGCAACTAGTCATTATGATGAAGATTTCAGGAAGCCAACAAAGGGTTTTGAAATGAAGAAGCACAGGACTTGAGATGCACATAATAAAAAAACAAGGCATTCGTGTTTGCTGGTTGATGCTAAGGGGGACAATGCTGCCTAGACCCAGGGGAAATTACAGGGTGTTTGGCTGTAGAATTGCAACAGAAAGGTCATTTCATGCTTTGTTACATAAGTCTGTTGATGGAAATCTTCATATTGGAACATGTGAGAAAAAACCTGTTTATTTCCAAGAAGAAAACCTCAACCTTATTAAAAAATGTTCAAGGTTTCATATGCACGTTGTTTTACAAAAGCTGAGCTTCCAGGAGTCTAATGCATTTTCAAATTTTTTTTTTTTATATAAGCAATCTCTTAATTTAAAAAACTCGTTTTGAAATCCTTTTCCTGTTTTGAAACATGCTCAGGTACCATCCATAATCAGATTCAACTTCATTATAGGATTGAAATGATCAGATGAGTATTCCCTTGTAACAACTGGTCTGAAATTTTTGCCAGTCCTCTGCATAAGAGAGGTGTGTAAACATTTCTTTTGTGTTTTTGCGTCATGGTTATCCTCTCCAAGAGCAAGCTGTAAATCACATTAAATGTGGCTTCTGGAAAGTTTCTCTCGCTGCTGCCATAGCTATCTTAGAATTATAGAATAGTCTGGGTTGGAAAGGACCTTAGAGATCCTTTAGTTCCAACCCCCCTGCCGTGGGCAGGAACATCTTCCACTAGACCAGGTTGCTCCAAATGCTATCAACCTGGCCTTGAACATTTGAATGGGGTATGCATGACTTCTCTGGGCAACCTGTTCCAGTGCGTCATCACACCTACGTGCTTTTGTAAATAGCTTCTCTCCATCTCTTTTGTAGGCTTCCTTCAGGTACTGGATGGCCACAATTAGGTCACTATGAAGCCTTCTCTTTCCTGGCTGAACAAACCCAATTCTCCCAGCCTTTCCTCACAGGAGATGTGCTCTGATGGAAAAGTTTCTTCCGAATAGATGCAGTACAGTACTGTCTCAACAGCCTGCATCTGCTTGGCTATCTGCATTTGCTTGGCTGCTCTGCGCTCTAACACCCAGAAGCCAGAATTTTGCAAGTGGGTCTTTTTGGTTCATTTAAAATGGTGGCCTTGACTGTAGCTATCTATGTGTCTACATCAATTATGAGTAAGAAAGATAGGATTTCAAACCAGAAGTCTCCTAACAACAGTCTGTTCCATGCTCATGACAGGGGGCACATCACCTCTAAACTGCTTTAGTGCTAGAACAACCTTCAAATATAAAAAAAATAAAACTAGCACCAGTCATGAATTAAGACAGATTTTGGCATATGTGTGCCAGACAGACTGGAACAGCTGGATGTGATTGGTGTTGGCTTTCAGTATCTACCCTTACTCTCCTCTGGTTTCTTTTCAGCATTATGTGAGTCACGTTTCTGCACCAGAACTCCAACTCCACAGAGTCATAGGATGTTTTATGGATTTCCTCAGGATCACATATGTCTAATTTGCCAGACAGGTGTACTTAAAGGTAGGTTTATTATCCGGTGTATTGTTTAGACACTATAAAATTCATATCTAAGTAAAAAACATTCACTAGCTTTTACATTAAGCCAGTACTAATGTAAGATGAGAAATTAATTTTAAAATAATTTTAAATAGTGAGATGTTAATCATCAAACTCAGGTTTTGATAAAGGATTTTTTAAAAACTTTACTGGAAAAGACACTAACACGCTTCAAAACCAAATCTTTTTTCTGTCTGATATTACATTGCATGTATACCCTAAGCAGTCTGCAGTCTGCATTGAATTCTCATAATGTCTACTACACATAACAACTCAGACAACTAAAAAATAAGGATAATAAGAGGCTTAATTTCTACATTTTGCGTAGTTGCAGAGATAATATTGTGTTGCAAGCTTTTAGCTTAACCACAAGATCTTTTCAGACTAATTTAGTGATTCTTTGTCATTAGGGTGATTGCAATGAAACTTAGTTTATCGAAGAATTTACTTTGGAATGCACATCCCCTAGGGACGTCTACTTATTTTTCTCAGAAGAGTGCACAGGCCTTAGCAGCTGAGTTATCACTACTGCATCCTTAGCCCAAGAAGAAGCCTCTTACTCTGGGGCCATTTTGCTGGAACTTGTGTTACTATTTAAGTGTGCAATGATACATAGCGTTTATCTGTGGGTTCCTTTACATTGCTATAATTACATGGGAACACAAGTTCAATCCAGTGAAGATTGAACTCATACTCAAAGATACACAAGGAAAGAAAGGCAGTAACATAAGGTTACTTATAACATGGGTGACAGGGTGAGGGGATTTTACTAGCAGCAGCAGCAGAATCTGAACCGTGGCAGTAACATTTCCTGCAATGTTGAATTTCCTGCACTACAGATGAGTCTGCAGATGCCTTGGGGCAGAGGTCTGCCCTACCACTGTGAGTTAGGGTGCTTATACACCCAAACGGTCTTGCTATGCCTTAATAGCCACACATTTAACATAAAAGAGATTACATGACTTTAGTTCAAATCTACTTGCCTCCGAGTTTTGCCTTATTCTAGAACCCTCTTTTCCTTGATGTTGCCGTTGCCCATTCTAATGTAATGCAACCTTACAACCCTATGAGCACAGCTAAGTTTCTTCTGCTTCTGCTACCAAGTTAGGCCCAAACACTGGTTCTTGGATCATTTTTGAATGGGAGCACTGGAAACACAGTGTGACAGGATTATTTCAAGGAGACCTGTTGGTGTTCGGTACCATTAGGTCAAGATTCTGAATTTCGAAATGGATCAAGGTCTTACCTAAATTTCAGCAACCACAGTCAATTAGAGAATCTAACATGCTATCAAACCAAAGAATCTCCAGAGGCACATGCTTTGTATTCAGACATGCTGACACAGTCTAATGTGACAGGTTTTCCCTTGATGCCAACAGCAACTAGTCACATTTAGCAGTTACAAATGCACAAGATGAGTCTAAGGCAGAAGATTTGATTCATACCTACTAATGTTGCAAGCATGCTTTTTAGTTTAAAATGTTGTAAAAATCACTCCTTTTCTTGAATGACACACAGTACCATGCAATAAGTAGCTTTGCATTGGGTTTTCAGACAAGAATATGGTTTATTTTCAGCAAAAGAGAAGTATGGAGGAAGGAAGCAACAGAGAGAGATTACTGGGCTGCAAGTAGGCCTTAAATATGAAGTGGATAGGCATTTTATCTACATTAGACCATGCACAAGTATTACAGATGTAAAAGTCTTTCATTTAACACAAAGTCTTACAAAGAACTGCAATTAAATCTATGCACACGTGTTTAGGTACAGAAATGTGGCCTTGTGCACTGATAAAATAATTTAGACCTTTGGGTCAAACCCAGAACTGCAAATACTGGGACAGAATAAAATCCAATAAATGGAATTAATTTTCAGCACAGTTGCGAATATTCCTATTATTATTCCAGCACATACAACCAGGTACATTGGATGAAGATATTTTAAAAAAAGAAAAAAAGAAAAAGAATTATGTCTGAAAACAGTGGTAAATTGACATATTTTTGTTTACTTGTGGCTGCTAGATAGCCAACCCCATTTTTCATAATCACATGGAATATGCCTGAAACAATGTAATCTATATTCATTCACCTTGGCAAAATGAGAAGCTGGTAAATTCCAGGAAATCTTGCTAATCTATACATTTAAACATTCATATCTCTGACTGGGTACTTCTAACTCCCAGGAATAATATAGCACACACATGTGCTGGGCAAGATGCATTTTATAAAGCCTTTGTCAATTCTGAAAGCATAGAAGTTTTTATACCAACTAAGATGCTCAATCTCTATCTATTGCTTACTTCTCTGGCGCACACAGACTTTGTGGGTTTTGACAGGAAAGATTGTCAAGCTTTCACTATCCCATTTCTTGGCACTCATGGACTCCCTCTGCTCAACTGCCTGTGCTGTTTAGTACATATATACATTACAGAAATGTAAAAAATATCTTTTCAAGCACTGCCATTTCATTTTTGGTTAACAGGTTTGGGTTGCTCATATTGTTGGGTTTTTTTTTCCCTTTCCTGAGGATCAGAATCACTGAGGCTGGCTGCTCCTTCTGGAAATCTCTCCTACCATGGTGACTTGAGCAGGGTCAGCCCAAGACTTGAGCAGGTTGCCCAAGACCATACTGAGTCAGGTTTGAATACCTCAAGGAGGGAAACTCCACAACCTCTCTGGGCAATTGGTGTTCAAGCACCCTCACAGTAAATAAGTTTTTCTTATATTTAAAAATAATTTCCTTTATTTCAATTTCTGCCCATCACCTTCTGTCCTATCACTGCATACAACAGATAGGAGCCTGGTTCAGAGATCTTTACCCTCCCATCAGATATTTATGCACATTGATAAATTCTGCTCCCAAGCCTGCTCTTCTTGGGTGTAAAAAGTCTCAGCTTCACTGCTCAAGCTGCAAGCCCTTCATCATCTTCGTGGTTCTTCAGTGGAGCCACTCCAGTGTGTTCATGTCTCTCTTGTACCCAAGAGCCCAGCACTGGCCACACCACCCAAATGTGTCCCTCCAGTGCTGAGGACAGAGAGGTCCTTGACCTGTTGTAATGTTCTGCCTAATGCAGCCAGGATGGTTTTTGGTCTTCTTTGCCACAAGGGTGCACTGCTGGCTCATGGTCAGCTTAGTGTCCATCAGGATTCTTAGGCCGTTTTCTGTCAAGCTGCTCTCGTGTTGGTTAGCCCCCAGCATGTGAAGGTGCATGGGGTTGTCCATCCCTGGGTGCCAGGTTTGGCAGTCTCACTTGTTGATTTTCATGGAGTCCCTGTCAGCCCATTTCTCCATCCTGATGAGGTCCCTTGGGATGGCAGCACAACCTTCTGGTGTATCCACCAATTCCATCCACTTTTTAACTAATTAACAAAATATTGAAGATACTTGTATTATCAATCTTTGCTTTTTATCACTGTCAGACATAGAATTAAAAAGTAAGACTAAATGGTAGATATGAGATCTTTAGTAAGACAATTATTAGAATAACTCTGCTAAGAATACTTGTGTTTTGAAACATTAACTCTCAAGCCTGAACAGAAATCCTTCTTTAATGACTCACTGCTGTCAACACTTGTTATTTTACTAGATTTGATATTTTTCTGCCATGTCTGTTCAAAACCTGTCACAATGTGCTAGCTTGCTGTGACAGTCCAGTGACTGGTACTATGTGCTATGTCTATGGCAACTTTGGTTCAAATCCAGCTTACAGCAGGAGGGGAACATGTGTTTTCATGCTTCCTTTTCAACAGCTTTTAAAATAATTATGTAACTTCGGATGTACTTTCACCAGGTTTTCCCCCATTGCTGTCTGAAAACAAAAAGAAAATTCACAGACCAAAATTACTGCACGTTTGAAGATAGACATTGTCCAAACAGAAGGCAACGGAAGATTTCATCAACAGACTGCAATTGCGGAAAGGAGCAGGAGTATTTTTCTGCCCGCATAACATTTGTGCCTGTCTCCGGCACGGACTCTGAAGGCAGCGCCGTTTCGTGCTGAGGGATGCCCGGCGGTGCGGCAGCAGCAGTGTCCCCCCGGGCAGGGTGGCCGCAGGCGGCAGGTTATAGCCGGCCCACGCTAGGTGGCAATGCTTGCGCGGCTCTGCAAAGGGGGACAGAAAACGCGGCGTCGGACATGCCCTCCGCAGCCTGCCGTGATCGTATAGTGGTTAGTACTCTGCGTTGTGGCCGCAGCAACCTCGGTTCAAATCCGAGTCACGGCACAGTGCAAACGGAGTTGTTTTAGTCCTCACGCTTGGTGCTGGAGGCAGCAGCGGAGAGGTGACACCCACGCGGACCCTCACTGGGCAGTACCTGCAGAAACCGCTGCAGTGTCTGATGCACAGAAGAAACGGGAGGGAAAGCAGTAGCTGCACAAAAGAAAGGTTCATATAGCTCATCGCTACCTGATAAGGTGATTGGCACTCTTTGCACCATAATTTTTTTCTCTCCTTCTGTGTGATTTCAAGAAGATCCCACAGATGTTGGCGTACTAATGTTGTCAGGGACAACATTTTCTGATTTCACACTGTTAGTTTTTAACAAATGTCCTTGCACTCTCCCAGCAAACATTGACTTCTTTCTATGGTCTGTCCCCGGGGATTACTCATCACAAAGGAAAATTCCAGAAGAATTTTTCCAGAAAGAGCAGCAAAAGAGGCATTGAATTACCTGCAAATCATTTCTTTACTGTGAGGCCTTATAGTATCTTTACTCCAAGAACTATGTACTTATGAGATGAGTAATCAATAGCAGCAAATGAAGACATCATGTCTGGGTATAAATTTGATAAAAGAGAAGCAAGACACTGCTGGAAGAGCAGTGTCCTTTTTGTGGGTGGAGAGGATAATGCAACTGAGAGGATTCTGCCACAAGGCAGAAAAATGGTCTAATAAGATTCTCTGTTTCTCGAAGCAACATTCATTCCTCCTGCTTATACTGCTTGGTGGGCATTTCTGTCTATTAAGGCCTGGTGCTAGGGACCAGTGGTTTTCCAGTGTGGAAATGGTGAGGTCGGGAAGCTGGCTGAAAGGCACAAGGGAAGACATTTTGAAGAAACACTGCCAAGCACCTGCTGTTGGCACTTTGTATACTGACTGAACCGTGTAGTAACATGGTTCTAATGTGTTATTAATAGAATATGCTCAAAAATTTATTAACAAACTTAGATTATGTAACCAATTGTAATTTTATCTGTAGATAGCTACACATGCTGATGACTAAAGTAAAAACTGCTCATTTGGACGAAATGATTTCTTTGTACTGAAGCCCACAGCCTGACTACAGGTAAAAAGAGGAAACAGGTTGAAAAAGGAGGAAGCAAAAAATACTAACTTATGGCAAATGGATTTATTTCACAATTTCTAACAGTTGAAGCCAGATTCTCAAAAGTTTTCCTTCCTGAAGATAGTGTATACCCTTCTGAGGTCAAACACTATTCAGGCAACCAGAAAGAGTCTTCACAGCTCCTGGCAAACTTCCTCCAGGTGTCTGTCCAGAGCTAAGCAAGGAAGCAAGACTGTCTTTAAACTATTAAGATGAAAAGGGATTGCTTTTAAAGCAGGGCTCACCTAACTGTGAAGATCAGCAGGGAATATTTAATTCCATTAAACCCACCTATCAGCAAACAAAAATAAGAATGACCTTATGGTGAAACAAAGTTGGTGAATCAGCCACAAATCTCTTTCTAGAAACCACATTTTTGTCTTTCTGGAAGACTTCGTGTTTCTTGTATGAGCCCTTCTAGGGTTCTTCCACAATTATTTTTCAGTCAAGCTCAGTTCTCATGTGAAGAACCCCAAAAACGCAGCCTTCAAAACATATTCCCAAAGAGAATTTTCTTTGACATGCCAGTTTTCTTACTGTTGCTTTAGCAAAAATATTCAGACTTTGCTTTCTCAAGTGTAACAGTAAAATACCAATTTATCCCATGAGGTTTTAATACAGATGTCTTCATGGCTATATCATAAAGAAGCTTACTTCTCTGTGCCAGTACAAAGGTCAATGTACCTTCTAACCTTCAGCTGCATGGTAAATAATAGCAATAGTGCAGGCCTCAGAATAAGCACATCCCATTACGCCAGATTTTCCCAAAGAGTTTAGATACAATTATGGAGAGTAAAACAAGAGGTTTGCTGTTCATGTCAGAGAACAACAATAGAAAAAAAATCATTTTTTGAGGGGCCTGGAAGCACGAGATCTAAACTTGGAATTCAGGAATCCACAAGAAAGAAATTACCAGAAAAACTGGGGGAACTCTGCTGCTGGCTCCATGCAGAGTTTTCAGGTGCAAGAGGAGCATAGGTGCTGGATTTGCTGCACAGAGACACTGATTATGTTAACATTACAGACTGTCTCATAAAAGAAGATTTTTGCAAATTAGCACAAGATATCAAAACTATACTCTCTTCTCAAAGATTTTTAAAGCACTATGTTTTGAGATCCCGTTGGATGGAGGATTTTTTGTGGCAAAGAAGGAATTCTTTTGGAAGCAGTATAACAAAGTGTCATCTCCTGAGTTGTATTTGGTGCAGAGAAAATACTCACAGCATTTCTGCATAAAACAGAGGAAAAAGCAGTAAAACATTAAGCACAAGAATTAATTTCATGAAGCTTTGTGAAAGAGATATTTATCAGATGTGTTTGAATCTGAATGAAAGAGCTGATTTTCTTTCTTTGAGATGAGAACTTGGAATTTTAAGATGAAAACACATAGAGAAATAAAAACAACAACAACCAGTAAGTGAAACATAAACCATTAGTCAGATAGTTTTGGAGACATTTGGTGGGTTTGGGTTTGTGCTGAGATTTTGATGAAGAAGTAAAACCAGGCCCTACTCAGTAGTTTGAATTCTAGTGCAAAATATTGTAGGAATCACACCTGAGTCAAAGCTTAACCCAAAGTGGTACAAGTCAAAAGCTTAAAAAATTGAACCGTAGTATTCACATGTGTTCTGGTGCAGCTCTCTCCAGTGCTGCAACTGCTGAAGCATTATGAATACGAAGCAGTCTCATTTAGAGACAAGGACATGCTTTCTTTCAAGAAACACCAAAGACAGATTATAAGAACAGAACTGCAACATCAGACATTGTTTATGTAGTTCTGTTTACACATCAGGCTCACAAATCTCTCTGTCTGCCAGATTTTTCCCAATTACTACCCATTCTCCAATAATAGCCTGTAAACTCAGAGCTGAATTTCCAGAGATAAAATCATCCCACCTGTGAAGTAAATTCCTGGCATTCTTTGCTAAAGCACAGCCAGGTATTTAAGCTTTCAGAAGTTCTTTTTACCACTTATTTCCTTTCAAAGCATCTACTTTACCACAGCCTTTTGAAAGGATTTCAGACGGGACCTATAAAAGTTTTAATATGAGCTGCACTCCTGTAAAGAGAATGAAACAACCAGAATTAATTTGATTCGATGACTGCAGATTCAAAACAGCCACTGCCTTCTATCCTGCTCAACCCCTGATGTGGACATAAGACAGGGTACAACCAACTTTGCTGCACTCCTGAAAAATGAAGAAAGAATAACAGAAACCTAAAATAGCCTCTATTAATGTTGCAAAAGTTTTTCAAGACTTTCTGTTCAGTGCTGCCTTTTTAAAAATTAGGTATTTTTCTCTATAACTTAGAAAGCCTAAGTTTTAGCCCTAATCACAAGAAAGAAATTTCTCCCCAAGAATTTGATTAGTTCATTATATTAGTTTTTAGTTTCAGTGCCAAGAAGCAAAGTACTTGTGCTGGGGATATGGATACAGACATCTCCATGCCCTAAAGATTTTACTTTTTATGCAGAATGAGCCATGCATGAGAACAATAGCAAGCACAAAATTACATAGGAGAGCTGGAAAAAAAGGCATGTGCTGTCTTCTCCTGCTTTGTTTTCAAACTACTATTAATTTCATGCTTGCTTTCAGCTTGTTGCCTAAAGGTAGAGAAGGCTGCTGAAGTGAGCTCTTCTCTCTGGCCCCCAAATCGTTCTTAGACAATAAAAAATTCAGAACATCAGAAACAGATTTACATAAACCTGTTAATATTTTTAATATATTATTATTATTTAGACCAAGGTTTCCACCTGAAAAAGTGATATGTGGACATATCTGCTAGACATGATGACCTGCATATTTCGGCAACATACAGGCAATTCTTTGTGTAATACAAGGTTCAAAATCAGTTCCAGGATTACCTCTTTGTGTTTCCTAGTCTGCAATCCTGTTACCCTTGGAAACTCTTTTGCACTGAAGTTTTTGTTTTCTTTTTTCTAATGAGAAGGGAAAATTGATTAATACTTTCTCGGGAAGTGAAATGTTGGGAGCCATCTGCACTTTCATGTTTATGTTCCAAAATGAAGCTGGCTTTTAATTGTCATTTTCTTGTGAGAAGAATAAATAACTGCAGGGGGAAGTGGTAAGAAAGGTCTGATTAACTGCCTACACCATTCTTGATCTCAATTTATAGCATGACTATTGAGCTAGCAAAACAAATATTGGTATCCCAAATAAAATTAATCAAACTGAATAACCACTGCTTTCCAGTAAGTCATCGTAAAACAAGACTAAATTTTTTGAAAAGTGCACTTGGAATTTGTCTACTGTCCTATTGAAACTCTTCAAAATCATCAGTGTTACTATAACAAACAATAAGGTAATATTTAACTACTGATGAACACTGGATATAGAGAAGTCAGTTCCAGGGAGGTTGAGGCCAGGCAGGGGTGAGCTTTGAGTGCTTTAGAAGCTTTGGGATAATGCATGAGCAGTGCAAAATATTTGGTGTGGCAATTTTCTTAATTTCTTTTTTAGGACTTAATTCACTAGGATTCTTTAAAGAGTACCTGCACATCAATAGAGTTAATTTGGTATTTCTGGATTTCATAAAATCTAACACAGCAGATGATATTTCTGAAAGACTACAGAAGGGGTAGAGTATGAAAGATAATCCAGGTCTCTTTCATGCTAGTGCATATTTCTAAATTGCTTTCTTTTGGGAAATCAGTCACATCTGTCTCATCAATTAGACCAAGAATTTACAAGCTAATTGCTCTGACATGCTCCTAAAGGGCTGAATGATATTTAGACAGGAAATCGAAGTCAAATCAGAGGAATAATCATAGTTATTTTGAAAAACACAATAGAAAGAGATCATGTGAACCTGAGGAAGGTTGTAACATGCCAGGGGTCACTAGCCTGCTACACCAAAACTGGGACACCCAAGCCCACAGCCTCCAAAGGGGATGTGCCCTCCCAGGCATGCAGGGCTTTGGCTTTTCCTGACAGTGGTGCTAAAAAAGATTTGTTTCTCTTCCTCGCTCAGCAGGGTGGTAAAGAATTTGCTCCCTTGGAGAGAGAAAGGCACCGGTCATTCCCACTCTGAAGCAGCTGGCATGTTGCGTGAAGCTTGAGTCTGTCTGGGCTTCTTGGCAATGTGATCCATTATAAAGGTGCTGATGTTCCATCAGATGCAGCAGTGAGAGAAAAGCAGTGCTTGCTCTTGAATTGGCTCCATATCAAATTAAAGGACTAACTACCAGAAATCCTATTCAGTAGTTTACAAATCATTTTATTAACTCCTAACAATGATGTTTTATGAATACAGTTATTACCAGTTACATAACTTTTTTGTTTGTTTATTGCACAAACTGCTGTTAGTTACCGTAACCAATTTACTAAATCAAAACGGTAATTTTAGAAGTCTTCATGCTGAGAATCTGAGCCCACATTACTCAGTGAAACAGGACAGTAAAATTACACGCTGTTCCTAGTACAAAAACAAACAGAATCAATAGACAAGTGATGGTTCCTCTTGTCTGTCACCAGCAAAGACCCTGCTAGCAGGAGTTCAGGCCTAGGTAAGCAGGACTTCCACACCTAGCACCGTCGTATTTCCAAGCAGTTCAGGATGATTGTTTTATTAGCATGGGAAACTAGGAAAGATCAAAACCAAAGAGGCTTCATGGCTCAGTCCAGACATTAAGTAGTTGTAATGAGTAAAAATTCCATGGCCACTATGAGACAGCATTTATCACGATATCCATAAATATTTAAATTTAAAAAATCCCACTTGGCAACAGGATTTCTGAATTAATACTTATGCTACGTACCTTTTTAGAAAAATATTCTTTAAAAGGTTACAGATCTTCTAATCGCTTTCTCATCTTAGTCTTAGACATCACTAATAGGTTAGTTTTGCTATGCAATCTGTAATTACACCTCTTCAAAAGATACACCACCCCCTGCCGTGACTCGGATTTGAACCGAGGTTGCTGCGGCCACAACGCAGAGTACTAACCACTATACGATCACGGCAAGCCATCAGAAAACTCACATTTAATGGGAGAATTTTTTTCCCTGATGGTCTTCGAAATGTTGTATAAATGGTGCCACCTGCAGTTTACACCAAGTGTTAGCAGCAGCTTACTCTAAACCTCCTTACAATTAATTACTGTCATCTCGAAATTGCTTCCAGACTTATTTTTCCTTACTTGTAATAATTCATGCCTATCAGAATTGCCTAAACAAAGGCTCGAGATTGTTATAATATACTTTCCCCTGTCCCTTAAAAATCTTTTTAGAGATTTCTTTTTTCCTATATTATCAGTAGTGGGGAAGGCAAAGTCGTGACAACAGAAAAGTCTGACAGAGTAGATACAGATTTAAGCAAATGATCAAAATCTATTGAGTTGAAAATTACATTCATTTAGCTGAACAAGGCATGACTGATTCTGGTGTAAATGTTTGTATTGATGGACATCATCTTCCTTACCTCTGCCATAAGCACAGAACATAAAACCCATCTTTTCCAGAATTTACGCTATGTCTGTGAAAGAATATGGTCAAACACTACAGATGAAATCTGAGGAGAATAAGCCTTATGCTTCTGTGAACGAAGACCATCAATTAATGTAACACTGAAGCTGAAGTTCTGAGTAGCACTTACCCTTTTACAGATATTCAGAGAAAAGAAGACTGCAAACAACATTCAAATAGGCAGAACAGCAAAAAAATTACTAGTTCTTTCAAATGAAAGCTGTAGAAGAAATCAAGCTGTATAACATACAGAAAGATTATAATGAGGAAAAAATAGTGGGCAAACTCCAGGGCACTCAAGTCCTGTTCCGAAAATGCAGCCTGGATTTTTGTGCTCACCCTCTCCAGTTATAGTCATTATTTTAATACAAAATGTTGTCTGCTTAATAGCCTTGGAGAGTACAGCAGCACCACCACTGCAGTGGTACCTGTCCCACTGAAATTCTGAAGAAGAAGAAAGACATACACAAAAACATACTAGACTGTAATATTTGAGACCATTAACACGTCTTCGGCGTGGTTTCAGCATGCTGAGATGTGGATTTACTCTGGATGAAGGTCTGCACAGTGGGATAATTTGTGAGTAGGCTGTGCAAAAGAAACATCAAGCTGGGTCTTTAAAATGCAGACTTACTAAACAGACTCTGCTCTGCTCTGCCTGAGAAGCAGAGGCTCTCACTGCCTCCATCTTAGGGTAAAACACTGATACCTCTTGCACTCACATGGAGGCCCACCCTGCCACTGCAGCTGCAGGAGGGAAGGAGAAATTCCAGTGGTTGGTGGGGGCACTTGGAGCAAAAGTGCTCTAATGGTAGTTTGGACTGCTGTACTTCACCTTACAACCTTCCCCAATGGTTTAGCGTGACCAGAAAAGCATTTTTATCCCAGGGGTCAGCATACCCTTCCACAGGACAGGAAAATGGTATTTCTCAACATCACAGGGGTGAACAAACCTAGAAAAAAAAATTGTTCAGTAGTATCTTCTCTGAAGTTTCATGTTATTATAGACCTGTGAAAGTAGAGCTCTCAGAATATTTACTGCATTTCCATATGTATGGCTTTTAATAACTTTAGGTTTTCTAATTTCAGATCTTGTTATTACTGGTTACCTGTCTTGAAGTAATAAACAATTTAGGTTTTGGGTGAGCTCCTCAGAACATACAGATTTCTCCTAAAGACAGAAGTTAAGTAAACATTATAGATTCAGGTTTTTGTCCATGGCATCTCCCTTCAAAGTAAGGGCATTAAGTTAAAATTACTGCAGAACACCTTGAGGTGCATTATAGCCTGATAATCAGGAGATGATGGAGATTTTAAATGTGGTTTAAATACTTGTGGCTGTGATGAGACAGGCTTCTTGCAAACTCTGGAACAGGTACTGTCCACTATAGTGTCACCTCCCATCGCAGTCATAGGGGTGCCTTTATTTTTGCAGCAGTGAAATGGGTTGGCTAGATTCCCCTCAAAAAGTGTCATGTGTTTTTTCTAAATCAGGGTGTCAGAGAAACAACAACTACAAAAAACCCCCACAACAATACTGCATCTCCTGCCTTGTCAGGGCAGCTTTCACCTGACAATAAAGCATGGGCATTAAAGCCACCAAAGAGTTTACAGGGAGGGTGAGAGAATGCCATCCATTTCTCCAAGAGAAGATGAACCTACTCCTCTTTCTGCTTAAAGGGCTGTCATTTTGCTGAGCCTAGGGCAGAGAGACTGAGTACATACAGGCAAATTAGACTTACTATAACAGGATTATATAGAAACATAGAAAAGTTTCCTGTGTTTTGTATGTGTTTGCCATTTGGCTACAGTACCTTTCTTAGGCAGATTCTGCACAGAACTTCACTTTAGTCTGTGTATAGATGGAAAATACAATTAATACCCATTAGAAGTAAAGCCTGGGTTGAAAAGACTCTTTGGCAATTCATTAGACAGCTCTGCCATCAGCAGGCAGTGTTTTCTTTTCTTCTATTAATATTATTTCCATTAGTAGGGCAACTACTCTTTTTTTCTGTGTGATCTCCTACACCAAGAGTCCTAGTACAGAAGAGTTACCTTGGGATCCCTATTTTTCTTGGAACTCCGATACATTCCTAGTACGATGCTTTTCTTTTGCTCTGTGCAATAATCAGACAAAAAAGTTGAAAAAGACTATGGACATGTCTATTATTTTCTCTTAGCCGCCATCATGTAACTTTTTTGTGAACAAATTGCTCCCCCTTCTAATGATTTTGGTTTTCTTTTCTGTTGTTCTTTTCTCTTCCTGCATCTTTCAAGTTTCTTTTTGGTAGCCAGAGGCCTAGAGTGAACAAAATGATTCAAGCATTCTTCCACCAGAACTCTATCTGCTTACAGAAACACAATATTCTCAAAGCCAGTCTGGCTACTTCTGCGACTATGTATATTTAAATATAGACCTTTATGGCACAAAGGGAGCAAGTGACAGACATGGCTACAATCTTCAAAGTAACGAAGTTCCATACCATCAGCATTACTTAGTTCCAACCACAGTTGTATGATAAGCCTTACAGGACAACTCTCGTGTCAATGACGAGAAAANTATTTTTCTTGGAACTCCGATACATTCCTAGTACGATGCTTTTCTTTTGCTCTGTGCAATAATCAGACAAAAAAGTTGAAAAAGACTATGGACATGTCTATTATTTTCTCTTAGCTGCCATCATGTAACTTTTTTGTGAACAAATTGCTCCCCCTTCTAATGATTTTGGTTTTCTTTTCTGTTGTTCTTTTCTCTTCCTGCATCTTTCAAGTTTCTTTTTGGTAGCCAGAGGCCTAGAGTGAACAAAATGATTCAAGCATTCTTCCACCAGAACTCTATCTGCTTACAGAAACACAATATTCTCAAAGCCAGTCTGGCTACTTCTGCGACTATGTATATTTAAATATAGACCTTTATGGCACAAAGGGAGCAAGTGACAGACATGGCTACAATCTTCAAAGTAACGAAGTTCCATACCATCAGCATTACTTAGTTCCAACCACAGTTGTATAATAAGCCTTACAGGACAACTCCCGTGCCAATGATGAGAAAATTGTTGTTAGCCGCCAATCACCCCACTTTGCACAAGCTACAGGCAGCAGAGTGCTCAGGTCATCATTCTAAAAAGTAGATGCACTTCTGTTCATGAACAGCAAATTTCCAAAGTCTATATAGCAAGTGGAATTTCCTGCCGTGTTGCACAATGCTCCTGGTATGCAGCCCAAACCTGCACTGGCACTTTGTTCTGCCAGTTTCTGGTACAAGCGAATGTGTCATCTGTTGTTCCTTCCTTTGGTAACTTTTATCCTCTTGCAAAATTCTCCATCTTATTGAATATTCATGTAGAATTTATTGATCTACAGTTGAAGAGCCATATGGGTGGGAATTTTTTTCCTAAGTGATTCTTGCTCTTTAGAATTTTTTCATACTATTCAAGGAAAACACATAAATCAAATTGGTTTATCAGAATATGCACTGTGGCTTGCCTGAGGTGCAGCATGAACTAGTACTGATCACTGATCTCTCTCTAATTTTGATACTGAATCTGTAACCTGTCCTCAAGGGTGAAGAGCTAATGTCTGGGGCGGGGGGGGGAGAGGGGAGGGGGGGTTGGGGGCTGGGACCGAAATTTCCCTGTACCTCCAAGCATAGACTGAGAATAGGAAAGGTCTCAGGATGTTCTGTTGTTGTCAGACACGTGTTCTTTTAAACTCTAACAGGACATAAGCACAACTTCCCATTTAGCATCTGCTGTTAGCAAATTAGTTGAGATATATCCAAAGGAAAGGTTTTGTATATATAATGTTCCCAATTTTTTTTTTTTATTGTAACATAACAAAGCACTTTCATCTAAAGCCAGGAGACTATAATGTGTATCCCAACAGTTGCAAACCACACAAGAGGGAGGATGACTGTTAGGCAGTTTTATAGTTTGCTCAGCACCATGCTCTCTCTTCTGATGAAGAAGAAGAGGATATGCCTTTTTAAGCCAGAATTTTCCAGTCCTTTTCGCTATGCTGCATTTTAACTTGTTCTCAGTGGTTTCAGCTTTCTACATAGCAGCACTTTCTGCACACATAGTCTTGCATGATAGGTAAGACTGGAGAAAGTACTCAGAGAAAAGCTAAGACATAAATCACATCCGCATTCAGCTCAGACACTTGCAAGCATTGAAGGACAAGTGAAATTCCTTACAAGGAGATAGTAATAAGCAAGGCAGTCAAACCAACAAAACTGAGCTAAGGCCTCATAAGTTATGCCTCTACATGATAATGGTTCTTAGACTGAACATGTCTTGATAAGAGTTTTCAACTAAGCATTCAGTAACGAAGCAGGTATTTTCCTCTCTAGAAAAGGTATATTTCCTTTCTAGAAGCACGCAAAAAAGTATGAAGGAGATAAAACATCAGCCTTTTTGTGAGATCTGAACTGACACAGCCCATACTCTCTTGTCTGTCTAGAACGTCATGCCTTTGGCTTTTATAACCCAGGAGGTATTCCAGGGACAATCTTCACAAGCTCTGAGATATGTTGATCATTAATGGCTCTTATCTCCAGCCTCCTCATAAAATGAGGGTGAGCATTATCTTCCATGCACCTTTCTGGCAGAGCAAATTGCCCCATGTGGAAGTGGAAGGGGCAGAGCCACAGGGTTATGCATTTTCAGCTATAAGCAGTTATAAATCTTAGCCAGTCAGATTTTCAGGGCACTGTCAGTGCTGATGAGCAGCACATGGCTCCCCCAAGACTTGAGGGTATATATCCGTCTCATCAATCTTTTTCTTATTATAAGCAGAACTGCTTTGTATTTTTTTCACCATGAGTCATGAGGAAATTTGTTTATGCCTTCTGTGTAGGGTACGATACAGAGGACCACAGGAAAGCACTAAAGTAAATGATCCTGTGAGGGAGTGTTTCCAGCCTAAATTTACAGGCTCAGTTGGATTTTAGCTTGCAGTGCCTCACAACCCAGCTACTCTGGACTAAAAATAACATTGACTGTGTGAGAACAGGTGCTGCCTG
Organism: Oreocharis arfaki; assembly: GCA_013398015.1. NCBI lineage: Eukaryota > Metazoa > Chordata > Aves > Passeriformes > Paramythiidae > Oreocharis > Oreocharis arfaki. Next base: position 18,220 of record VZRR01013252.1, on the reverse strand, counting down.
CAAGGTGAAGCAGAGCTGGGAGTTCAAGTCACATCATCAGAAAATAGTAGCTTATCGTTCTGCACTTAAGTCACTGTGAAAGTGATAATGTTATAGTGAAAGAGAGAAAGCATCAAAACTGAAGGCTGGCTAAAGAGAGACAGTAGAGTCCTAAAGGCTGAATTCAAGTAAGTAAATAAGTTGTTAGAAATAAAAGCCTAAGTCAAGCAGTATTTCCAACCAAGAAGCTGGAATGTAGTGGGATGCTTTTTTAGCTGAAACAGGGAGAGGATGTCGCCAGTTTTCAGATCTTTTTGTTCGGTTAAATAATATCTATCCTTTAGATTGAAAGTTCTCTATCATTCCTGAAAGTTAAGTGCAATCATCTTAAACCTACCGAAAATATACATTTTCTGAAGTTATGAAACAAGCTGATTCCTAAGAATCAATTTTGTTGATGTAAATCAGCTCCTCTTACTGTCAAGGAGTATGGAATAGTTGACCCTAGGCAGGTTCCTGTCCTTTCCAGGCCTCAAGGAATGTGAATTCATGCATTACTACTCACTCTATAGTCTTCCCTCTCCCCATTACTCTCTCTTTCCCCATTAGCCTAATTACTTCATGTACTTATTTCATCCTGTAAACCAGTATGTATTCAGAGGATTACTCAAAATGAGGGAGTCTGTACTGAAACCTGTTCACATTACTGCATCAATTTACCTCACTTATCATTGCAGCAGATTTTGTTAGGAGTTCATTTACTTGTGTATATGTATCCAAATGGGACAGATGGATGTAGGATTTATGCAGGGATTTGTTGTGACACAGCTGAGGGGCATGATGTTAGCTGCAGTCCTGTACCAGGCCCTAGCAAATACATGAAGAAAAGGGTGCTGAAAATAGAATAGAGAGAGTTTCCTTCCTCCCTTCCTTCCTTCATTTTTCTTTTTCTCAAAACCTGTCAATACTAATGTGAATTTCTAGGATCGACTGATGAAATGTTTCTTGGTCTGACTATGATCAATTTGTCTGAATCTCACAGCATCTGTCTATGATATGCAGCTGTGTAATCCTTATGACTGGATGAGCACCATGGCCATAGCCTGGACAGTGTGCTGTGCTTGCACTCAAACTGTTCAAACTCGTCCCAAAGCATAGATACCGGACTCGAAAATGCTGGGTCAGTACTCGTCTGCTCCTACAGCCAACACAAAGAAGCTGAGGCCGCAACTTTGCGTTGCATGCTGTGACTAACTGAGGAAAACCAGATTTGACTTCCAGGCTGGATCCTAAGCAGGATTTCATTGGCCAGTGATCCCCTGGCACACTGGTCCAGAATATCTCCAGAACCACAAGTCAGCAGCGGTGCTGTGGTTAGGATACCATGGCATTGCAATGCACAGGAAAAAAGTCAAGATCTTCTGGTTACCCGTGTTTGCAGCACATCAGCTTCCTAATAGAAATGGGTTTAAAAGACTAGAAAACAGGTTCTCAAGCCCTGTAGAACCACAGATCTCTTTGACCTTCACTATGAAAAAGACACTGAGATTCTAGAGCATGTCCAGAGAAAGGCAATGGAGCTGGTAAAGGGTCTGGAGCACAAGTCCTGTGAGGGAGCTGGGGTTATTTAGCCTGAAGAAAAAGAGGCTGAAATGAGATGTTATCACTCTCTGAAGCTGCCTGAAAGGAGACTGTAGCTGGGTGGGGGCTGCTCTCTTATCCCAGATAACAAGTGACAGGAAGAGAGGAAATGGCCTCAAGTTGCGCCGGGGGAGGTTTAGATTACATATTAGGGAAAAATGCATCACTGAAAGGACTGTCAAGCACTGGCACAGGCTGCTCAGGGAAGCGGTGGAGCTACCATCCCTGGGGTTGCTTAAAAGACATGTAGATGTGGCACTTAGGGACAGGGTGGCGATTGTAGTGTCAGTTTAATGGTTGGAGTGAATGGTCTTGGAGGTGTTGGAGGACTTGGAGGTCTTTTCCATCCTAAACTATTCTATGATTTTATGATTCTATGACTTTTTTCTTACTTATATATTAAATCTGTGGTTTTCAACTACAGCCTAAGTCCCTTACTGATTTCTTCTTAACAAATGAGAACTTCAAAGAGAAGAAAGCATTGTTCATTCACCAGGAAGACTGTCCCTCTCTGACAGAGCTGATTTCCAGAAGTGTTTTCTAAGCAGAGGCATCATTTCACACATGGGCATGTACTAAATCCCTTTATTTTTATTATAGCCTGCAAAATTATTTCCTATTTTCCATTTCCCATGATAGTGGTGATTATAGCAGCAGTGAATTCATCATCTTCTCCAGCATTCTGAATGCCATTTGTGCAGCAAGGAATGAGGACCGGTCAGCATCATGGAAACTGCTAAAGAAGTAAGTGAGCACGATCAAGACAAAGAATGCCATTGCACTTTTAATCAGATTTTTCATACCTATTTTTTATATATATTCCAACCTAAGTTATACTATCTTAAAAAATCCTCTATGTCTGCAAAGGTCATCATAAGGAGCTTAATTTCTTTCTAGAATTCTGCAACTTACATTCATCAGGTTTTGAAATGTATTTTGCATTACTGTAGGGAATATGACGACTAACGAAGTATGAGCAGTCACATGTTATTCAGACCATTATGGAAGAGTTAATTCTTGAAAATCTTACCCTGCAGACCTTTTTGGAAACATCAAAGCCAGGCAATCAAAAAATTCATTAAATTATATCCAACAATCATGGGACAGGCTATGAAATTGTTAGTGATATTTTTGTTAAATATGTTTTTACATAATATTTAAGTAAGATTTCAAAGTTACCCATGAATATTTATTTTCTTTTCTTATGTCCTTTATAGGGTTGAAGACAAAATATATCAATTGGAAAATAGATTTATAGTGGACTGGGTCACATAGAGAATTAAATTATGCCACAAATCTGTTCCCTGAAATAGCAATTTTTACTTCCAGAATTTTAGTTTTATTTAGTAAGGAATCAGATAACAGTTATTTTCACTTAACACAAAGATTGGGTTTTGGTTTGGTTTGGTTTGGTTTTTTTCTCACTGCTCTGTAGATGAAAAATCAAGTGAAATATAGTACACAGCTTGCAGGATTATCAAAAGTGCGAGTTACCATGCCAAAGAATAACTGAATAAAATTCTTTGAGATTTCTTATTATTTGCCATGCTTTACTCACTAAAGCAAAACCCACAATTTTCAGTTCTAAAAGATAAAGAGTCTGTGTGCTCTTTAAAACATCTTATATTACTTCTGCTCAGGTTGCCAGATTCCCATATCTGAACTTCTCCGTCTCTCAAAAAGCCATCAAAATTTTATTTTCACGTAACATATCCTCAAGGTTTAGTTATGCAACATTCAGCTTTGCACATTTCAGCTACTTTTTAAAGTTGTTTGAAGATCAAACAAGGTTTAACCAATCAGTAGTAGATATAGAGGATTTATCTGCAACCACACTATGCTGTTCCTTTAATACCTTTCAGCAACATAAGTGCTTACATCCTAATAGGTTTTTAGCTTAAGATCTAATCATCCACTCTTGAATTAAGATGCTTGAATGAAGCCAACTCATTTGGAACTAAGCACTTTAATGTCAACAGAGACATATGGTATTGAGACTGAATTACAAAGGATCTCTTCTGAGCCATCTATTACGAAAGCAAGACTAAGACTCCAGCATTATTATTAGTTTACTCATTTATTTGCTAGCAAATAATTGAGAGTAAGATCTTCTTAAGAAAGTGGAAATGGTCTCATAATTGCAGTCTGGTGGTATAGTACATTCCCGTGTACATTGATTAAATCTGCCCCGTCCATACTTTATGGCGCTATGCTCGTTTGTAAAATCTCCTTCTGAAACTGAAAGAAACAAAAAAAAATGCCATGAAACAACTTTAGCCCAGTGATTAAAATTTTAAGTTATCATCAGGCATGTCAAGTCCTCTAACATTCATAAAGAACACTAGATGTTTTCTTACCCTGAATTATTCAAGACTTATTATCTGACAAATATTTAAGAAGTTGTTCATGACAAAATTTACAGCAAAAAATAATATCCGCTATCAAATATAAAGTTAAGAACAGAGGCTTCCTTTTGTTCTCAAGCTGTTCCACTCTCTATAGTCTCAACCTGGTGCTGGGAAAAATATGCCAGAGTAATCTCCTGTAGCATCAGTAGGAAAAAATGGAGTAGACATCCTTCTGTATTTTTTGTTTATGGAAAAAAAGAGCAAACAAACAAACAAACAAATGGAGCAATAAAAATTGAAACTGAAAGGATATTTTTCTGGGATGGTCCTTTTATGTAGAACCCAGCAGCTTTTAAATATTCATGACCATATAAGAAAATTGCTGCCGAGATGTTGTGTTTAAATACCATTGTGTGGCTGAGATAAGAGTTGAAGTTTTGTTATAATACTATCAAGAGTTTCTGTCTATATTTGTAAGGAAAATATGGCTAGACAATAAAGTTGCATTGTCTATTTAAGCCATGTGTTTCCAAGGGCTCCAGCAGACAGTGGTCATCTCTGCATTGCTATTACTGCATAAATGCTCATTCCTACCCTTGGCTCAGTAAAACTGAAACACGATCTGTCACCACAGCCCACGTGCTTTGCCCCTTAAAGGCAAACACCATCCAAGAGGCAGAACTGCCTCCTCTGTGTCACCACAATAAACACCTGGAAAATGTGACTGCAGAAGTAAAAAGGTGCAGTGCAGTTCTAACAGGAAAATCAGCCACTTCTATACTGTGAAGTGTTGGACATAGTTTTCCTTTCACCCAGCAGACTGTACAGAAGAACCAGAGTCATGTATTAGATTGGTTTTATCTGAAGATTTTCAGCTTTGCAAATTTAAGATATCTCCTCTCTTTATGAATATAGAGACCTTCCTATAAAAGCTTGTTGACACGGAAAAAATTGCTTAAAATTTTCTTTACATTTGCTAAATATTACATGAAAGTGTACAGGTTTGCTAATAGCTTGAGAGCTTCATTTTTGATTTTGGAATCTATGTTATTAACTACCTCAGAAACAGAAAAAGCAGTTTAAAAATAACATCAATTTCCAAAAAGCTCTGCAAAGCAGACTCCTATTAAAAACATTAGAAAGCAGAAAGGTTCTTGTCATTGTCTAAATGCAACCATCATGAAAGCGACTTTAAGAACCATCTGCATTGTAGTACAGCCCAGATTAGTAAAACCCACCTGAAGAACTCCCATTACATTTCTCCCTGTGAACACACAGTTCTGGTTTTGTTTTGGCTCAGTTGTGCTGGTTTGCTTCAGCTTACTTTTTATCATTTCCAAAGCTTATATTTAAGGTGGATCATGAGCTGTCAGCTAAGTCTCACTGAGATCTCAGCAGGGGCCTGGCTGCAATTAGGCTCTCTACAAGCCAGACCACAAAGCCAGGTCGTGATCTCAGTCTGTATTCGGTGCAAGTAACACACAGACACACACCGCAGAGAGAAATGTGCCAATTTGGCAAAGCCAATTCTTTAGCCAGGAGAGAGGCAAGCGACACAGCAAACAGAGAGAAATTGGTGAGCTTTTATTCCTGAAGCTGATCTCCTCAAAGAACACAGGGAATTTTGAGCATCTTCAGCCTGAAGAGTGCCTTTTTTCTATTTTGACCTCTTGTACAGGTAAATTGAAACACTGAGGAGTTCTGTGACTAGCGTGCCTGAAATTTTAAAGTGGACCATGGAGACACTGACATAGCGAGTAATTTCTTCCTAAGTGGCAAAAATTGTATGTCAAATTTGGAAGTTTTTCTTCCAAGGACCAGAAACAAATTTTTTAGTGAATGAAAGCAATATGAACAACATGGCTGTATCAATCCTGACCCAACTGGATTCATTCACAGAAGCTTACATAACATGTGAAGGAAAGGCATTTGTAAGGATACAGGAGAAATCTGTGTTTCCAATACTCTTAGAACAGCAACTAGTGTTTCTTCACAGTCTAATTTTTTGTACTAATTATCTGAGGGGTCATGGGAGACATTAATGCTAAAATCAGGAGGAGGAAAAGAACAGACTTGAGGGGATGAATAGCAGCTGTGGTGAAGAAATCTACCAGACGGTAATTGCACAATTGCACATCTGAAACCTTCTCTGGTGTAGAAAGGCATGTGACAGAAAGGCATCATTTCAGCATCACCAGGAAGTCTTTTGTTCACCTACACAGAGCCTCAGGAGCTCACAGACAGGGCAGCAGCTTTCAGCTCTAAGGAAGGTAATGGCACATGGTGGTACTAAGCCGACACCGACAAACTGAAAGCACAACCAAACAACAATGTACCATGCCTTGGACTAGTTTCCTACCAAGACCCACCTGCTAACTTTTATGTAGGAATATAATACAGTGTACAATCCCTAAGAGATACAAGGTAAACATAGAACAGGATATCTTTTGTGTGTGGAGGTTAATTTTAAAAAACATTTTTTGTTGGTGGTTTGCTGAGACAAATGGCATAAAGTCTGATATAATCAACTTGTTGTAAATTCAAACTTCATGTGAAAATACACACAGATTTGTTACTTTTAAAGGAATAAGAGCATGTGACCACTTTTCAATTTATTCTGAAACACACCTTAATTGTGGAGATCAACATAGGTACACCCACTTAAAAGATTAAATCATAATGTGCTACGAGTAATAAAATAAAAGCAGACCCTTACTTCTGAGATCGGAATAAACGTATTCATTCCTCTGAAGAAGGAATGAATAACTTCACACAGTTAAAGTCTAACTATGACAGTATTTAAAATAAATACAACATAATTTCAATAGCTAACAGTTAGGATTTTACACTATCTGGTTTTCTGGCCAGTCCTTGCATTCAAACTATTTTGTTCCTTGCAAAAGCCTGTACTCCTTTCTGAACTGCAAAGCCATGCTGCATATTTTGCTGCCATTCTCAGCAGTCACCACGTGAGGGACTTAAATTTGCAAACCAGATTTATACCCACATTAAACCTACTGCTTATGTTAAAATGAAAACTTTGGGGAAAAGAACTCTGTACTTGCTATCAGTAATGCCGACAACACGTGCAGAAGATTTTACTGCAAATCAAATTCATCTGTTCATATTGTGAGGTGATGTAAGTAGATAATGGTAACTTACAGAGCAAAAAATTCACAAGATGGAATTTTTTTTAAAAATAAAAATATTAACAGCGATAAACCCCACCATTTTTGTTCTTTGTTTAGGCAGAGGAAACTTTCATTATGCTAAATTAATATATGCCCAGTATGCCTCTAGCAAATGAAAGCATAGACTTCATTTTTTCTAAGCACAGAACTGACGTGAACAAAGGACAATAGGAACAGGAAACACCTGCATCACCAATGGGTGACAGGGGCAAATTTTACTCAGAGCTTTCGTGCTGTTTTAAAATCAAATATGGCTATACTTGGAGGTGCTTAAACCCTCCTCCCTGCTGAAGCTTCAGACACAGCTTTGTAAATGTTAGATTTTCCTACATGATATCCCTGCAAATCAAACTAAGGAATCTTGACACAGGCAAGATGTAAGCAGATGAACCCTTTTTCAGAGTACAATTATAGACAATAGATGCAACTCCAAGATTATGTGGGAATAATATCTATTGTTCCAGAAGCAGAGTAGCCATGTCAGCCAGGCACAGTGCCAAACTGATGAAGTAACTCATCCTCACAGTTCAGAAATAGTTGCGGAATTGCTACAATATTGCATTATGTGGCAAGGAAATGGTCTTTGATTTCAAGTGCGTGTTCAAACAACTGATTTTTTCTTTAAAAAGGCAGGTTCTTAATTTGAATTTTCTAAATGGAAGTAAGGTATGAGCAAGAAAAGTCAATACACAGTCTTCACCCTTAATCAGCTGGCTGGCAGATATGCATGGCTTTTAATCTGACTTGCTAGTCTGGACTACAAACAAACAAAAATATGGTGTCTTATTTTTTCTAGGGTTTGAAGTAGATTAGCTGACTTCAGGAAAAAACATACTGTTTTCTCGTGAAGACACATGCAAAATTTTCTTCCAAATACTGACTAAAGTAAAAAGATTTTTATGTTGAAATCATTCGGCTGGGGAGTAAAATACAGCCAAAGAACTTAAAAGTGCGATTAAATTGGATAATAAGCCAAACCAGTGGAAAAAATAATTGGAAAGAACATATAATTATCATAATTATATAACTGAAATACGATTATATATATGTAACATAAGTTATAAAAAAACAGAAGGACTTGCAAGTTTCACAGTCATTTTTGACAATCATGAATAGAAAGGCCCTCACGACACCTCATAAAAACTGGGAGATTTAAATTTTTTTTTACTAAGCTGTTCTCCATTGTATAGCATGCTAGCAGAGAGCTAATGCAGGCACAGAGAGCTGAACCCTTTGCTTCCTCATAGATAAATGAGTAAAAAATCCCAGAAAACATACAGCAGACAGTTCCTGCAGAGTTTCTGTTGTCCACAATCCTTTGCCTATATTGCTTACAATCTTTGCAATGCTGCTCAAATACAGCACCATGCACAGGGAGACTGTGCTCAGCTGACATATGTACGCTACATAATACTAAACGCTTCTGTATTAGTAGCGCTGGATATTGTCTGTAAAAACAAGGACCTAAAAGACAGAAGGATTGCAGTATTTCCCAATCCCAGGAAATCTAAACTTCCTTGTCGGAAGGGAAAAAGGTTTGTAGAACATATATGTCATATCTATTGTCTGTAACCCCAAATGCAGAGAGGTGTTTGGAAATCCAGTGAAGTGTAGCTAGCACTTGCCAACAGGTTAGTGTGTCATGCCATGGTGAGTGTTGTTTTACACTTCCAAGTACTAAAATGGAGAACTGAAAGAAACTAAGACCAGAAAATTATACTAGAAATTAGTAATTGCTGAAAATGATCTGTCAGTGTAGATCTGTTTAAGCAAAGCTGGTATTCATCCACTGGGAAAAGGAAGTGCCATCTCCCTAACACACGCACTCACGTGTGTACGTGACAGGTACGTCATGAATGAGGAGATTCATAAAAAATTGCTAAAATTTGACACAAAATATTTATCATGCATTCTCTTGGGGTATTTACCTGGGGCAGTTATCTAATGAACATTATAAATAAAGCACTGCAGTTGCTCTGTGGACACACACTTCTTCAAGTGCTGGCACACCTGTAGTTGTAACAGGATGTTAAAGTACAGGAGAAGCAAAGTCAGACGTGTTTGTGACATTAGTTTTTAATTATTTGCTTGTTTTGTTCCATCTGCTTTTCCTTGTTCTTACAGCATCTCATAGCAATCTCACAGCAAAGATTTGGCAATGTTTGAACCATTCACGTAAATGTTCTTACCCTGTAACTGTCAGGAGCAACATTTTGACCTTGTCATTCTATAATTTAGCAACTTGCCCTCACTAGTATTATTTCTTTTACTGGTGATTTTGTGTCTTGATAAGGAATGCTGAATGTCTCACAGTCAGCCTTTCATAGGATTGGGCCATTCCTTTGTTCTGTGGTAAGAACAAAAAAATTGGTCTCACATTCACTCCTTGAGGAATTTCAGTTCGCTTCATTATCTCCTCTGTTGGACAGGAAACATCAAAATTTCTGTTTTTATTTTCTTTCCAGACATCTCCCTTCATGCTAGGTCAAGTGTTACTCTGAGGTTCCTATGGACTGTATCCACAGTGTAATGTTGTGCGTTCAAATAAATAAAAGAAATTGTGTTTACATTGACATTATGATGTTAACAAAGCAAACATTTGCATTATAAAAGGAAGTACTCTGCTATTTTTGGTGTTATTTTCACAAAGTCTTTCACCTTAAGAAATACTCTTTGTAGCCTGCCTCATTAATAGAGATTATATTTATAGCTTCTCAAGCAATGACCAACATTTAGGGAAAAAACTTAAATATCCACAGGACCAAACGCGTTCTCCTTGCTTGAAAACCATGTGATTCAGAGAATTCTATTAATGTTCACATAGAGTTTAATTTCAAAATCTTGGTTTCTTCTGCCAAAAACTTTACACTCAGCAACTGTGAAATGCTAGTTTTGTTTGTCCTTGCAAATCTTTAATTTTAGGATTACTGAATTTCACAACGCCTCTTTAAATTACTTCATTTTACCTAACAGAAAGTTCTGAAGGACATTATTCCTAGATGACACCTAGAATTTCTTAGCGTTTACCTCCATTAGTTTAAATTTTCACTGATGCCACAGTTATGCAGCGCTCTGAGTGAAGACCGTGGGGCATCAAAGCCACTTCACGGAGGGGGTTTGGTTTGTTTTCCATTCACCCTTCTCAGCTCCCACACAGGCTACTAGAGAAGCATCTTTACAGTTCCCATTGAGTCAACTGCTAGGCATGGGAAGTACAATATGAGTGAGCTATGTCAAAAACATGACATTTTACCCAGAGTAGGAAAGACTGTATCAGGTTTTTTGCCCTTTCTCTTGAAAGATCAGTTTAAAGCCTATTTTCTCTTCGTATTGCAATTAACATTATTCCTAAAACACAATCTGTTCTGTCTCTTCTGCTTGCAGAATGCTAATGCATGACTTCTTGTTTCCCACTCCTCTGGTGTAAAACATCACTCAGTTGTAACTACAGTTATATGATCAAACAGGTCTTGGTCATACTAGAATCTAAACTACCTGTCACTGTTTCAAGGGTATGGCGCTTTTTTCCCCCAGAAAATGAACATGTAATATTTGTGCACACATGTATACAAAGACATTATGAAAAAAAACCCTGTTTGCTTTTGGCTAGTGGCTGATTCATGATTTTTCTTTCTGTTTTCAATTCATCCTTTGCCCTCAAGACTACACTTTGATCATACTCAAGACCTTGCTTGGAGCATCAGACGTACAGTACAGGAAAATTGCTCCCAGCACAAACACAGAGAGAATAAGTATTTGGGAAAAAATGTTCAAAGAAACATGATTTAAACAAAAAGATAAAGGAGGAAACTATTTAGGAAATGGCAGACAGAATTGAAAGAGCGGGGAAAAGTGTATTTTTTCATAGACCTCTGAATCTGCCTAAAGTTTCTAGATTCATGGAACTACTGAACCATAGTTTGTGCAGTAAGTCCTGCAAGGCTTCTGCCTAACTGATTGCTCCACATGAATTCTTTGATGTTTATAGACAGACAAGATTGGAAGAAACACTAACACATACACATATAACATACACAACAGAGAAAGGGAAACAACAAAATACACTTTTGCATGCCAAATATTTTGTTTAAAGCATGTAGGAGGAATAAAATGGAATGAAGGCAAGGTCATGGTTTCAGTAGTGGTCTGTGTCTAGTTTTGGCTGCACAGTACAGGAAGGACCTCACAAATTGGCTGAAGGTGTAGGGAGACCACTGATGCAGTGGGGCTGGAACCTTCAACCTGGAAGGACAGATTGCAGGCCCAGGGCTGGTTCAGCTGGGACAGGAGGCACCCAGCAGCATTCTTGGCACTGAGAGGAGTGTAGGGAGAAGATGCAGCCAGGCTCTTTACAGTGGTGCATGGTAGGAGGGTGAGAGGCACAAGCTGCCAATAAAGAGGGTTCACACCCTGTCTGGGAGAAGCCCTGGGCAGCCCAAGCTGAGCCCACGGCTGAGCCTGCCTGGAGGGGCCCTTCCTTACCCAGTTCGTCATTCTGTGATCTATTTCAGGAAAACACAGGTGGTGTACTTGAATTTCTCTCAACCCTAGGTTACTTCCCTCCCCCTCATCCCTTTACACAAGTTCTGAAAACAAGAACTGAATGAAAAAATGCGAGGTTCCACATAGTTGTCCTTTCTGAAAGAGACCTGAATGGCAAGAAACAAATCACCCAGACTTGTTTAAGCAAAGCACGGTAATTAAACTAGGCAGGAAACCTGAAAGAATATTTAATCGTCCTCCTCTGAAACAACTAATTTAACAAAACTTTCACAAGTTGTGTGGCAAAAATCAGAAGTCTCCATTTTATGGCATATGGAGAGTCTGAGCAGCTGAGAATAAAAAACGATAGACAGACAAATGTTTCTCCAAACAAAGCATAATGCACAAAGGCAGGGTCTGTTTCTTCATTCATTATGGGTTGTACATCTTTATGAAGAGAACTTCAAGGATCAGCACAGGCATTGTACATTTAGTCATAAATATGTCATTTTACGAAACCTTCCGCTGTCTCACAAGTAGACACACATATAGACACAGACATAGACAGAAACACATACCTATACATACATGTGCTTACATATTTATTTATTTATTTACTTAAAGACAGCTCTTAGATGATCCAGAAAACTCATTATGGCTGGGGATTGGGATAAAATCATGGTATAGATATTGGCACACCTGCCATGAATTGCAGTGGGGTTTTGCTGAATCCTCCATTAGAGAGTTAAGGCAGCAGTACAATTGCTGTGTATTTTCTAAATGAATGTGTTGACAAGGTATAGATAACTAATTACATAAATGTTTCAGAGACAAAGTAACTGAAAATCACAAATGTGAAGGGCCTTTCCTTTTAGGTGTAGTAGAGAATACTGATTTTCTGCAGATAATCTCATTCTAGAGGTATTACCATGTGATGTAGATGAGACATTAACTACTAACATCTCTTTCTCCTCTCATTTCACTGCATATGCACATTCACTATGTGCACAAAGAGGGTATGGTTGAGTCTAGCGTATGCCACTACCCCATCAAGCAGGACAAGAGAAACTGATATTGAGTAGAGAAGTCTTAAGCCTGCCACATAAGAAATTAGAGGAATAACTACCAGCTAGTTGGATTACCATTCGACTAAGATGTTAAGGTGCTATAAAACCTCACAAGGGAAGCAACAGTTCCCTTTGAATTTAGTTGGCATTTTATAAATAAAACAGGCAGACTGAAACATGTGCTAAGCCTTAACACACATTTAGCACCAATAGAGATATTAGTTGTGCTCAGCACGCCTACCTTGAAAGGATGGAGAACAACCTGTAGCTGTATATAGTATTTTATAGACAGCTATGCACAAACATCTTTTACATCATTCTCTTTTTAATTTGTATTTCCAGAGTCCTGGTTGTTAGCCAGGTCATATGGTTTTTACCCTGCTCCTAAGTGTGTCCTCACTTCTGTGTGTTTGTATGCACACATGTACCTTCAGACAGCCCAGAATAGTCTTAGCTGCATTTAGAAGGATGTGTGAGGGCACAGCCTGCAGAGATCCAAGTCTCGGTGGGCATCGTGCTGTGGAATGAAGAAGGGGGTGGTGCATGCTCCTCTTCTCCTCCTGACAGCCTGCTCAATGCCTGCATGGGCACCAGATCAGGGAACAACAATCTGTTGCTGCCACAAACACAGAAATGTCTGAGCCATGGCAAGATTTTAATCTAGTTTGTCACACTGGTTGTAAGAAAGATGAGGATTGTTAGTGAAATCTGCTGACATGCCAAGATTATACCAAATAGCCAAACAAAAAGAATTGCCAGCAGAGTGATTTCAGAAAGGTCCAAACCAGTCCCTAGCAACCTGGAATAGCAAAGATATTTCCAGGCAAAAATGACTGGCCACTGGAGAGAGGGAAAAAAAAACCCAAAAAACAAAAAAAAACAGATTAAATTCAAAGCTTTACTTGTTTCTAGCTCAGCACACAGTTGTGTTCAAACACCTGAACCTTCAGAACTGCATGTTTGTAGACAGGTAAAAATTGCCTTCTGTGAAAGGCTTTATTTCTGCTGGGAAAAAAAGGTCTAATCAAACATAAATACTATACTATCATAAACATCAAGTCATGTAGCTTTTAGAGAGACCATCTTCTTAAGTCATGGATATGCCATTTACTTCAAAGAACTGTATCGAGATGACTCAGTGACTCATTCACCTACTATTCACAAGGATTCTTTTTATCTATTAATGTTTACTGATTTACTTACTAGCTGGGGAATAGGGGGGTTTTTTGATACAAAACACACAGAGCCTTCTTTTGAATAGCATTATTTCTTTGCACTCCTATATTCAGATCAGTTCATAGGAGTAAATTTTTAAGAAGAGGCCAACTAAGATAGCCATGAGAATACTAAACCAGTACTTCTACTCCACTACTTGTAAAAACCTGCTTGTCTGAATTTTTCAATGGTGATTTTGTTCAAATGCACTATGAAGGATGTAGCCTACTGATGACAAAGCCACGTTGACGTTTTTTACTCAGACAAATCCCATAGCATTCCACTATTGCTAATCCTCTGGCCTTTCGGATGAGACACAAAAGTGTGACTATTCGCATAAACACAATTCACAAATTGGATAATACACAAATTAGGACTTAAATGCAATTTCCAGATGCAGCCCATATTTTTCAGCCATCTTGGAATGTTACAGAAGACATTATACAAACAGAGCTACTAAAATGGACTAAGCTGGTGACTTGAGGAGAAGCTATGTGAGGTACATTTTTTTTAAATCCTTTCACTTTTGGGAAAGAGAATATTTTTAACATCTAGGCAGAACTGACTAAACCACAAAAAGAGGCTTTTCCATTTAAAATGGAAATATTTTTGGTTTCCTCAGTTACCTACTTTCCTGCAGTTTAACCATAACAGCACTTTTAAAGTTCTGTTATAAATGCCTGATAATTGTGGTTGGAAATAAGCAGCATTCTATAACTAGCACAGGAAGCCCGTATACCACCATTGCAGCAAAGCATTCCTCTGAGAAACAGGATAGTGGGAAACCAAAACAAATAGTGGAGGGCTTTAGCAAGAGGACATCTCCTTTCAGAATCGATAGTGTTATTTAATGTCTCTTGTTTTACAGCGGGCAAACAATGTTCTTTCCATGTCTGATTAAGCTGGCAGGAGCTTAGTTTAGTATCTTGCTCTCTGTGTCAGCCAAAACAAAAAGCATTTGTTTTTACATATGGAAAAATGAAACTTTTACTTCTAATTTCCTCTCAGTGGAAAAATAAATTAGTAGTTCAGCTACCCCATCTATTGAACAAAGGCTATGAGCAAAAAACCAAAAGCATGTTTGTAACCTCAATGAGCTTTCACAGAAAAATATCTGAGACCTATTTGTCCTATTCCCCTTCACTGTCACGCTTATTTAATTTACTCTTCACAAATGTTTCCTCTAACTTCCTGACCAAACTTCTCTTCCCAGCTTTTCTAAAAGCTTTTGGACACTGAGCATTCCTTAATGTCTTAACCCTGTCTTGAATCATTCCAAAGGAGCCCACCAAGAAAACTGTACCAATTCCTCACTGTTTAACACACACACACACACACACACACACACACACACACACACACATATATATAAAAAACCACTTTCATTTTGACTGGCCGGTGGGTTCCTTGCTCTTGCTAGCCCCTCGGGCATATGCGTAGGGCAGGGTTTCCTCCAGCCTGCGGCAGTGTGATTAAAAAAGGGCTCTAGGGAGCCCGGAGACCTGGAGCAGGCAAACAGGGGCATGGCACATCCCTGAGGGCCTCACATGGCAGTTCGTGCAGGCAGGGCAAGCAGGCAGGGTTGTGGGTGTCCACCTGCTAGTGAGGTTTTTAGTTTGTTTCGTGTTGCAATTTGGTTGGTTGGGGGTTTTTTCGGTAATGGTCTTTACACGATCAAAAGGTACAGCTAGTAAAAGTGTACCTAGCCAAACAGAACCCTCCAAGAAGGACGGGTCTGTCCAGACCCCTTCCTGTGAGGAGTGCTTGAGCTTGTCAGTAGTACCAGGGGACGTTGTAAAAAATGCCTCCCTGAGGTGTGAACAGGTGAACTATCTCCTTTCTCTTTCGGCCGAGCTTAAGGAGGAAGTAGGAAGACTAAGGAGCATTAGAGAAAGTGAAAGAGAAACATACTGGTGGAGTTCCACCCTTCCATCCTTGAGAGAAGCCCCCCAGGAGTCAGAGGACTCCCATGCCTCCTACCATCAGGCAATAGGAGGACACATAGTGGATGAAGGGGAGTGGAAATGGTTTCCTACTTGGGGACGTAATAAAAATTCCTGCCTACCCACATCACCTACCCAGGTGTCACTTCAGAATAGGTATGAGGCCCTGGATGAGAAGGGTCAGTCAGATGAAATAGAAGGAAACAATCTGCCCAGTGAGCCTCCCAATTATACTTCATCTGTCAGACGGATCACTACCACTCATACTAAAAAGAAAAGAAGGGTACTCATGGTAGGTGACTCTCTTCTGAGGGGAATAGAGGGCCCTGTGTGTCAACCGGACCCATCCCACAGGGAGGTCTGCTGCATCCCTGGGACCCAGGTACGGGATATCACCAAGAGACTCCCAGGGCTGATTCAGCCCTCTGATTATTACCCACTGCTGATATTCCAAGCTGGCAGTGAGGGAATTGAAAAGAAGAGCACCAGGGCAATTAAAAGGGACTTCAGGGCATTGGGTCAAGTGGTTGATAGGCAGGAGCACAGACAGTGTTTTTCTCAGTCCATTCGGTGGCAGAGACAAATGATGAAAGGAACAGGAGAGCCCACATTATCAACAAGTGGCTCAAGGGTTGGTGTCATCGGCAGAATTTTGAGTTCTTTGATCATGGGGCAATTTTCATGGCCCCTGGCCTGCTGGAGCCAGATGGGCTCCATCTGTCTGTTAGGGGCAAAAGGATTTTAGCCCATGAAATGGCCGAACTCATTGAGAGGGCTTCAAACTAGGTTTGAAGGCGGAAGAGGATGCAACTGGGCACTCCAGAAGTAAGCCCAAGGGTGGAAAGCCAGAGTCATGGATGAAATCAGCAGCCTAGCTGAAGTGCATGTACACTAATGCATGCAGCATGGGTAAAAAACAGGAAGAGCTGGAAGCCATGGTACAGCAACAAAGCTATGATGTAGTCGCCATCACAGAAACTCACATAGCAGGAGTGCTGCCCTGGATGGCTACAAGCTCTTCAGAAGAGACAGGAGAGGGAGAAGAGGTGGAGGGGTGGCCCTCTGTATTAGGGAGGCTTTTGATGCCATGGAAATTGAAACTAATGACGAAGTTGAATGCCTGTGGGTAAGGATTAAGGGGAAGGCCAACAAAGCCGACATCCTGCCGGGAGTCTGTTGTCGACCACCCAGCCAGGAAGAAGAGGTGGATAACATATTCTACAAGCAGCTGGAGGATGTTTCAGGATCACCAGCCCTTGTTCTTGTAGGTGACTTTAACCTACCAGACATCTGCTGGGAACTGAAAACAGCAGAGAAGAGGCAGCCCAGGAGGTTCTTAGAGTGTGTGGAGGACAACTTCTCGTCACAGCTGGTGAGTGAGCCCACCAGGGGAGAGACTACGCTAGACCTGCTCTTTGCAAACAGAGATGGGCTGGTGGGAGATGTGGTGGTTGGAGGCCGTCTGGGAAACAGTGATCATGAAATTATAGAGTTTTCAATATTTGGTGAAACAAGGGCATCAATAAAATTTACACACTGGTCTTCCAGAGGGCAGAATTTGGCCTATTCAGGAGATTTATTCAGAGAGTTCTTTGGGAAGCAGCCCTTAAAACAAAGGAGTCCAGGAAGGGTGGGCATGCTTCAAAACAGAGATCTTGAGGGCACAGGAACAGACATACTCTGTGTGCCAAAGGATGAGTTGACGAGGCAGATGTGCAGCCTGGATGGGCAAGGAGCTTTTGAAGGAACTAAGGAATAAAAAGAGGGTGTATCACCTTTGGAAGTAGCGTCAGGTATCTCAGGAAATGTTTAAGGGGGTTGCTAGGGCATGTACAAACAAAAGTAGAGAGGCAAAAGCCCAGCTAGAACTCAAACTGGCAACTTCTGTGAAGGGCAATAAAAATATTTTTATAAATACATTAATGGGAAAAAGAAGGGTAAGAACAACCTCCATTCTCTATTAGATGTGGTAGGGAATTTAGTGGCTGCAGATGGGGAAAATGCAGTGGTACTTAACATCTTCTTTGCCTCGGTATTCAACAGAAAGACAGGTTGTCCTCAGAACAGCTGTCCTCCTGGGCTGGTAAATGGTGTCAGGGAGCAGAACTCTCTCCCTATTATCCAGGAGGAAGCAGTCAGAGAACTGCTGAGCCACTTGGATGTTCA